>JAXIVD010000209.1:2500-60000 GCA_036785275.1 Cancer borealis | reverse complement strand
TGGAGTGGAAATCCATCATGGGTAATGGTGATTTTGTTGAATTTATTGGAAATGGTGACTAGTTTTATTTTTGAATGGAGTTCCTACCCGTTATTTATGCTCAAAGGGAGTACGTGTGTGTGTTTTTTCTCCATCTTTATAAATTTTTGCTATCCTATAAACTTTTTTCTCTTCTTATATAAAAAAAATGTCCCCTCCTAAAAACTTCTCTCGTCCATAAATTCACAGGGAAGTCACCGTTACGAAACACATAAAGAATGGATCGTGATAACCTAGAAAAGGATCAGTGAATGCAACTTTCACAGAACACACACACACACACACACGCACCTGACACGCTCTGGTAACACGCAGTAACGAGGAGCTTCACGGAAAAGTCTCTCTCTTTCGCTCTCTTTACTCTAATTTTTCCTCACTTTATCATAACGGAAGGAAGCACACCATTAGTCCCTCAGGCGGGCAATTGGCGGTAACAGGTGACGGCCAAACGGGCAGGTAACAGAATATAAACGGTTAGACGCACTTCCTGTTGCCTTCTGGTGTTACTACTACTACTACTGCTGGTGCTCTACATTCCTAACGCTTCTGTAACACCTTGAGGACACGGTTAAGGGACACGTATTTACGGTACCGTCCCACATAAATAGATTGTTTTTGATTAAATTTTTCACGGTAATATTCTTGCTGAACATAACGACGCTCCATGCAGAGTGTTTTTTATTATATTACTTACTTTTCTTTATGATTCAGTTTTATAGCGTTATTGCCTTTACGTTAACAAGTGATAGTGAATATTTGGTGTTCAGATTCCTAGCGACATTCTACGGAATCAATAATAATAATAATAACAATAATAATAATAACAATAACGGCGTGTTTGTTGGTTTGGAAAGCATGACAGACAGCACAGAAGGAAGAACCACTAATTCTGTCCACAGCCGCTTACCACCTGCCGCGGGAGGGCGTGTGGGGGCGTGTGGAGGCGTGTGTTGCTTCCTTCCTCTGTGCTGTAATCGATCTTCACCGGCGACCTTGAGCAAACATATGTGGCGGAAGCGTTGAGGAAGTTCAAGGTGATGGTGAAGGAAGGAAGGAAGGAAGGAAGGAGAAGGATAAATAGATGCAGATAATGTTCCCGTTACGCCATATGTCTACGTAACTACCTCAGCGCCATCTTGATTGTTATGATTGCACTAATTTACGTTTGTGTTTTGTTAGCAGTGTTTTGATTACTATAATAAATCTCTAAAAAGGCTTTGCTATCTTACTTCTGAATTACACACGGAAGACATTTTTTTCTCATTTTTTTGTTTTCGTGGTCAAGTTGTAATCCTCGTTTTCTGTTTTCAAGATTAGGTGATGCTATTATGGATTATAGTTTTGATCTTGTGTGTTGATATTTTGTTGTGTTGCGTGTGTTTCTTCTTCAGTACTGTCGCAATACTGTGTTGGTGGTGCTCAGGTGTGACACGTAACACTAATTATTATACGATCCAGATGGTGACGGTCATGAGGCAAGGGTGAACTTAAGTAAATCAACTGTCTTATGTCTTCTTCCTCTTCGTTCCTTTACGTTCACATTTTACATTTATATTTCCTATTCATACTACTAATGTCTCCTTTTCTATTTTCTTTATTTTTCTTTCCACACTTCCTCCTTTCTTTCTTCCTCCTCCTTTCCCTCTTCCTCCTCCTTTCTTTCTTCCTCCTCCTTTCCTCCTTCCTCCTCCTTTCCTTCTTCCTCCTCCTTTCCTTCTTCCTCCTCCTTTCCTTCTTCCTCCTCTGCTATTACCTTAAGTTACAGGGACACAAGGTAAAAAGTAACTGTTTTCCTTCCCTCATGTAACAACCATAATATTTCCTTCCGCATCACGTATAAAGAAAGAAAGAAAATATAAAAAAAAATTACATGTATAAAAGAGTCCTGAGGGAGAAACTACCGGATTGGGGGAGGAAAATACTAGGAAATATATATATATGTCCAGTCATGATTCGCAAATAATAATGTTACGAAGTTTATCGAGTAAATTGGAAGTTCGTGACGCAATCAAGAATGTTCCCAGTGATCCGTTCGCCTTCATGAGAAAGTAAAGGGTTTGCAAAGAGCACGACACGGAAACCTACTCATTTACTAACTACACAATATCTTTTATCTAAGCCTCATAACATTAACCAATTACGTACTCACACAATAAAATTTACCAAAGGAGCATTTATCGTTATCAAAACTACCATGAAAGAGAGAGAAAGAGAGTGGACGGTTTCGCTACCACCACCATCACCACCACCACCATCACCACCACGACCACCACCATCACCACCAGGTCGTCAGACACTAACGGGGAATGGTTCAGCTCCGTTGGCAGACCGCTTAAGGGTTAGCGCTGGCTTGAATATGTGGGACGGACGGGAGGTAGGGGAGGGAAAGGTATTAAGGTACGGTCCGAGAGAAGAAGAGGAGGGGGGGTACTGAAGGGAGGGATTGATAGTGTTTACTGGGAGGGGAGGAGAGGAAAGGGAGTTGATGTAAGAGAGAGAAGGAGGGAAAAAAGAGATAAGATAGACTGTACGAATATAAATAAAAAGAGAATTCAAGATAGAAGTGAGATCAGAAAACGATGATTAATGAAGTAAACAGAAAACGAGATGCGAACAAAACATCGCTAAGCCACCTAATAAAATCTGGAAATAGAGGAAAAAATGAGTACAGATGAGTGGAAAAAAAGTACCGTGAGGCTGGACATGAGTGGAGATGAAGATTATGAGGAAGTGAGGTGTGTGTACAGGTAGGGAGAGGAGGAAAGATGTGCTGTGGAAGGTAATTACTGAACGGATGGTCGAGGGAGAGAAAACCGTGTAGTGTGTGCCATGTTAACGGTCAGGTGTGAGGTGGACAGGTGTATAGAAGTCCTAAGGGTGATGACTTGCACCTTTACACCTACCCTATACACACACACACACACACACACACACACACACACACACACACACACACACACACACACACACACACACACACACACACTCATACAGATCGTCAGATAAACTATATGATCAATTAGTTATGGTTGGCCGGAGATGAATTGGTGTGTGTGTGTGTGTGTGTGTGTGTGTGTGTGTGTGTGTGTGTGTGTGTGTGTGTGTGTGTGTGTGTGTGTGTTTGTGTGTGTGTGTGTGTGTGTGTGTGTGAAGTGGGTGAGTAAGGGCGGTGCAGCCAAGGGAACCCAGCCTTCACACACCTCTACGTACGTGAGAAAAATAAAAAGCTTTCACACATAACGGAAATTAGATCTAAAAGCCTGTGAGTACAAAAATGTCAGTTTCCCTTTAATTCATTACTGTATCGTTGGAGTTTTCTAATATTTTTCCTCCTTTTCTCAGCTTTTTTCCTCCATCTATTCTTACTCCTTCCCCCTCCTCCTCCTCTTCTTTTCTCTCAGCATCACGAACCGAACTCGTCACACCGTCACACTGTCAGCACGTAACACAATGCTCAGTCAACGTCAGTGGTCAGCCCGCCGTCAGCCCCTGCCTCGTGAAGGGCTGCACGTGAGGGTGACAATGCCTGGTGAAGGTGTGATGAGCTGGCACGTGACGGAGGTGTTTGTAAGCATTACCTTCTGTTTGGGTTACGTGTGTGTGTGTGTGTGTGTGTGTGTGTGTGTGTGTGTGTGTGTGTGTGTGTGTGTGTGTGTGTGTGTGTGTGTGTGTGTGGTGAGTTTTGCATGACTAATCATTCACCTTTTGATCTTGGCCGCTGTGCCGTCCATCCCCGCCTTCTTGGAGTCTGCGTTGAGGTCTTTACAGAACAATAACATCATACAGTCCAATGCGTAGGCTTTCTGCAGGTAAACACGACCGAACTTGAACAACACCTTGATGGCAAACTCCATGAACTTGACTTTCTGGTTGGAGTTGAACACCCCGAGCGGGTTCCACATGCGTCCCGTCACCTCGCCTTCCACGATCTTGGAGGCGGCAGCGGTGGCGTCTTCCTCTTCCTCCTCCTCCTCCTCCTCCTCCACCTCTGGCATTGATTTCAGTAGGCCCTCTGCCAAGGCAATTGCTCGAGCTGCGTCGGGATGGCCTCTGTTCGTTTCTTGAGCGACTTGGTGGTTGACAGTGGCAGTCATTATGTTCTTCGTCATCACTCTGTCCTTCTTCAGCCTCAAACGCACCAGTCTTTGTTCCAGAAGGGCAAGGTCCTCCGGCGATAGCGTCCCCACCTGCTCGATGAGAAATTCCCAAAAATCCAGGAATGTCCACGTAATGAGCGACATTTCGAAAGGGTTGAGGGAGCGCAGCTTGCTGGAGTCCAGCAGCATGAGGCGTTCATTCCTGTTGGGTCTGTCGTCATACATGTCGGGCAACACGTCAGCGCTGGTGGTGTTGGGGTTCTGGAAGACGCGGTTGTAGTCCTCGAGCAGCTGCACTTCCTTCATCATGTACTCTTCCCGCGAGCTGTTGTACCCGCTTTGGGCGCCCGGCGGAAAGCTGAGCAGGGTAGACGCCAGCCTCTTGGAGTACTCGTACATGTCGTACAGCGGACCCAGGAAGGGACGGTGGTTTGGGGGTGGCGATGGCCCCGGCCGCGGGCTGGGCGCCGCTGACGGGCGTGGTCCAGGGTCTACCCAAAGCTGACGGTTGGGTGGTTGCATGACTGGGGGCCGCTCAGCATCAGGCCTCACGGGGTGCGGCTGACCTCCCCGCATATTGGGCTCCAGCCTGGATGTTGGGTGTCGAGGACCAGCCGCTTCAGGGCGAGCACCAAGACGAGTCTTGTAAGTGTGAGGTCGGTACCCAGGAGCTGGAGGTCGATACCCACCAGAGTACGGAGGTGGCGCGCCCCGCTCCGGCGCGTGTGTGGCCTCCTCGGGCACGGGGCCGCGGTCGTCATGCTCAGCGGGTGCCGATCCGTCGTAACCGTACGTGTCCCAAAAGTACTGGAAGGCGGGGTCGGGGGTCCGGCGGTTGTTTTTGAATGGACCATCTCCGTATCCAACCACTGGGGGCCCCGTGTAGCCTTGGGCCATTCTGTCCACCGTCAGACCTGTCCTTTGGCTGTAGCGTGTGTCAGCCCTCGTGGAGGGCGGCGCGGCGGATGTGAGCGGCCTCCCCCTCTCATGTTTATTGTAATAGTACAACATGTCCTCCAGGTAGCTGCCAGGACCCTGGGGTCTGTGCTTCAAGTGTTCTTCTGCAGCCTCCCGCAGGTTCGCCAGCTCTGCTGCTGAGCTGATATCAGCTGGCATCGATATCCCGGGAGGGAGAGTCACTCCTGGTGGCAGCGTGAGGCCGGCGGGCATCTGACTCCCTTCGCTGGGGATAAAACGCTGCAGGTCAGGGTAGTTAAGGCCGCCTGGACGCGTGAGGGTTTCTTTCTGTGTCCCTCTGGAGACGGGAGGCACCTCAGGGACACGGAGAACTTCCAGGGTAGGAGTGTAGAAGGACTCATAACCAGAGTGTTGCTCACGGTGGTGCTGTTTGCTGGTGTGGTGACCACCATGGTGCTGCTCACGGTGTTGCTGCCCACTCTGGGGCCTCGGAGACTCAGAACTGTGGTAATAATCACGATGCTCGGGAATTTGTCCCCGACGCGTGGCAGCTGGAACTTGATGGCGGGGGAGGATGGGGCGCCTTGAGAAGGGAGAGGTGGCAGGTGGGCGGGGCGCTCTGGTGGCCAGGGAGGGCGGGTATGGGAAAGGCAACCCCATCTCTAGCAGCATGGGGTCAATGTCTCTGGGAATGTTGTCTGGCAGACCACCCTGTAGAGGATAGCGGGGGGCGCCTTCCGACTCGCGCTGTTCAACCCACGGATTGGTATTGACTTCGTACGCCGCTGGGACGCCGCCGTAATCATGGTTGTCTCGGGGAAGCGGGAGAGCCGTGACGGGTCTGTTCTCCGAGTACTCCACAAAGCTGTCCTCGATGGGGGACGCTGCGGTGTCTGCAGGGGGCGAGACGACCTCGATGGGATATGAGCTCTGCCGAGGAAGATTCGGCACGCCGTTAAAACTACCAAAGGCTGGCTTTGGTCTGGGAGGAAGAAGAAACGAGGCTGTTTTATTTCTACGAGGAGTCACGCCTTGGAAATGACCCACAGCTTCGCTGACATCGTCAGCATCGGCAGGCAGGTTCTGGCTGGCAGGCGACTCTTCACTGACAGGAAGGTCAGTATTGGCGAGAGACTCACTGGTATACGTGTCCTCGACGACGCGGGTGTTGGAGACCTTGGTCGGTAATGAAGCCTCGTTTAGCGTGGCACTCGGGGCATGGAAGTCTATAGTGAAGGGCGTTGAGGACTCTTGACGCCCAGCAGCGGGTTTGAGCGTCGTTCGCGTGGTGTTGGTATCGGCAGGAAAGGACACAGCCTTCTCTTCTACATAGGAACTAACCAACATCCAGACGCCGAGGCCGACGATGGCAACGAGAAGAAGAATGACGGCGGTGACGACGGAGACGAGTACCTTGACGCCCCTAACACGGTACAGTGTCCCGCGGTACACCACGTTCACCTTCATGCCGCTGGCCCCACTGGTGCTCGACTCAGAGTCACTCTTATCACTTTTATCAATCATGGCTGCGTACTTGGCTTCACTCAAGGTCCACAGTCACAGCGCCTCGCCCTCACGTACGCCCCACCAGTCACGCCCACATCGCAACACTAAACAGCTGGGATGGACCTGTTGAAAGCCGCCAAATGGCCTCCGTCAATCTCGCTCACTTCGTTAAGGAATATCAGATGCACCTGGGAAGCAATTACAGCTAATCAGTGCATGTAGTAACTTGTCTTGTGTCACCGTCAGGCAAGTCGTCAGTAGTAAGACTCAGTATTTCTCCGTCAGCGTCTCGTTACCAGGTTGGCGGAACGTACTGAATACCACAACAGGAAATATTGTACCGTA
The DNA here is from genome assembly GCA_036785275.1 of Cancer borealis. NCBI lineage: Eukaryota > Metazoa > Arthropoda > Malacostraca > Decapoda > Cancridae > Cancer > Cancer borealis. The sequence continues at coordinate 53,095 of JAXIVD010000209.1, read as the reverse complement.
AATGTCACTTAAATAATGTTGTCAAATCTTAAAGTTGCGTCTAAAGTAATTAATGACTTGGTAGAATAATATAAGTATCACAGTCGTTGCAGTAATGCCCATCAACAACCCAGTACAACTTGGTCCACTACATTAGTGGGGTTAATACGTCCGGTCCTTCAGTCTTACAAATCGTCCTTAGCAAAAAACATCCCTTTAGTTCTGTTCACGCGCTTAGTCACAGTTATCATTCCACGAGCGCAAAGGTACGACATCCTTCCTCCATGATGTCTGACGCACGACTGAGAGCAGGTGAAAAAAAGTCCTGCCGCGGCGCAAGGTAAGATATGCGGCATCCTAGCGGCGGCCGCGGGAAGTAAACGCACGTGAAGTGAACTCTAGACCGTGAGGCGATGAGACAATTCCAGGCAAGGTGTTCGCGGTTATGGCTTGATGAAAAATACATGATTGTTGAAAGCACTGCATGGGAAGAAAAACATTAGTGAACCGTTGTTTGTCGATGTTGCAGAACGAATGTTTCCTTATGTGTTGTGGTGCATGACACTAATTACTGAAAACTGTCGTGTAATTCTGATGACGAACTAGAGAACAAAAAAAAAAAATCTGTAGTAATAATGAAAATCTATTTTAGGAGGAAGAAAATGTTCAACGAGGCAGAAAACAGTAAACGAAATGAGTGTGACGTTGAACTTTTGCAAACGATAAACAACAACGAACGCACGCACAAACACACACACACACACACACACACACACACACACACACACACACACACACACACACACACACCAAATAAACCATTACTATACAAGGAAATAGGTCATGTGTAGCCAGTGTTCCAGCTCAATGACACCACCGCCACCACCACCACCACCACCATCACCACCACCACCACCGCCACCACCACCACCACCACACCGGCAGAACAGTGAGGCGAGCGGCGTGACCCAAACAGAGGCGGTTCCAAACTCCCCTTGCGGGACCTCACGTAAGATTGATGGTTTGATTGATGTCTCTCTCTCTCTCTCTCTCTCTCTCTCTCTCTCTCTCTCTCTCTCTCTCTCTCTCTCTCTCTCTCTCTCTCTCTCTCTAATCCAGATACAAGAGAGAGAGAGAGAGAGAGAGAGAGAGAGAGAGAGAGAGAGAGAGAGAGAGAGAGAGAGAGAGAGAGAGAGAGAGAGAGAGAGAGAGAGAGAGAGAGAGAGAGATAGAGAGAGAGAGAGAGAACCTATAGCTATACCCTTGGGAAACATCACACAACGGGACACAGCTATCGAAAATTTGTCACTTAGGAAAAATACAATCTTGCTCTCCTTTGAAGCGAGACATCGAAGCTTCGTTAACTGTTTCGAAGTGAAGCCTCAGACCATTTTTCCGTTTAAGTTCAGTTCTATACAGGAATCAGACGCGAATATTAACTTTTCCGTGGATTGACAATGTATGAATCAAGTGTTATTACGGAAGCTGTCAGTCATTGCGTACACGTGTATGTATATATGTATGTGTGTGTGTGTGTGTGTGTGTGTGTGTGTGTGTGTGTGTGTGTGTGTGTGTGTGTGTGTGTGTGTGTGTGTATGTTGGTGTGCGTGTACGTGTTATTATACTTACATGAAAAGAAAGTCGTGGACGCGGATGTAATGAATAGTGAATAAAGAAAGAAAGGAGAAAGGAAGGAATTTTCTAACCAAACTTACAATAGAAATAAACATAACTCTCTCTCTCTCTCTCTCTCTCTCTCTCTCTCTCTCTCTCTCTCTCTCTCTCTCTCTCTCTCTCTCTCTCTCTCTCTCTCTCTCTCTCTCTCTCTCTCTCTCTCTCAAGGCCGCGGGTTAGATAAAAAAAAAATAAGAGTACAGGTTTTTGAGTAGTAGCTTGAGGTTACAACAAGTGCAATAAATAAAATAAAGTCCATTCGCCTCTTCTACTTTTATCTCTTTGTCTCTCACTTCCCTCGTTTCTTCCAGCTTTCTTTCTATCCTTCTTTTATTTTACTCTATTTTACTTTTCTCATCTTTCCTTTGTCTTTTCTTTCTTTATGGTTTTCGTACATCTTTCTTCCCGTTTTTCAACTCCTCTTTCTCCTATCTTTCTTTTCTTTTTTTTATTCTTTTCTAGTTCACATTTTCTCATCTTTGGTTTTTATTGCTTATTATCTATCTTCCTATTTTCTTGTCTAATTGTTATCATACTATTTGTCTCATAACCTCATAATAATAATAGCAACACGTTCTGCATCTATTTTAAAAGTATAATCAGCCACAGGTAAATGAACACTGAATTGCATGTTAAATAATAAATAGTCTCCCTTTAAAACCCATGCACGTAGTTATTTAGGTCAATAATGTTTAATGCAAATCTCGTGGTGTCCATTCATGACCTGTAGGCAAAGATAACGGATACGTAGAGGCGGTCGGCCTTTCTAACCCTCATGGATAGCGGCAAAGTCAAGGCTACCAGATGCAAGTTCAGGGTGAGCTAAGGAAAACGGGGTCCACTCACTTGTAAAAGAAAACGGGTATGTTCATTTGTTGTAACAGAAAATGGATTTGTTGCAAGGTAGACGTAGCTATATTTGGATTTTATTAAGTTTGGTTTATTATTTTCTGTAAATGTTTCTTATTCTGTTTTTCATTTAGATAGGGTATCATTTGACATGCTTCGTATAGTAAAAGGTAATCATATTAAATGAATCATAGGAAATTACGGATTAAATTATAAAAATGAGCAAGCTTTCAGGAGTATAACACGAAAAAGTGCGTGCAAGTCAGTTTCCAAAATCCAAAAATTATAACCAAACACTAAATTTTCTTCAAAACTAAAATGTTCTTCAATCTTTACCATATATACAATAAAAGCATATACAATTCACTTCAAAGTCTTACATATTCCTGCACAATCTTGTAACATCACCACGAAATAATTCTTCCCTCAGAACCTAACTCCAAAAACCAAATAATTTCTCTTGACCTCCCATCCTTCCTCCTGTTCCTCGCGCCACACTGAGAACAGGTATAAGAAACATTGTTCCGGTAAAGCCAGACAAGATTGAGGTTAAGTTGATCACGAAATAAAGTAACATTCGCCTTTCTCCAGCTTTTCAATATATAGTTTCAACGGATCAACTCTGGGCGGCGCCAACTGTATTGTCTGATTTGGTGTTGGGGATCTTTTTTTCTCTCTCTCTCTCTCTCTCTCTCTCTCTCTCTCTCTCTCTCTCTCTCTCTCTCTCTCTCTCTCTCTCTCTCTCTGATCACTGATAATTGGCTTTCCACACAAACAAATGCAAATTATCTTTTTCTCTTCCTCTTCCTCACTGCTATCACATCCTCCTCCTCCTCCTTCTCTCCTATTATTATTCGGTCTCAGAGTGAAGATGCTCCACTCTTATCTAGTAGTGTAACAAGTTTTTTCCCCTAAACCTGTTTTTTCCCAGGTCACGAATGAGGTCACGGGAAAGGATCAGATGAGAAGGTAAGAATAGAGAGCCGCTAGCAGGGTACAGAAGAAAGAGGAAGAAAAAAATATATAGAGAAAAGAAATATAGTTATCTTTCCCAACGCCTTCCTTCCTTTGTGCTATGACTTCTTGGAGGAGGAGGAGAGGAAGGAGGAAGAGGAGGTCAGAGCAAGCTATGATACGACTAACTTTCGAAACTCGGCGGTGAAAGTTGAAATGAAGTTACTTGTTGGAGTGAAGTATACATAGAGAAAATTACTGTTGTTACACTGTTCTTTAAAGTATACAGATAATGCTAATACCTTCCTTCTTATTACTACCTCCTGTTCCTTCCTTATCTCCTATCTTTGCTTACTAACGTGGTGATTATTTTTAGTCTTATGTAGTGGTTGTAGTAATAAAATTCGAATTATATATACGGAGAGAAAAAAAGAGAAATGTATATTCTTATCGTGAAGGGAATAGGTAGTACTACTATTATTATTATCTTGACCTGTATATGTAGGACATGGGGTATATATATACTCGCTCTCTCTCTCTCTCTCTCTCTCTCTCTCTTTTTTGTTCTCTCTCATGATAATAATAATGATAATAATAACAATAGTAATAATAATAAGATTGTTTATATACCTTGAGTGACATGTAAGAATAGATAACATTATAATGGATGAAGAAGATTTAAAAAGAAAAAGGTGAAACTCGTGTATGGAGGTTATGAGGCTACGAGAGAGAGAGAGAGAGAGAGAGAGAGAGAGAGAGAGAGAGAGAGAGAGAGAGAGAGAGAGAGAGAGAGAGAGAGAGAGAGAGAGAGAGAGAGAGAGAGATACCAAAGTCACCCGGAAAGGAAGACCACAAACCCCACAGACCACAGAGCCACAGAGAACACACACACACACACACACACACACACACACACACACACACACACACACACACACACACATACATACACACACCACAGGTAGCTAAACTAGAACAGCCACCACCCTACCTTACCTTACATGACACCCTAGCGTCCTGTATCTGTACTAAGGCGGCAGGACACTGGATCGCCTGGTAAAGCTTGATATATGAGGAATAAAGCGGATGACGATCGGAAACTCTATATGTAAACAATGCAAGTAAACAAAAGAAGTTATCGATCCATTTTCTTTCCGTTATGTTATTTTGGTTTAGTTTGTGTTGTGTGATGTTTTTTTTGTGGTGTTTATAGTGATAGATGATGAGACAAAGCGGATACTGTACAGCTAGAGGAGTTAATAGATTGTTTGTCTTAATTATCAACTTCCGCTATTAATTATCTAAGGCGTGTTGGTATGCGCCGAAACGTTGAATAAGATGCAAATTAACTTATCAGGTATATATAACATTATTTATACGATCTTAATGATGAGTTAAGTAAGATAATCCTTAAATAATACTAATAAGTTGAGAATTTTCATAAACAAATTAATACCCATTTTCTAAGCGTGCAAAAACGTTTTCTTTCTTGTTGGTGATTCATGGGAGACAATTTTTTTTTCCGCATACCCAAACAATAGCAAGTCTTTGACCCTCCTCTGCCTCACCGCACCTCGCCTCTTAATAACATCCGCTTGTCATGTAACATCATCCATGTATTCCTGTATTTATTTCTCGAAAGACATGAATTGCAGCCTATTATGTGCTATTATGCCTCATAGGAACGCTTGGTGCTATAACTGTTTCCTGACTTGATGTATATAACTGCATGCACTCTCCTGCTTGTCACTCTTATACGTGTGACCTCAAATGACCTCATGCAGGGTCACTAGGTCATTGGTGGTTGTATTTTGACCTGCGTTGAGGTTATGTGTGGTATTTTTTTCTACTTGTGTGTGTCGGTTTTTGATTGTGATAAGTAGGTTTTTTTTTTTTTTCTCTCTCTCTCTCTCTCTCTCTCTCTCTCTCTCTCTCTCTCTCTCTCTCTCTCTCTCTCTCTCTCTCTCTCTCTCTCTCTCTCTCTCTCTCTCTCTCTCTCTCTCTCTCTCTCTCTCTCTCTCTCTCTCTCTCTCTTTAAAACAATCAGGCAGTAATTGATGTGGTAATGCTTTGGTTGCACCTGAGAGAGGGAGGGAGAAAGGGGGAGAGGGAGGGAGAAAGGGGGAGAGGGAGGGACGGAAGGAGGAGAGGAAGGGAGGGGAAGGGAGGGGAAGAGGGAGGGGGAGGGAGGGAAAGAGTTATGCCCTAGAGTGAGGGTGGCCCACTTATGATTAATCTTCTCTTTGTCTGCAGGTACCATTTTCTCTCCTACTACTACTACTACTACTACTACTACTACTACTACTACTACTACTACTATTACTACTACTACCAAAATAACAAAGATAATAACAATAATGATAACAAAAACACAATCTCTAGAACAATACGAGGAGCAAAACAGTTCCCTTACTAGAGGTGACGGAGGGCGCATCTTGAGTTTCATTTGTTACGCTACGTTCCGCTCACTTAAACTGACACTCAAGTTTCTCAATGTCACTGAAGCGTTAGCAACAGTTCCGCCCACTTCCTGCCCTCATAACCCTCACCCCCTTTCCCCCTACTCCCCTACACACACCCTTTCTCCCCTTTCTCCCTACTCCCCCTACACAGTCCCATCCCATATATATCTCATCCCCTTTGTAGAAACTCCCCATCAGCTCTGTTTAATCCATCTATAACTCTCTCTCTCTCTCTCTCTATTTTCTCTCTCTCTCTCTCTCTCTCTCTCTCTCTCTCTCTCTCTCTCTCTCTCTCTCTCTCTCTCTCTCTCTCTCTCTCTCTGATGGAAATATGAAAAGATAAATTAGTATGCATGACAGATGAGTGTGTTGCTTCCTGCTTCACCTGTCAGGGAAATTGCTTGTCTGTCTGTGTGTGTGTGTGTGTGTGTGTGTGTGTGTGTGTGTGTGTGTGTGTGTGTGTGTGTGTGTGTGTGTGTGTGTGTGTGTGTGTAAGAGAGAAAAGAAGCGAGAAGAAGCAAGGGAAGTATGGAAGAAAAACGGTGGACGGGCAAAGAGAAAATCAAACGTCGCTCACATGGTCAAAATAACAATACGTCAGGCAAGAGAAAACGAGGGACGGTGTCAACATGGAAGGGCGACGCTGACTTTCTCTCACCAAGTATCCAGGTCTCGACGCGCTGCTGCCGAGAGAGTCAACTTGACCCACTTCGCGCACCTCACTAGGCTCCTCATTAGAAAGTGAGGATGAGAGGATGAGGGGATGAGGCGATAGAGAAGGTTGGCGTGAGGGTCATTGGCTTATGTGGGATCTCGAAACTCGTTGAACACGTGGTTGAGGAAGGGAAATGTTGGTCAGGTGATGGTGAGGTGATAAGGTGATAAGGTGAACGCATCGTGCTTGTCATTATGTTAGATTGTGGAGTGATTGTTCGATCTTGTCCTCTTACATATGTGTGTGGGGTGGGAGGTGGGGGTGTGGGGGAGCTTGTTCTTAGCTTTATGTGCGTTTGTTTAGTTGTGCACATCAATTTTCGCCTCAGCAATCCCTGATGGGCGAGTGAGGGTGTGAGGTAAGGGTGTGTGAGGTAAGGGTGTGTGAGGTAAGGGTGTGAAGTAAGGATGTGTGTGAAGAGATGTGTCAGGAAGGAGAATGGAAAGGCAAGACAAAGGGTTTCACGGTGTGGAAGGCTGACATAACGTGACCCTCTGGATATATAATAACAGGGTGGATGGCCCGCCTCCACGGGTAGGGTGTTCCGAGGGACGGCGGCGATGCTGGGTTGGAAATATTACTGTGATTCTCTCTCAGCCACATGGGTGGTAGGAATGAATGGCCTCGCGTCTGTAAGTATGAGAGGTGAGACAGATGTCAATAAGGGTGACAGGTGATGGTGTGGGAGACTCACCTGTTGACGCGCGCCAGGAAGCCGTACACGTCGGCGTACTTGGCCTGGTGGTTGAGGTCTTGGCAGAACATGAACCACAGGCACTCCATCACGTGGTCCTTCATCAGGTACTCGCGCATCATGTTGAGCAGCGTGTTCAGGATCTCGCCGATGAACTCAATGGACACCTTGTTGACCTGTGGCTCCCAGTCGTCAGTGGCGGCCGTCAGCACGGTCTTGTCAGTGTCCTCAGGACTTGAGGACCAGAAGGTGGAGTCAAGGAACTCCATGGTGGGATCACCGGACAGCTTGCGGCCCTGCATGTTGTACTCAGCGATGGCAGTGACCTCGTTCGCCATGTACTTTCCGAAGGCGGCATAGCTGATGTAGCTGAGGCCCTGGGTGGCGAGCGGGATGAGCACAGAGCGACGGGAGCGGACATGAGCAAGTTCATCGGCGCCCATCACCTGGCTGGTGTAGTCACCAAGCCATTGCATTGTGTTCTTCATGTACTGTTCGGAGGTACGACTCGCCAGAGTCTGGAACAAACCCACCTCCTCAATGTCGGTGGCGAGCCTCTGTGTCAAGTTGAGCAATTCGTCGAAGATGGTCTTGTTCCGCTGCTGGAAGTCCTCCTGGGTCTGGCTCACCACGGAGCCGGGCTGGCTCGCCGACAACTCATTCCTCATGTAACGAGCCTCCGGGGCCTCCACGCGACGCATGAAGTTAGTGTGTGTTTCGTCCACCTGAGGCGGCTGGATCCTTACTCCCAGGACGCCATCAATCATCTGTGGCACTTGGGGCTCCTGGGGCACTGCTGGAGCGACGCGAGGTTGTTCGACCTCAGAGCCTCCAAAGGAGCCCTCCTGGAAGTCGATCTCAGCGATGTGCTGCACGACGCGGCCGGCTTTATTCAAGGGCGCCTTGGGCTCCTTGAGTCGTAGGGGCTCGTGCACCCTGCCCTCCACCACCTCTACCTCGATTCTCTCATTGGTCTCCACATTGTGAAGGATGTTTTCGTTCTCCCTGACGCCGCTCACCAGGATCCAGCAGCCAAGGCCAACAACCAGGCACAGGAAGACTGTCACCACCGCCACCAGCACCGTCACCGCTCGGAAGCTCTTCATCTTGTACGACAGCTCCTTGTACACGCTCGTTTCCATGATGTATCCTGCTCCTCTTGGCGGCGACAAACTCAGCTGGTGTGGGGTGGTTGTTGCACGGTGGGATGAAGAGACACACTGAGCGCAACGTGGTGCCGCGCCTGGTTATATGCGGTTGCCCGGTTACACCCCGGACGCCTCCCCCGGCAGTGGCGGCTCTCCCTTGGCCCTCCGCCCTCGCGCACCGGGTGTTTTCGAGGCTGCCACCCTCCTGGCCCTTGTTGCTTACGAGCAGGCTCGGTCGTTACCCCCAAGTTTGGACGATAAGCAAAAAACGAGCGATCCTTCCCAGCCCCGGCGGGCAGCCGCGATGAGGGAAAGCCGCCCGGGGAGGCGAGGCGCCTTTGTGTGGCTGCGGGGCGTGGAGGAATAAGGTCAAGGCCGGAAATGAGAGTCGGGAACAGAACCTACCGGACACCGAAACCCCAAAAACACACCCGAAAGAGACCAAGAGGAAAGCTGAAGAGTGGGTGGAGGGGAGAAGGGGAAGGGGAGAGGGAGGGAGTGCCCGCGCGACCTACCGTGAGGAATGGAAAGGAGAGAAAAACCACTGGAACGCCACGACGCAACGCATTCCCCGTTTTTGCTCTTTGTAGGAGGTGAAGGTGTTGTGGATCAGGTCTTCTTCAGCATCATGACCTAACACTATACGCCTCCACCTCCACCTCCTCCTCCTCCTCCTCCTCCTTCTATTCTTTCTATCGTGAAGTGTCCATTAATAAACAGGTTCTGGTACACTCTCTCCTGCACGGCACCTCTACACTCGTGTTCCCTCGTGTTCCCTGCCGTAAGAGATCCAGGCCAGGGCGGAGAACACACCACTCCTGACGCGACCTCTTAGCGGGGTTTCAATAAGGTGGTTAGTATGTGGCATATCTTCCCTTCCCGTTATCCCCGCAGTGAGATTAACACATAAAACACTTGTGAACTTTTGTTACTCCTTATTGCAAGTTATTTTCCTCCCTCTTCCTCTTCCTTTCCTTTGTCTCCCTTTCCTCTTCCTCCATTAACCACCCAATTCACCTTCATCAACCTTTCACCTTCAAATTTCCTTTCGTCCCTCCTACTTTTTCAATTATCTTTCCTCCTCCTCCTTCCTTATTTATTTCCTCTTCGTACAAGGGAAGTAATTTTAAAGGAAATAACATATAAATAAACTAAGAAAAAAGGAGATAAGATGAGACCAAGAAAATAAGAATAGAAAGGAGAGAATGGAAATAAAATAGATATAATAGATGTAAGGTGATGATGGTGAAAGAAAAGAGAATAAGAGAAACAAAGAAAAAAAAAAGAAAGATAGAAAGAAAGATAAGGAAAGAAGATAGTTTTCATTTCACATCAGAGAGAGTAGAGTAAGAAAAGAAGATACGAATGAAAGGAGAGGAAGAAGATAGGCAAAAAAAAAAATAGAGGAGGATTGGAGACATAAAACACTATAACTTCACGCTTTAGAATCATGAAGAAATAGAGGAGGAGGAGGAGGAGGAGGAGGAGGAGGAGGAGGAGGAGGAGGAGGAGGAGGAGGAGGAGGAGGAGGAGGAAGAAGAAGAGGAGGAAGGGGAAAGTAGGGGCAGAGCAAGAAGAAAACAAATCTTCAACGTCACTATCTATTAATGCCTTTGTGGTTAGCTTTCTTTGACCTCTATTGCTCTGGTGGATGAGTGGATGAGTGGATGGATGAGTGGGTGGATGAGTGTGTGGATGACTGGTGGATGCATGGGTGAAGGCGTCGTAATATGGATGACAGCTGTATGGTAAGTGTTAAATGTTAATTATATGTTATTATTATTTTCTTGTGGTGTGGATGTGTGGTGGGTTTTTTTTTTTTTATTCTCTCTCTCTCTCTCTCTCTCTCTCTCTCTCTCTCTCTCTCTCTCTCTCTCTCTCTCTCTCTCTCTCTCTCTCTCTCTCTCTCTCTCTCTCTCTCTCTCTCTCTCTCTCTCTCTCTCTCTCTCTCTCTCTCCGTATAGTCCATGTTTGGTGTTGGTAACCTTCCTGTTCCTCCTCCTTTTTCTTCTTCACCCTCCTCTTCCTCCTCCTCCTCCGTCACCTCTCCACCTTCTAAAATCCAGTTGTCAACTTTCTCTACCTCCTCCAGCGATGTCTTGACCCCTTCAGTCCCTCCATCAGCCCCTTCAGAGCCACCCTCCATCACTACCATACATCTCTACCTGGTCTCCGTATCCCCTACCTACACTTTCCTTTCCTCTACTTGTCTCCTTGTCTCCCATTTTTCATTCCCTCCAGTGCCATCCCCACCATCACTACCTCCTCCTCCTCCTCCTCCTCCTCCTCCTCCTCCTCCTCCTATTCCTCTTCCTCCTCCCTGCGGCATCATCTCCCTCACGTCGTCTCCACGCGTGCCTGGAGGTCTGTAAACAGCGGCTTTCCACTTCCTCTGAGAAAGCCGGTGAAAGCGACTGTCAGATTAATAAGGGTACAGCAGCAGCAATGGTCTCACCCTGAAGGACTTACGAAGGGGATTTGGCACCGGTGTTGTGTGAGGGTGTTGTGAGGGTGTTGTGAGTGTGTTGTGTGTGTGTTGTGAGGGTGTTGTGAGTGTGTTGTGAGTGTGTTGAGGGTGTTGGGAGGGTGTTGTGAGTGTGTTGTGAGTGTGTTGTGTGAGTGTGTTGTGAGAGTGTTGTGAGTGTGTTGTGAGTGTGTTGTGAGTGTGTTGTGTGTGTTGGGAGGGTGTTGGGAGTGTGTTGTGAGTGTGTTTAGGGTGTTGGGAGTGTGTTGGGAGTGTGTTGTGTGTGTTGGGAGGGTGTTGGGAGTGTGTTGTGAGTGTGTTTAGGGTGTTGGGAGTGTGTTGTGAGTGTGTTGTAGTGTGTTGTGAGTGTTTTAAAGGTGTAGTAACTGTTGTGAAGGTGAGGGAAGGAGGAGGGAAGGTGAGGGAGGGTGAGATAAGGTGAGGAAAGGTGAGGAAAGGTGAGGGAAGGTGGGGGAAGGTGAGGGAAGGTGAGGGAGGGTGAGATAAGGTGAGGAAAGGTGAGGAAAGGTGAGGGATGGTGAGGGATGGTGAGGGAAGGTTGGGGAAGGTGAAGGAAGGTGAAGGAAGGTGAGGGAAGGTGAGGATAGATGGGGAAGGTGAGGGAAGATGAGGGAAGGTGAGGGAAGGTGAAGGAAGGTGAAGGAAGATACAAAGGAGTACATAGGAAGAACAGACAGCAACAGTCCTACTGGACCTAACGAGGCTGTCTGTTTAGCTACGCTACTACTACTATAATATCTACGTGATAGAGACAAAAGGACAGCAAAGTGGAAGGCTCCTCCCCACCCACCCACCCCTCCAGCCGAAGCTGGCCGGAAGAGGAAGTGATACCATGTAGTATGAAAAAACTAACATGGAATTTGTATAGGAAAGAAATAAAAAAACAAGGAGTAATCTATGCTATTAAAAAAAAAAAAAAAAAAAAAAAAAAAAAAAAAAATTTACGCACTAGTGAAATATTCGACTTGGTGAACAGATGCTAAGTGCTTATCGAGTTTTTTCTTAAATCATTCAATTGTAGTACTGTTGACAATTTGTGCTGGGAGAGAATTCCAAACATTTACGATTCTATTGAAGAAAAAGTGCTTCGCTTCATTTGATCTAAAGCGCTTACCAATGATCTTGAAGCCATTGTTACGGGTGGAACTTGTGAGATCGGTAGTTACATAATCGTTTATGTTAATATTATCAAAACCATGGAAAATTTAAAAAACCTCAATTAGATCCCCTCGTAACCTACGTTTGGATAAACTGAATAAGTTCAGCTCCTTTAGACGTTCTTCGTAAGACTTGTTTCGCAGTCTTGGGATCATTTTAGTAATTCTTCTTTGTATTCTCTCCAGCTTATTAATATCTTTTTTATAGTATGGTGACCAAAATTGAATGCAATATTCTAGATGAGGGCGTACGAGTGCATTATATAATGTAAGGATAACTTTTTCAGATTTATAATCAAAAGTTCTACCGATGAAACCGACCAGTTTGTTAGCTTTTTTTTACAACGTCTGAACAATGTTTATCTGGTTTGAGGTCGTTACTAATAGTTATCCCTAAGTCTTTTTCATGGTTAACCTTGGAAAGTTCAGAGTCATTCATTGTATATTTATTGAATTGATTATTGCTACCGATATGCAAAACTTTACATTTATCAACATTAAATTTCATTTGCCATTTCTTTGACCAATTGACTAACATGTTGAGGTTTGATTGAAATTGTAGTTTATCGGCGGTTGTAGTTACTTTACTCGTGATTTTCGTATCGTCGGCAAATTTTGATATTTTACAAGTGAGGCCTTCATCAATATCATTTACGTAAATTAGAAAAAGAATGGGACCAAGTACTGAGCCCTGTGGCACCCCGCTTTTAACGTCTCGCCAGTTAGATGATTTACTGTTTATGACAACGCGTTGTCTTCTTTCGGAAAGCCAGTCTTCAACCCATTTAAGAATATTTCCAGATATGCCGTGTGATTCTAATTTTTTTAATAACCGTTTGTGAGGAACTTTGTCAAACGCTTTTTGAAAGTCGAGATAAATTATATCGACCGCTTTTGTCTCGTCATAAATGTTGAATACATCGTTATAAAAGTCAAGGAGATTCGTTAAGCAAGATCGTTTGTTTCGGAAACCATGTTGAGAATTATTAATCATGCTATTTTCTTCAAGAAAAGTCACTAATTTATCGCGTATTATAGTTTCCATTAATTTACCAACTACGGATGTGAGGCTGATTGGCCTGTAGTTAATCGGTAGTGTTTTATCTCCTTTCTTTTGTATAGGGGTAACATTTGCTAATTTCCAAATGTCGGGAACTTTTCCAGAATTTAAAGATTTATTAAATAGTATTGCAAGAGGTTTGCTGATTTGAAATGTTGCCTCTTTTAAGACTCTCGGTGCAATACAATCAGGACCAGGAGTTTTATTTACTTTAATTTTATCAAGTGCCTTAGTTATTATATCCTCAGTAAAGTGACAATCGCCTAAAGGAATTAAGTTAGGTTTAGCTGGGGTTACTTCCTGGATTTCATCGGTGTCTTCAACAATAAAAACGGATGCAAAATAATCATTTAGTACTTCGGCCATTTCTGATTCTGTATTTATTTCCTTACCGTTTTCTAGGTGGAGTGGGCCAATATTAGTTGTGATAACTTTTTTATTACGTACGTAGGTGTAAAATTCCTTGAGGTTGGATTTAGTTTTATTCGCAATATATATTTCGAGATCTTTTTTACTTCGTCTAATCATCTTTTTTGTTTCGCGTCTTAGTCTTTCGTATTCTATTTTATCGTTTTCGTTTTGTGATAGTAAATATTTATCATGTGCCCGCTTTTTAAGTAATAATCCTGCCTCAATCTGGCTATTCCACCATTTTGGTTTATTAATATTTTTATTTTTACGTGGACGTCTCTTACAAACGGGAATGCATACTTTAACGGCTTCATTTAAGATGTTATAAAACTTTTCCCACGATCTATTTACATCGGTTTCGTTGTCTAGATGCTCCAATCAGTATCTGCTAAAAACTTTCTCAGTTTTTCAAAGTTACCTTTGCGATACATGAAGATAAGTTCTTCGCTTACGTTATCTTTGTAAACTTCGAGATTTATGTAAAAAGAGACAATTTTATGGTCGCTGGTACTGAATTCAGGGCCCGTATTAACGTTACTTACTAGACCGTCGTTTGTTGAAAATACAAGATCTAGTATATTATCACCTCTCGTGGGTTTGCTTACGCGCTGACTTAAGCCACTCTCTAATAAATTATTCGTCGTGACCCATATGAGATTTAAGAGAATTTCCCCATGAAGTTACAGGAAGATTAAAGTCTCCAAAGATTACGCTTTCAAATGAATTACTTATTTCGATTATCTGGTCGAATAATTTTCTATCGCTATTATTATTGTGTGCTGGTGGTCTATAAATGAGTCCAATAATAATTTTCTTAGAACATGTTTTCAGTTGTAAAAATATAACATCTACGTTATCTATTTTTTCAGTTTGCAAGACTGTAGGGTTAAGACTGGCTTTCACGTTAAAAAGAACGCCCCCACCTTTTTTATTTTGTCGTTCGCAACTGAATATTGAATAGCTTGGCAAATTATATTCTGCTAAAAAGTCTCTATTTTATGTGTTAATCCAAGATTCCGATACTGCAATAATGTGAAAATCTTCAGATGCTGCAAGTGCTTCTAAATCTGAGAATTTATTTATGAGGCTGCGCGCGTTAAACATGCAATTTTTTAGGCAATTGTTTACGTTAGTTTTTCTATACACGGTGTTACTTACGTAGCTGAGGTTGTGCGAGGCTGGATACTGTTTTTTCTTCTGAAATCAGAAACTTTGTCATTAAGTAGCCTGCCTAAACGAGCAGCACCAACTGGATTGAGGTGCAAGCCATCGTCCTTGAAAAGAAAAGGTTTGTTATAAAAGTCATCCCAGCAGTTGATAAAGTCGATTCCTTCATCTGTACAAATGGACTTAAGACGGTTATTGGTGCTGAAAGCCCTGTTGAAAAAAGCTGTGGGTGCACTACTTCGCGGAAGGATTCCTGAAAGAATTATTTTATTAGTCTTACATTTGTATCGTCGAATCAGCTTCCTGTATCTCTCCAGCAGTTCCTCGGATCTGATGTTCATGACGTCATTTGTACCTGCATGGATAATTAAAAGCGTGTTAGTATTTACTTGACTGGTTGCCTCGCCACAGGCTGCTGTGATGTCATCCAAACGTCCTCCTGGCATGCACAGCCTCTTTCTGCTTGATCGGTTCCTCCCACAAAACTCCGTTAGCTGGTCTTTCACAATAGAATCGCCAATAATTCTCGTCTCATGGTCCTCTTCTTCTTCTTCTTTCATCAGGATTCTAAAACTGTTATAAGTAGAGACAGGTAAGAAAGATTTTTTATTAATTTGTCGTGCACCATTTCTGACAGGAGTGAAAGGTACTTCCCCCTGAATAACGCGTTCAGGTAGACTTGGAGCGTCGTTTTGTCTGGCAGCTACAGCGGCGTAACTTGTCGCCTGTTCTGTAGATGGAGACAAGGGAGGTAAAATTCCAACGTTAGCTGTGACGAACTCTTGTAAAATATCAATTTTTTTCTTAAGTTCATCATTTTCCTTCTGTAAAAAACACAGACGGCAGACTGTCGAATCTGAAAAGAAATTTGCAGCAAAGCGCCCATCACATACATCGCACTTCGGTGACATAATTAACTGTAGTTGGAGAAAGAATTAACAATGCAAAAAGGTTTGGAACAGCTAGATGGTTTATCGCTGTCAAAAGAGATATTATTGAGGATTGTGAGAGATTAAAGGATTAAAATCTTGAAAGGGTCAGGCCAGGTAGAAGGATTATACTAAGCTGAGGTCAGGTCAGAGGAGCAGGTAGACAAATTAACGCTGAGAAGAGGTAAGCCAAGGATTAAGATCTTGAAAGGTTCGGGCAGGTAGACGGATGAAAATAAAAAGAATTGGTCAGTCAGGTCTGAACTTTCAAGGTCAAATTTTTGAGCAAGGGTGGTGTAGTAATATTACTTTATAGCAACAAAATACAAATATATAAGAAGAAAATTAGTATTTACTGAGGAAATAACACCACAGACACTAAGATTAATTAATAACAATAATGTACGAATGAAGGGGATTAAGGGCTACACAGAATATTAACACATGAGTTATATATGTAGCACTGATGTATGTGTATGTTTAAAATGTAGAGACAGCAAAAGATAGCAAGAGATATCCTAGGAAAATATGAAACTTAGCGTATTATCTGGGCAGCGGTGGGTCAAGCGGTCAGGTCAAGCGAACAGGAAACACGTCCTTCTCTCACGAGTCACGAGACACGAGTGAAGTCACGAGACACAAGTAAGGGAAGGTAAGGAAGGTGAAGGTCAAGGCAGCTAGGAGTGACCTTTAACTGAAACACAATGACTTCACAAAACATTCAAGGTGACTGAGAAAGGTCATGAAGGTGAGTGAAGATGGTGAGGTGGTAAGCGTGGTGGGTGAAGACATGTGGTGAAGGTGACAGTGACATAACGTGAAAATGATGACAAGGGAACTGTATTGGAGGGAATTACACTGTTGACAGGTAACTAGTGGAGACGGTGATGATGACTGTGAGGAAGAACAAGAACAAGAACAAGAACAAGAACAAGAACAAGAATAAGAACAAGAACAAGAACAAGAACAAAAAATGATCACCTATATCAACCACAACAACAAAAACAAAACAAGAAAATACAACCACACACACACACACACACACACACACCTACGCCTTACCACAGCGCCCCTTACCCACACCACAATAATCAGAATGCAGACACAGGCAGGCAAGGAGGCAAGACATGGAAGGTAAGTAGAGTTGCATTGGCATTAACACACAGGCTGAAACGAGAGAAAACACAACACGGGGACTAGCTATCTAAAGGAGGAGGAATGAAAGCTATAAGAGAAACCACCTGGAGAGGAACACCACACCCCAGCCCCGAGTTTAAATCAAGGACGGGGAGACCAGCTGACGGTGTAGGGAAAGGAGGCGAGGAAAGTATCACTCACTTGATATATAGATCAGAAAGTGTTATAAAAGGCGGTGGTGCACATACAAACATACACACGTGCTACTTTCACACGTATAAATGCATGCATATACGTTAGTTGTGTGTGTGTGCGTGTGTGTGTGTGTGTGTGTGTGTGTGTGTGTGTGTGTGTGTGTGTGTGTGTGTGTGTGTGTGTGTGTGTGTGTGTGTGTGTGTGTGTTTGGTGATAATAATGGAGTTTCAAAGTCAATGATTAGAAAATTAGGTCAATTGTGTCTATATGATTGAATGTAATTGATTGAGTGATTGGATAGCATAATGATGTTCTTTTCTCTTTTTTCATTTATCTTTTTTTTTTTTTCTCTCTCTCTCTCTTTGTTTTGCTTAATCGATAAATTCTTGAAAATATATACATGAAAAGGGAAAATTATATGGGTGATATTTTCTAACACTGACTGGTGCTAAATAGTGCTGACTGGTGACTGACTGGTGACTGACTGGAAGGTGTTAGATAGTAGAGAGAGTGGATGCTATCTTGGTAACTTGGTGACTGGTAACTGGTGTGAACTGAACATTGTGAAAGTGAGTTAGTGAGCTAGTTCTAGAGTGACTGGTGACTGAAAACTGATTGGTGACTTAACAGTGACTGAAAGAAAGTTAAAAGGAATGACTTATGACTGAGAAATACACTAAAAATGATTAAGAGACAGTTTAGAGACAAAGAGAATATTGATTAACTAACTAGGAAGTGAGTGAGGGATGAGTAAAAAGTGACAGATGACTGAGGTACTGACTGGCACGTGACTGGTGTGTCCTCTCCTGCTTGTGGTCGTACCATGTGGGTTGGTGACTGCGAACTTTTCACCTTGAACTTGGGAGTGGAATGTTCTCATCTTCCTACCTCCACTAAATCATCCACCATTACCATCACCATATCATTCCTCCCTTCCCCTTCCTCTGGGTTTCAAGCATTTTTTGTTATACGTTGTGATTCGCTTCTTCCGCGTTGTGAGGTGTTAGTGTTGACTCTATATCTATAACGTTAAGTAGAGTGAAACATCAGAACATCGTGGTAGGCAAGGGAAGATTTGCATGAATAATACAATAATATTCACCTGCCTATAAATACATAGTCAGAAGGTTGAGGAAGAAGAAAAAGCGAGACGGAAGTTCATATGTAATGAGTTAATGAGAGAGAGAGAGAGAGAGAGAGAGAGAGAGAGAGAGAGAGAGAGAGAGAGAGAGAGAGAGAGAGAGAGAGAGAGAGAGAGAGAGAGAGAGAGAGAGAGAGCTATTGCAGTGCAATTTTCAGCAGTACCAGAAAAATGCACTGCAATGGTGTTTGTCCAGTGTGGGGCTGTGGTGACACTTGGTGATAATTAGTGTAATTATACTTGATTTCTATTATATCTCGTATGCATGTGTATGTATTTGTTTGTATGTATGTACAATTTAGTGTAATTCTACTTGTATTTATTGTATTTCGTATGTATTTGTATGTAATTCTACATCATTTTCATAATTGTTCATATTTTTGGTTTCTCTAAAGATAAGTAGAACACGACAGTTCACCTTTGGCCAACTTGTAAGTTCTAATGAGAGAGAGATTTTATTTCAATAAAATTTTGATTTTTCAACAATAATATACAATAATAATATACAATGTTTTCATTATTTCTAAAAAAAATACTTTTAAAATTTTTTTAATCTAAATGTGAAAATATGCTATCCGGTTATCTCTTTCTGTCTGTTTCTCTTTGTCTCCCGTTGTGAAGAGTAACCTTGCGTCCTCCTTCTGAAGGAGGCACAAGACCCACCACTCATCCTTGGTAACCATTACCTTCCTCCACGCTACCCTTCCCTACTTTTCATCTTCCCTCCAACCCACCTCCAACCAACACGACTGTAATGGTACCCCATCTACCCCTTCTCACTCTTTTTCTCATTCTCTCTTTATCTCTCTCCCTCTCTCTCCATTTTACTCACCCTGCCCCCCTTGCAGCCTCCTTTCTCTTCCCTGCACACACACACACACACACACACACACACACACACACACACACACACACACACACACACACACACACACATACACACACACACACACACACACACACACACACACACACACACACACACACACACACAGGGGCAGATAACTATAGTGTGGATTTGAGAATCGAACTGTAGCTCTCCTGAAGAGGAATCGTCAATGTATAAAACGGAGGAGGAAGAATAAAAAGGAGGATTAGTAATAGATGAAAAGAGGAAGAGGAAAAGGAGGAGGGGAGGAGGAGGAGGAGGAGGAGGAGGAGGAGGAGGAGGAGGAGGAGGAGGAGAAGGAGGAGGAGGAGGAGGAGAAGGAGGACAAAGGTAACGAGAGGCAATAACTCTGATGTTTACGTGTTGCAAACCTTATAAGTACATTGATATACAAGAATGACACGAGATAAGTAGGTGAATGACCTAGTTTTACGTGCACGGCAACGCTCTCGTGGCACGGAACTCGCAAGCTTCTTATCACCGTGAGTTGCTGTTTGAACGGAGGAAGACGTGGAGGAGGAGGAGGAGGAGGTATGGCAGTAGGAGGGAAAAGAAAATATTAAGGGAAAGTACGTTGACACAGTCCATATTTATGTTAGTAATTGTGCGATGATGAGGAGGAGGAAGAGAAAGAGAAGGATGATAAGTGTGAAGTATATGGAAAGGAAAGTTGCAATTAAGGTGGTTATCTCTCTCTCTCTCTCTCTCTCTCTCTCTCTCTCTCTCTCTCTCTCTCTCTCTCTCTCTCTCTCTCTCTCTCTCTCTCTCTCTCTCTCTCTCTCTCTCTCTCGCTCTATTCTCTGCACGCTTTTCTCTACCGGTCATCCTTCTTTACAGGGACCAAGTACACCCACTTTCTCTATGTATAAAGTGGACTCGTTGACGTCCACACACACACCACTTTCTTCTCTTCCACTTTAAGACTCAACTTCATGTATTTAGTTCCACCCACTTTTTCCTTTTTCATTTTTTCTTTTCTTTTTTTTTTTTTTTTTTTTTTTTGCTTCTTTTTCACACAGACTCTACTGGCTACTTCCACCTCCATTACATTTCTCTTTAATATGACAGGTTTTTTTTTTCTTCTCTCTCTCTCTCTCTCTTTAAAATCTGACTGAATATATCTACTTTAATCTCTAAATCTAGTTCACTTACGCTGCAAATTTATTCCTAGTTATTTACACAACTCTATTAGCTTGCAAACGTATCTTATTTTCCTCTTTCATATACTTATTTTCACTCCAAATTTAACGACTGTGCTATATTTCCTCCGTTAAGCTGTGAAAAAATAACCAACTTTCTATAAATATACATGGTTTTTTGCAGCAATACGAGAAATCTCAGTTTTTTTCCCTCTCGGTGTGTTGAAAAATCCACATCCGTCTGTGTATGTTTTTGTACAAGCTTTTTTTTTTCACACGAGAACAGAAAAACTATTTATACAAATGTGTTAAGGGCCATTTTCTACGTCTTTTTAGTCATGGGAACACCTTAGCCTTCTTCTGTTCATCAGTTTGTGGTTCATTGAGGTGTTTTTTTTTCTTCAGGTATAAATATAAAGACGTGGAAATGAGGCAGGTAACACGATAGGGAAATAGCGATATATAGTGAGAGGTTGGAGACAAAAAAAAATATGTATAAGGCGGTGTAACTACAAAACATTATCACTATGCAGAATATAAAAAAAAAACAATAATGAAAATAATATAACAGCGAATAACAAAATAAATAATAAGATGCCTTCACCATGTCAATAATTAGGGTTCAGTTTCTTTGTTTTGTTTACTTCATATATTTACCAACTGTCTCCTTGTCTGTTATATACGTGTACTTAGATGACAAAACCAAGATCAATGACAACTCCTGTGTACCAACTTTCATATCCACTCCTTCAACGGGGGCAGAGGATGACACACACATTCACACACAATCACACACACACATACATACATATAAAATCACCACCTTTTAAGGAGACACAGAGGCTATAACAGTATAACAACAACAACCTGCATATAAAGATCATTGCTTTTTATCTTTCCCACCGCCCCTCACACATCCATGGCTGCTGGAGGCTACCAACACCTGGCTACATTGCTGCACAGTCCCACATACTCCAACCCCGAAGACAAACTGCAAGAGAACCGGCCATCACCCTCTTGAGCATTAGTGTTAAACTCCCTTGCATGTGTTCTGCCGGAGGGGCTAATGGTGGGTACGTTATTCTGGGTCTTATCTTGGTGTGTATTAAGGTCGCTTTTGGTCATGTTGTTGTTGTTGAGAGTTTTAGTTTGTTTTGAAGAGCTGACTCTCTCTCTCTCTCTCTTTCTCTATTTCCTCCTTTGGGGCGATAAATACTTAAGCTTGTTTCGTGTGTCTAATGTAGGGAAGAAAGAGTAAAAGGAGGAGGAGGAGGAGGAGGAGGAGGAGGAGGAGGAGGAGGAGGAGGAGGAGGAGGAGGAGACGAGGAGAATACAAACGAGGGAGGAAAAAAAAAAAGATTAGGAAAAAAGTATCACATGAACATTACTACAAGGGAATGGAAGAATGGAAGAAGACCTGAAATGAAAAGAGGAAGATCACAAAGAAATAAAAACTAGACCACAGGTAGAAGGAGGAAGCTACTCGTTGGAGGAAGAAGATGGGGAGGAAGAAAAACTGGAAGAGGGAGAAACGGGAAGGTATTAATGGGAAAGGGAAGGAAAGGGGAGGGATGGGATCAAGCTAGAGGTGGAAGAGAAAGCAAAGAAGGTCGCAGGTGGAAGGAAGTCGTGCATAATGAGAGAGAGAGAGAGAGAGAGAGAGAGAGAGAGAGAGAGAGAGAGAGAGAGAGAGAGAGAGAGAGAGAGAGAGAGAGAGAGAGAGAGAGAGAGAGATAATATCCATCAGTAACTACAATACACAAAAAAGAAACATGGGAGACGCCACAAAACGAGAGAAAAGCACATTAACCCATATTTGTCAACGTCACCGAGTCATGAAAAGAGAATTGGTGTTTTTTGCCGCGTTTTTGAAGGAAAATATGACATGAATTCCACTTTCTCGAAAAGTGATACGAAGACGAGAGAGAGAGAGAGAGAGAGAGAGAGAGAGAGAGAGAGAGAGAGAGAGAGAGAGAGAGAGAGAGAGAGAGAGAGAGAGAGAGAGAGAGAGTGGAGAAAATACATATTATCATTTTCTTTCTAACGTCTCCAAAATGTCTTGATTTCGCCAAAGTAAGTGGGTGATTTTCGACTTATTTTAGTAACTTTCTTTTTCTCTCACACACACACACACACACACACACACACACACACACACACACACACACACACACACACACACACACACATACACACAGTGATCATAGGGATAACAACCTGCATTCTGTTTCCAAGATTCTGATTCTCAAAAATAAAAGAAAAAAGTCTTAATATTCTCTAAAGTTGAGAGAGAGAGAGAGAGAGAGAGAGAGAGAGAGAGAGAGAGAGAGAGAGAGAGAGAGAGAGAGAGAGAGAGAGAGAGAGAGAGAGAGAGATTCTATATAAAACAAAGCCCCGTGGTATAATAGAAAGTTACCAACCACCAACCACCCTTTGCCATGGAAGGGAAAAGCAAGCTGGGTTGGGTTTTGTGTTATCGGATCTCTCTCTCTCTCTCTCTCTCTCTCTCTCTCTCTCTCTCTCTCTCTCTCTCTCTCTCTCTCTCTCTCTCTCTCTCTCTCTCTCTCTCTCTCTCTCAGTGATGCTCTATTGTTTCACTGCGCTTTCCCTTTTCTCCTAATATCCTGCTGACTTCATGCATTTGTTTACCTTTCTATTCATTCATCTATTGTTTATCTTTTGTTTTTGTGTTTTCTTCATTACGGAAAAAAGGGAAAAATAAATAAAGAAACAACAAAAATACACATATTATTTTCTTTCATATTTTGCTATGTCATTTCCTCTTTACTTTGTGTTTTTCTCTTTCCCTCTATCTCTTCCGCACTTCCTATCTCACTCACACTCACTCACACTCTTACTCACTTACTCATCCCCTCCCTTTCTCACTCTCTCACTCTCACTCACTCACTCACTCCAAACTCTAGATCAAAAGATTTTCCCTTCATGAAAATACTATATATGTCATTGTAGCTTTCACAGACCCACACTTGGAAGAAAAGCAGGAGGAGGAGGAGGAGGAGGAGGAGGTATTTGTGTGCAAAGGAGCATAAAGGGGATGGAGGGTGAGGAGAGTGAAAGAAAGAGAGAAGAGAAAGAAAGATAGACGTGAGGATATTTTAATAACTAGATTGAAGAGGAAGAATAATCAGTCTCTCTCTCTCTCTCTCTCTCTCTCTCTCTCTCTCTCTCTCTCTCTCTCTCTCTCTCTCTCTCTCTCTCTCTCTCTCTCTCTCTCTCTCTGTGTGTGTGTGTGTGTGTGTGTGTGTGTGTGTGTGTGTGTGTGTAATCATATCCACCACCACCACCACCACCACTACCAGATAAAATTATGACAGGAAACTCAGAAGGAAAATTTTGGTGACCTGACTCTCTACGATGGAAAGTGTGTGTGTGTGTGTGTGTGTGTGTGTGTGGTCCATTTAGTACTACTCGCCTCTAAAGAAAAGAAGAAAAAAAAGAGCTCGAAATAAATTTTATAAAAACTACATATAAAAACCCCAAAACGTTTTTCTATTTATACAACTAAAAAAAAATAAAATAAAAAAAATAAGGAGAGAATACCACCAAAAATCGCGACTAACACTAAAAACCTCTATGAATCACGTCACGCACCTATTGTTTTATATTCTTTCTTACACCTGTTTTTTTCCCCAACCTTCTATTCTAGGAGGAAAAACAGTAGAAAGTCCAAAGTGTGGGTCAGACTAGTCCAGAGGTGTTACTGGTGTATGAAATGCGCGTCACATCTTATACAGGCATTGTTTTCTTTTTCCTCTCTCGCTTCACTCTGTTAAGTTTCCTTTCCGTGGCTACTGATGGTCATGAGAATACGTTTTTGGTAGAAAAGCGTGACGGAGGTGAAATGAACGGATGTTGATGGTAAGTAACAGTGTGACGGTGATGTGCTGAAGACAGGAATTCGTGGGAAGGTGGTGATGTTACAGAATGTGTCTTAACCTAACCTAACCTAACCTAATAATACTACAAGGGTTGGGAAATGTAGGTACAGAATTAGCATCACATCTGAATAAAAACACTCGTGACACACACAACAATTAATTAATACAAAAAAAGTATGCAAAAGGTTAGTTATTATATATAAGATATATCCTGTTTACCTTATACAATGTCTCAACCTTATTTGCAATCTATCCAGCCATCTCTGTAAGCAAAGGTTCCTAAACAATAATAATAAGGTATAATAAGGTACGCTTACTAACCTCTTAATGTGTATTCAGGAAGGATCCTCAGGAGTACGTATACGGTGTTATGGTGGTGAGCAATGCGAAGTTATGGAGTGATGTCATTATCAGTATTTTTTTTTCTGGGAACCTGTGTGTGCTGGGCTTCATGAGACCTCGTTAATATCCACGAGCTGCTTCACTTATTAATTATTTCAATTCGAGGCTCCCACACTATTCTGTAATCACTCTCCCTCCATGGCACAGAATATAGGGAAATTTTTTCTTATTTCTTATCATAATCACACGAGAATTTTGTTAACAAATATCACACGAGAAACTCCAAAGGAAGTGAAACTGGGGAGTCGATAGTAACTTTTTTTTCTCAGTATATCCCGGTCAGAACTTCAGAAGGCAGTGTAAAAGAAATCGTGTAATATTCAGCCTCAAGAGAGCAGTTCTTAATACTTGGTTTCGAAATCCATCGCCGAAGGGTAGTGCAAGTCGCTGAACTAGTTTGAAAGTTTGCCAATAAACGAGTGCATTCTTTCCCACAACGTTTATCACATGTAAAGGACGAAAATACCTAATAAATGCCTTTTTTCTGATCCTTGAGTTTGCAGCAAATTAGTAAAAAACAACAAAACACCTAGAAGGAACGTCACACCGCGTAAACCGTAATAAAGGCCAACCAAAAAAACAATTGTCTCGGGTATTATAGAACATAATTAAGGCTTTAGTGAAGTCATTTTATTATCATATTTCTCGTGTTGCCTTTTGAAAAGTAAGTGGCGGATGATATAGAAAATTGTGCTTCGCTTATTCAACTGACATATATTAACTCACTCTACATTTATCGAAAAAAATATGTATAACTAACGAACCCATTTTAATAGGGAAAACATTATATATATAGCACATACAAAAAAAGTAAATACTATATACCACCTCTCTCTGGCTAAGCAATAAGGCCGAGGTTGGCATGGAGGTAGAAATGTTATTGTTTATTAAGTTTTGAACCAACACGGCGCACTGCCAGGACTATACAGGTGATGACAAGCTTTCAGGGTCGTACATGTATAACACACAGGAATACAACACAGATTCACGGCGAAATAACCGAGATATAACCTTAATACTGCAATGATTTACCTGCAATCTTGAAAGTGGTGTGTGAGATTTGCGTATGAATTCGCTTCTTATCATCAAAGTTTCACAATACGTGTTAGTTAATATGAAAGTGTCATTGGTTAACATTTTGTGGTGTCAGTAACATTATTTCCCTACGTTTGTGTGATGGATTATTCTGTTTCCATTTTACCCACGACAAAGTAAGACTTACATTAACTTTGTATTAATAGTAGTAGTAAGGAAACATTAATTATTTGTAGGTGACAGGTTTCCTTAGAGAGAGGAGTAAATATAGAATAAGAGAACAAAATAAAAAAAAATTATACAAAGTGGTTTATAAGCATCTTAACCATAGAATAGTATTGACATAGAAAAAAATAATGCATGTAACTGTGTCTTTATGTGTATTAGTATTATTTTAGTGTGACCAGAGTAATATTTTCATTATGGTCTTATGAAAGTGTTAAGGAGACATCATCAACATCAGGATTGTGTTCATGAATAAGACATATTCACCTTCATTAGTATTGTGTTGGTGTGCGAGTGAGTGTGTGTGTGTGTGTGTGTGTGTGTGACCTTGGCTGCTTGAGGTGAAGTAGTTAGTGTTACTCCTGAACATGAATAAGACATGGTTATGCTTGTTAGGCTTAGGATTGTGATTCACTGTTTTGGAATGTATAATATGTGGTGAATTCAAGTTTGTCTAGAAACCCTTTGACTTTTCATGTTCGTGACCTTATCTATTTCCTGTGATATAATATGGAAAGCAGAAGCAGTTTACACTGCGGTGAAATTAATCATTTATGCACTTCAAACATGATCATGAAATTAGTAAACTAGGGTAATTGTTTCTTATCTAGAACCTTATCAGGGAAGATAGCATTAGCACTCCTCAACCTCTTTGACAATGATAATTTCAGTAGGCCGCTGAGAGATTGCTGCCATTCCTTGTTTCCTGAATGAAAGCTATACAGCACCTTTTGACTCATCCTGTTCAGTCTTAGTGATAACAATATGTTAGGGAAAGCCAGTTGGAAGCAATTGGCAAGGAGTGCTGTGCCGCCCATCATTATGTGAGTCAACATACAAGCATTTTCATGTTCACTTAGTTAATGTTCACACTCAGAAACACAATTTAGTTCTGGCAAGGAGTGTTTGGATACGTTTGTGTTTGGTTTCCTCTTGTTATTGATAGTACGTTAGGGAGACATCGAGTGTTCTGGTGCAGACACACTCCACAGGCCATCAGTAATAACATCAATGTGTAACTGTTACATCTTGAAGTTCTTAAAGACAGTGTTAATATTCACATTCTTAGTATGAGCTTACGTTTTTATCCTGACACCTTTACACATACATATTGTCACACCAGGCTGGTACAGGAACTCCTCTACTTAGGTTCCTGGAATTTGTCCATAGCTTAGGTTGTTCGTAAGTCCAATGATATTCACGTCCACACTCCATGCGGGAGATAATATTGAAGAAAGGTTTGTACAGTACAGCTATACCCCAGAAATATCCAACAATGTACTTAACCAGCCATAAACAGCATTTCAATGTATAAAAAGCATAATAATAATAATAATAATGATAGTACAGACTGGTTTGTTCATATATCAAAAATTTCATGACTCAAACAATCATGAGTAGGGAATCTCCTGTAAATTTACCAGACTCTAAATACACATGTGAACTCATCTTGTACACAGGATGGTGCTGGAGTCTGCCCTGGGCTGGTACCAAGGGCGTATCAGCCTCTATGACAAACAGTCCTGGGAGACAACAGTGGAGCAGCGCATCCTTCAGGGACTCTCCTACACCCCACGCAAGACTGCCAATCCTAAGACAGAGTTCATTGACGTTGACTTAGTAAGAGGTACGTATGTGTGTGTGCGTGTATGTATGTATGTACATGTGGCCCTTAAGTTGTTGCCTATGAGAATTTTAGTTTGTAGTGTGTATAGTGTGGTATGTTTTTATAGTTTCACTGGTGTATTAAATCTTGTTTTGTATTGCGTCCACACAGGCTCCACGTTCCCTAAAGCCAAGCCACACTCAGGTTTGTGGCTAGCGGGTCTGCATGGCATCGCACGCATCGCCCTGCTGCCTCTGTGTCCCCAGTGGTGGGTGCGTGAGGCTTCATTCTGTGGCTTCCTGGTTGTGCTCTTCATTTACTGCTCCATTGTGTACTGCAGTGCTGTGGTGCTGGTCAATCACAGTGATGAACAGCTCATGAAGGTAAGGTGGAGAGGAGGAACTGAGGCAAGGGAGTTAGGAGGTTCATGCAGACAGTCAATGGGTGTGATGATATATAATAAGAATACAATATCAAACCTTCAACTCAGATTTCAGAAGTGAGAGAATATTCACACATTCTGAGTCACCTTATATTGAG
Source organism: Cancer borealis (assembly GCA_036785275.1). Taxonomy (NCBI): domain Eukaryota; kingdom Metazoa; phylum Arthropoda; class Malacostraca; order Decapoda; family Cancridae; genus Cancer; species Cancer borealis. The sequence continues at coordinate 25,203 of JAXIVD010000209.1, read as the reverse complement.
TGTGAGGTAATTCCTGCAACACTTTCACTCATACCATTATTTCTCCCACAGGAGTTATCAGTGTCTGAGGCTGTCCTTCCAGCAGTGGCCTTGGCGATGTTGAGCATCATCCACTCCCAGATAGTGTGTACAAGGCACACTGGCGGCCCCACCTCACCCACCCACACTGCAAGGTGTCTCAGTGTGCGCTGTGGGACGGGACGAAGGACAGCTAGATTCATGAGGAGAACTATGGCCATGGCAGGGAAAGGTGTGTGTGTGTGTGTGTGTGTGTGTGTGTGTGTGTATGTGTGTGTGTGTTCTTACCCCAAGTTGTAATATACAGGATTTGAATCAAGCTCGTACAGTATAGATATATGTATTCTTTCCTTATTCCTCTTCAGGTAAAAGTATAGTGTGTGACTGCTGGAAGCGTGATGTGGCCAAGTTGACAGGTGGTTACATCAAGAAAAGTACAACTCCAGTCAAAACCAGGTCGCTAAAAAACTTCAGGTAATGTTATGCTCTTTGTTTTCGAATTGCTTGATGTTGATGATTAGTCGTTTGTGGTTAACTAATTGCATAGGATTGTTTGTTTAAGTATTGGCGGGAATCAATAATATTCATCATCATACACTTTCAATTATTTTCTCTATATGTAACCGGTATTCCCTTTGTTCAGATCTCACTCAGAGGAACCGCGAGGTGAAGAGTCTCACCCACCGCGGCCTCGTTCAGCTTCGGAAAACTGTGTGTCTCCCGCCTCATCCTCCACCAGCCCAGACGTGCAGCCACAAATCAGAATCTTCAAGCCTCGAGGAGAAAGCAGAGTCAAGGGTGAGGAGCTGGGCACCACCACCTCCTCCTCCTCTGACCGCAGCCCAGATATACACGGCAGTGGGACTGAGGATGGCAAGTTCTTCTCTAGCGTCTCTGCCAAGTCTTCACCCAACCCGAGTTGCACTAGTCAGTCCGAAAACGAGGACACCCACACAGTGACGTTTACATCTCAGCCAGCAATGGAGGGTGACGAGGGTGACAGTGGACTTGACAGAACAACAGAGACAAGCAGGGAGGAGAGAACACTTACTGACAAGCACTTGAAGCTTCCCCTGCCTAGTGTGAGGCATAGAGGACATTGCAGGAAGGTGTGTGAGCATGATGAAAGTGGTGAGGGGGAGGAAGCACCTTATACTGAAAGGTGGAGGGGAATGACCAGGTGTCGTAGCCATCCATCGCCAACGTGTGTCTGCTGTGGCTCTGTCCAGGTGAGATTACAAGGAATTTATTGGGTGTGAGTGAATGTTACTTTTCTCGGTAAAGGTACATGTACAGTTTTATATGTGAGTTATGATCCTCATCTTAACGACTTCATATACAGGTACAGAAAGAGGCATGTTTTACCCTTTCAGTAACATTGTTAACTTTGCCTTTGCTATTTTTAATATTGTGTGTGTGCTTGTGAGGCTGTTCCATGCTGTAATATGTAACTACTTGGCGATACCTATACCCAAAACCTTGCTCCAACAGCTGTCTGAGGCTAGTGTTGCGAGCCATCACCACCACCACCACAACCATCATAACCACCCCCACCACCAACACCATAACCATCACTGCTCCCCACAGAAGTTTCCCGTGTCTGTTGAGAGAAGTTCATGTAACTCCTCCTGTGAGAGTGATGGTGAACAGATCCCCACCTCACAGTACTCCAAGACCAAGGTAACACTAACCTTGTATCATGAACTCAGATTGAAGTTGAAAGTTTAAAGAGAGAGAGAGCAGAGAGTAATACAAGAACAACATATTATTTGAGAGTATATCTTCAAACATATCCTTTAGCCTCTCATATGCTGTATTTCCTCAAGCTTCTTCACTTTCCTTTCCTTCAGATATATATCTCACCTTTCCTCTTAGAAGTACCTTCCCATGCAACAACAACAACAACCATAGTCTTGAGCTTGAAATATATAGAATACAAATCATCTTTCCACAGCATTCAGAGTTTGAGTGGACTGGCATCACCACAAACAGTGATGATCTGAGTTACAGCAGTGAGAGTGAGGGAGGCTGGGATGACCAGGAAGATGACCCACACCAATCACAGCCTCCTGCCTTCCTGCGCCCTGAGACACTGGATTGGAATATTCAGGGTTCACCGGCAGCCATCATCACAGCCACCCCAAACGTGTCTGTTAAAGGTGTGTTCTCTTACCAAAATAAGTGGTATGTCTATGTGTGGAGAAGTTGGTGGGAAAATTGAGACCTTAACGAAGATTTTCTGCAGAGAATGGCTATGAACTTTCTCACACAACATTTTTCACTCATTTTTCTGTTTATAGGTATTATCTGAGTCCAGCATCTTTGTCTCTCTCCGTAGTTTTATTTCATGTACTTTCTAATATCATCAGCACATATTTAATAGGATGTTAATTTTCCTTTATTTTTTCTGTATTTTTTCTTTCACCAGTGAGCTGCAAGATCTTTGAAGGTGTGGAGGTGAAGAAAGTGGATCTATCAGTGCTGGACATCTCCTCGGCCGTTATTTCCAAGGTCGACAGTCTCCACCACACCACTTATTATCTCCAGTTTGGTGAGATTATTACAGAATTTCAGTGTTTTCTTATCTCTGGTTGTCTTGGGTGCAGGTTGTATGTGATTCTTATTAATGATCATATGCATTGTTTGTCTCTTAATTGGCTAAACAGAAGAACAAGATGAGTCATTTGCCTTTTTTGGTATTTGAAATTAAGTATTTTGTAATATATTAACCAGACTTGCAACAGGCTGATGAATTCCACTTGCCGGTGTGAATTTGATCCCAACTAAATCACGTTTATAATATCTCCCTCGTGTGGTTTAGTCCAGCTAAAAAAAACTCCACTCTGACCTGACCTGACCTCATCCCTATCTTCCCATCAATTTTAGGTTAATGCATCAATACCTAATCCATTTTCAACTAACCTCATTTTACCTTTTTACCTTACTAAGCCTACCCAGCCTCTTCCAAACCTTACCATACATTACCTCTAAGTCTCATTAACCTAACCTAACACTAAGGATCCTATGCATTCCTTCCCACAGGAATCACCATGGCTATAGTTGTCGCCTTGGTGCCCAGTTTCTGCCGACTCAACTATGGTGCGTTGGTGACCTTCCTTGATGCACTAGTCACTCAAGATTTACAGGATTGGCCTCTCGCTCTCTATCATGCCCTCCAGACCCTCCTCTCTGGCCTCTTTGGAAGCAGTGCATGGTGAGTGTGTCTTGTGTCTCCTTCTCTCAGGTTATCTTTTGTTGCTGTTTGTCTTGGTTCTGTTCATTTTTCTAATTTTCTTCTCTTTTTTTATAGTTTATTTTTTGTACACTTTTAGGCATCGTTGTTTTTTTTTTTTTTTTTTTTTTTTTTTTTTTTTTTTTTTTTTTTTTTTTTTTTTTTTTTTTTTTTTTTTTTTTTTTTTCCCAGTTCATCTTTAATGTCAATTTTTCTAATTTTCTTTTCTTTTTTATGCTTATATTTTTGCACATTTCCTGATTTTCTTTTTCTTTTTTACTTATGTTTATGTGCAATGAAATCATTTGGTCTTGGTTCAGGTATGGTAAAAGGCCAAACATTTCTAACTAGGATGTTACAGCACAGGGAAAATGCACAATTCCTACTTTTTTTTTTACTTTTAACTTACAGGAGTGTCTATCAAACATCAAACTTCATGAGGATATGAGATTCAATATCGTAGAGATCAGATAATAATGAAAAATGTTAGAATTATGACATAAGATATTGTTAAGTGCATACGTGTTTCTGCAGGTTTGTGTACCTGCCAGATATCTTGCAAGATAGACCATCAACCAGTCTGTCATCCACTGTATTAGAAACTAAGTTGACCATCCAGTCTCCCAGTAACATAACCATCCACTCAGCCAGTTTGTTAACCTGTCAGTAAGTTTGGTACCCAGTCACTGACACTTAACTAGCCAACCAGTCATTCTTTTTCACCTCATTATCCTTCTACCATGACACAATCTTTCCAGGGCGTCGTCTGTGATCATTCTCAGTTGCATCAATCGCTTCCTGTTGGCTGCTGGGTTTTTCTTCTTGCTCTCTGTGGCAGAACGCACCTTCAAGCAGCGTTTCCTGTACGCCAAACACTTCTGTTACCTTACCTCTGCCCGGCGTGCCAGGTGGGTCCATTATTATCCATTTACGTAATGTTATGTCAATATTGAAGTAATGGTTTTATGAAGAATCAGTCACATTATTGCCGTGTTATTATCCCATGATAGTTTGGGTGGTATGTTCAGTGCTGTTTGTATCATAATATTGTGTATAAGCATTAATAAAAATATAATTATGTTCTCTTAACCTAACCTTCTCCCTCTTTGTTGCTTTGTTTCTAATCTTACTCCATTGTATGTGCAATAGAGAGGCAGAGTGATGCAATGTAACATGGTTATCTGTTCCAGGAAGTACGACCTCCCACACTTCCGCCTCAACAAGGTGCACAACATCAAGACATGGTTGTCTGTGCGTTCCTGCCTCAGGGTGAGCTGCCGCCATGACCCCTACAGATGCAATTGTGTTATTTGTTATGCATTATAAACATTACTTCAAGATATAGATTTTGTTATTATTTTTTCTATAAGATTAGAAGCTGTATGACTTATAATGACAAAAATGTACTGATCATAAACTACTTAGCCAAACATGAAGTTCTCATACAAACATTAATAACTTTCAGTTTTGATTTTCTTATCAAAGCAGAAAATAGGTAGAAATATTAATCTTGATGATTCCCTAGAAACGTGGACCACATAGGTCAGTGGATGTGATAGTGTCAGCCACCTTCGCCCTCACACTCCTGCTCGTCTCCTACTTGTGCTTTGAGCTGCTGAGGGAGGATGAGAAACTACAGAACTCCATATACAGCATTGAACTTTTCCTGTGGTGAGTGTTGGGGGAAGAAAGATGATGTGGGATGCAGTGTTAGGGAAGGACAGCATAGCAGCAAAACATATGAAACAGCAGTGAAAGTAGTTTAACAGGAAAAAAAAAAGTGCCATAACAGGTGTATAGTGTAATGTAATGACACTTAACCATTTTTCATTCCTTTTCTGTGTACAGGTGCTTTGCGATAGGCATCTACCTAATGCGTTTCATGACCCTTGGTGCCATGATCAACAAGAAGTACTCCAACCTGTCCGTGTTGATCACTGAGCAGATCAACATGTACCTGCACATGGAACAGAAGCCCCAGAAGAAGGACGAACTCACCTTAGCCAATAATGTGCTCAAGCTGGTGTCAGTCTTACTTAAGGTTAGACACTTGACATTGATTGAAGTTCACTGCTTTTACTGAATGTTTTATCTTTATTGTTTGCCGTCTTTGTTGATTTTGAATGATCTATGCACACAGTCTTTCGTAATCAATTTTGAGCAAGAATAAGATAATTGTGAGGATATAAGATAAGAGTAAGATAGTGCAGGTAAAAGGCTTCTTATAAAATGGGAAGAAAAGTGAGAATATGCACCAGAAAGAAAGAGAGAGAAGGGGCAAGAAAGCAAGTCGATGCATGGATGAGGTAGATGAACAGGAGGAAGTAGAGATTCTTCTGTGTTCACCTATAAAGGAAATTCCAAGCAGTAGTGTGTGTGTGTGTGAGTGTGTGTTTTCTTTACTTTCATAAAATCAATGCATGTTACTCTTTTTCAGGAGCTTGAGTCTCCTTTCAAGATCTCGGGACTCTCAGCCAATCCACTTCTATACAATGTGACGCGGCTGGTGGTTCTCTCGGCCTGCTCTGGGGTTCTCTCCGATCTTCTCGGGTTTAAGCTCAAACTACACAAGATTAAGTTCAAGTAGGTAAGTGGAATTAAAGGGAGTCTAGAAATGGTGGCAGCTAAGACGGTTGTGCTGTGTGAGTCTGTTGGAAGGAGTGTGAGTATACTTTTAGGCTAATGGAGAGGCGTAAGGTGGGCAATGCTGTGAGGGAATGTGGAAGTCATTTTAGGAGTGGAAGTAAGGGAGTCTTATCAATTTTCTTTTGAGTCAGGAGGATATGTAGCTCAATGGTGAGGGTTTCAGTGTGACCAAAGCTGCTGAGATCTGTTTCTGATGGAGTGAGTAGACTCAGGAAGTGTGAGGGTGTTAAGTTTGTTATGTTTTATTGAGACTGGTTTACTTATGCCAATATATTTTCATACCAAGTTTTAAGTAATTGTGTGTTTTATGTGATCGTTTTAATGTGTTTTTTAAAGTTGTGAAGAAATTGTACAATAAGATATTTTTTATTTTGTATATTGAAATTCCTTAAGTAACTAGTTGTCCTGGATTTTATACTTATATTTAACATATTGTTATGACTTTTCTTGAATTATGTGATTTTAATTTGACTTTGACATGTTGCACGAGCTATGAAGAGTCAATGGAGCCCACAGATCTATGTTTTGATAATAATGTATGATCAGTTTTATCAGATGAATTACTGGAATTTATTTGTTGAAACATTGAAGATATTAACAGTAATCATTATACATAGTCACAAGTATGTATGTTTTTGGCTCCGAGTCCAAAGCAAAGCTAGTAAAAGTCTTTCATAGGAAGTTAGTGTTGTACATGATATTAATGTGATTATTATGTGGACTAGGAGTAAGAGGCTCTGACAGTGTATGTGACATTATTTATCAATATATTAAGTTTTTTTTAATTAATTTATTTATTTTTTGTATTATGGTGTGATGGGAAGAATTTTACCACTATCATGGAGAAGTATGGAAAATATTTTGGTCCTATGAAAATACGGCAGAAAGGGAAGGGAAATGAAAGTGTCCCTGAGCCCTAAATGCCTTGTCTTAGCTACCCCCTTTTAAATGGGGATATAAGTCAGGTAGATAGATATATAGTATGAAATATTTTGCTCCATTAATGGCCTGTTTTCATTTCACTTTGGTTATGAATTGTCAGATTTAGGATAATATTTTTGCATTATCGTTGGTAAGATTTCGCTAGAGATGAAGTTTTACCTGTTCCATCTGTCCAGTTGTTTGAGCAATAATCTATCATCATGCTGGCCAAAATATTTTCAGTTTTCAGTGTTGTGAATGAGGGTGTGTGTAAGGTGTGCGGCTCCTTCCCAATAGGTGTGTGCGTGTGTGCATCTATACTCACTGTGTTTCTCAGGTCTTCTTCACCTTGGAAGACTACTACTGTATCCCTAGTTTTGGCTGTTTTGTGTTGGTGTTTGACTTTAGTCAACAACACTAAACTGTACCTGATTGGGTCTAAGGGAGTCTTGAGTGTAAATCTTTACTATGTTGTGATGTCACTAGTTAGTTGGCAGTGTTAGGGAATCTCTTGTGAACTAAGATGAAAGTAACAGTAAGGTGTGTCTTCATTTGGTGATCACATTATGGAAAATGTTAGTGCATTTGTGAAATGAGTTTTGAGTAGTGATAATTAATTTAGTTGTAATCAAAAAAGGAAAAATGACAAAGCATAAATGGTCGAGAACTGCCGCTATATATTTTGTGTTGATATTTACTTAACTCTATAAATTATATTTAAGTACACGTCACTTAAGCCAATATTCTCTAGGATCTCATGACCTGAATCTAATCATGAACATGCAGATGGAAGCCGTACAAGAGATAGAGGTTAGTGTTCATCTTGTACGTGCTGCATCGCATAATGTAGTGCTTTTTTGGCTTCATTGCATCTGTGCCTTGATGCTGTAAGTCAGTCTTTTATGTTAAGGTTAATCTAAGTATTTTTTCTCATTAGCTTAATGAATGTTTCCATGCCTTTGGTTCAGCATTGTAGTGGAATCTGTTGTTTAATTAGTGAATTGACAGTTTTGTTAATGTAAACTTATTGCATAATGCCGTTTTTACTCTAGTCAGCTTCTTGTATTTGAAGATAGTTCAATTGTTTGACAGATAACTTTTGTATTGTATGACGAAGTTTTATTAATTGTATATAAGACAAATGTTTTATACTGGATTTGTTATGACAACTTGGTAATTTTTCATCTTATAGTATATTGATTTGTAGCAATGTATAGAACATTAAAGGAATATTGTATCGTCTGTTACGTGAATTATCTATCATAGTTGTTGAGTCCTGTCCTTCAATGTTCATATTTCATTACTAGTTTAATTATGTATTCATTATTTTTTTTTTATCAATTTACAGTTTCAACCAAACAACGAATTTTTTGTTTTATATTTTTTGGGTGGTAATCTTGGTAGTGAGTAATTGATGTAATCTATCACGTTGGGGAGGAGGAGGGAGGCATCACTTGGAAACGAGGCTTTTGAGGTGCAAGTGAAATATAAAATTATTTGATTAACTTCCTGAATCTCCATAAAAATATAAGGTGCAAAAGGAATTTGTTGGTTGGTTGAATCTGCAAATTGAGTGTTTGTTCATTTTTAACACTTGTAATGGAGCTGGAAGGTGAATTTTATCAAGTCAGTTATTGTTATTTGTTTTAATGTTCAATTTCATTATTAATTTTTTATGAATTTTGAATAAAAAATTATGGCAGTTATTTGGTGCATTTATTTTGTTGAATCTTAACCCTTGGAATCAAAACAGTAAATTAGCATTATCTCTTTATCTTATTAGTTCGTATGACTGTGATCATGGAAATATCTCTCCGTTAAACATAGATCTGGCAGGGTGTGTTCAGTAGTGGGGACTGCGAGCAGTGTATTATCCACGTGCAGTGGTAATCTGACTATACACACCCTGACACATTGATATTAGAAAAATAATATCAACAGTGTGGGAAAAGATTTAACCAAAAGTCTCACCCCACCATACACACCACCATGATGCTGCCAAGCAACACTTTCCAATTCTAGAAATGCATCCAAAGTCAGGTGAGAAGGGTAACCTTCCACACATGGCCTGACAGATCTCGCCTTGTCATTGTTGACTCAGCACCCGAAGCTGAAGCAATGCTCACTCTAATGGAAAACCATTTCCAATGTCCCGATACTTGACTCAACACTCCTACTGGTACCGTTATCATTCTCAATTAAATCTGTCCAGACAGCGTCAGTTGGTCTGACTGTTCTGACATTTTTTAACTGAATGCAGACGAACATGATATCGCTCATGTGTCCTGCTTTATCATTGATCCTCGTGGCTGTCGCAAACATCCAGTAAATATTGCAAGAATTGCATTTAAAGGCCAAGATCTTCCAGACATGGTATGCATAGATGGGACCTTCTATAAGGTTAAACATTACATTTGCTCCCCCACATTAGTGCCAAAGCTGCTGGAGATTCAGACATCAATCAAAATATAGTAGATCAACTGCACATTGCCCTCTCTGTGCCTCACCTGGCCATACCCGTATATACTGCCCTTCAACATAATGTCTTCTTTTGAGGCTGCTCTGTTTATAACTTTGAATCAGAATGTTCTGCACCACTTCCATTCTGTCTAGTTCATACCTTGACCATAAGGTAGTTTCAAGTCCTTTATCCAAGGAGTTCTTGATAAAAATGTGAATTAATATACATTGTAAAAGCTTCATATTTATGTAGAAACAATACTGACATGATCACTGTCACGATACATCAAGGAATCTTTCATGATGTTTTCAGAACTGGTGTGTCATAACTCAGTACCTAAGACATGATATAAGTACAGACAAGTACTAGTCAAATATTAACAGTAACTGGACATAATTAGTTTCTCCATGATAAAACTTATAAAGGAAATGGTGTTGTAAATATGAACCCCGACCACTGCTGTAAAAGAAAAGACACACACACATATGTAACTACAGACTGCCTACAACATGGGACTCAAAACACACTATGCTCTCCCTTTACACTACTTAGTTTTGCATAATGTATTTTCCTTTGTCACATATCAACGTTTAAAACACTCTGCTGCTGCGACCTCTTCTAGTCCAAGATATATTTTGAGGAGACAATTTCAGCCATTATTATATGCAGGAAATCTAAATGACTTGAAATTAACCAATGTATAGAAGGGCCTCTCTGCATGGTTTAACTGGAAGCCTAAGTCACTCACACACGTATGAACACAAACACACACACACACACACACACACACACACACAGGGCTGGAACATTGCTTCTCAGCCCATACAGAAGATACACTCGACACACATATTATGAGAAAATCTCTAGCACCGGCCATGGACTGAAGTGGTTGGTCTAAAGATTAATCTTTTTGACAGAGTAAACTTATATCAATTGAGAAATTCAGAGATGAGATCAGCATATAGTACACAGAAATTTTGCACCTGCTGCAGTTTTATGAGAAAATATAATTTCCATATTAATACATGCACACTGCTTGTTCTTTAGTATGACTCAAAAACCTCGACCCTTAACCCCTAGGGTCCGGCTGATGGATATTTCCGTTGGGACGTAGAGTCCAGCTGACGGATATTTCCATCATAGCTACTTTTTAGCCAAATAGGCCTACCTCCGTCAGCCAGACTCTACGTCCCGACGGCAATATCGGTCAGCCACACCCTAGGGGTTAAGGAACACTTCCAAAAGAAAACTCAACTACTAGAAAGGTATGAGCCATAATTTAGAACAATGTGAGTCCTACTTGCACATACATCATGGTCTTATAAGTACATACATGAAAAAACACCATGTCTGTGAGAAGCACTGATGGGTTACGTCTAGCATTAATGTGCAACCTTCACTTACAGTTTCTTAGGTTACACTGATGATGCAGTGATGGAAATTGTAGTTATCCTGAGAGGCTCCTCAAGAGCCTCGAAGTGTGTATAATGTGTTTTACTGTGAATCACAATGAGTTTCGGCATGAGACTCACATCTTTAAGAGGTACAGTATTGCATGGGGGCTCAGGAGACCTAAGCACATGATGGAACACTAGGAATCTCATACACATAAAAGAACATAAGAACATAAGAATACAAGGAAGCTACAAAAGGCCCGGAGGCCTACATGTGGCAGTTCCTGTGTTAGAATTGTCTTCAATATATATAAATATAAATATAAATAAATATATATATATATATATATATATATATATATATATATATATATATATATATATATATATATATATATATATATATATTATGTATATGAATGAAATAAAATAAATAAATAAAAAATTAAACGTCACATACGATACATTTTCGATGACATAAGTCCACCGATGGTGTGCCAGAACACACTGATCCTCCACTACATACACCACTAAACACCGTGCAGTATCCTCACTGTGTGTCTTATACTGAAAACAAGGAGAACATCAGAGTGCATATCATTACAGTGCAAATGTTTGTTGTTAGTAATTAGCATGCAATGCACATATGAAGAACTCACTTGACATTCCATGGTGTGGACTTTTTAAAGATAAAAAAAATATTTCATCATTTTGATGTGAATCAATAAAAGGTTTGAAAAAATAACTTAATTCTATTTACCTAATTAGTCAATAAATTTCACCCTTTTAAGAATTTTCATAAAAATTTTAAGTTAAACTATATATCAAAATATAATTGGTTGCAAACTGAAGAAAACCAGCAATAGATAATAGAATAATTATAAATGCATGCACTAATTAATTATAAATTAATTGTAAATACTGTACTAAGGAGCACTCAAATAGATCATGTGTCACAGGAAACATTTTCTTATTTTATCTTAAAAAGATGTGTGTGTATGTGTGAGTGTGAGCAAGTGATTGTGTATACGTGTGTGTTGTGTACATTCACTCACTGTAAGCATAAACCAAACTTCAAGTCTACAAATCACGCCTATGAAGTGTTACTGATCTTGGATGATTGGTGAAGGCGGACGAGAATCACGGTAATGAGATCAATAAAACCTAAACTTATATTCTATGATTCAAGAGAACATGTCTTCAGTGTATACACATCTTTATGCAAACAGATCTATGATATATTTCTTATATTTTGTGCTTGTTCCCCTTTCTTTTTTACAAAATATATATGTAATTTTTTATCCTGCAATATGTATATTATAGTACTATATATTTTTTAGTTATATTTTCAGTAATTTAAGAGCATAATCTACATACGCACCAGATTTCTGGAGTAGTATTGCTATCTCATCCTATCCTTTTATCCTTAATACATTAATGTTATATAAAATAAAATTAAATCTTAAATTTCCATTGCAATATCAAATTAGTTGTTAATTCCAATCTTAATACAAAAATACTAACCAAATCAATCTAGATCTTTGCTTTAATTAAAACTGCATACTTAGTGTTTTAATCTTAAGACAACAATATAAAATGAATCCACATAACCTATTGTTCTATAGTAAGATTACTGTAGCATTATAACCATAACACAAATTCATTATAAAGTTAGCACCCATGTAGTAAATAGTTCTACAGGCAAGCAAGAACACCATGCCCTGCTAGTGACCTGCTTATGTGAAGACATTCTTTCTATCTATTGAGCAGAGAAGCAAGCATTTATGAGTCTTGGTTCATCATCATCATCATTATTATAAGAATCCCCGTGTTCTATAATGAGCATTGTGTGGGGTTCACGCTGAAAACATGTGTCATCAGTTAAAGGCATTAAAATAGTGTGAAATTTGTCAGAAAATGCATAATGTACATGGAGAATGAACAGATATAGTATGGTGAAGTCACAAGCCAAGACAATAAATAAAGAAAAATAAATTATTTAATTAATCAATAAATAAAATTAAAGAAAAGCAAAAAAATATGTATCACATCCTTCAAAGAACACAAACAATACACATTAACTTAAGTACTAACACAACAAAACCTGACGAACCTAAAAACAGACCCCTGAAAGACCTATACAGGCCTCTGATACCAGCGTTTTAGTAATTATCGCAATGGTACCTGACATTGTCCAGGTGAGGACTACTGGCCCCCAAGGCTTGATATTGAAATGCAGTGTAGCCCAAGTTACTCACGGCTTCCCATCTAACTGCCAAATATGAACCTTGGAGCTCTTAAACACATGGTGGTTATTCTAATGGAAAAAATAAATATAGGTAGTAGAGTCCATATTGCTGATGAACATAGCAATACTCCGAAACCACCCTGTCCCCTTCTCAAACTTTGACAGGTAGCACACACCTTCTTTTCCCCACAGTAGGTGGGAGTTTATTATACTGTCAGCTGCATGAAATGTGGTGGGTTACCAACTACAAGGACCGAATCTTAAAATGCCATGTTTTGCTTGCAGGACACATACCTACGAATATACCCATGCCCAGCATCAGCCCTCTTGGCCTTATGTAAATAATGTGATGGGCACACATACTTACAACCATACATACATTCATACACACAGAAATATTACTAACACATGTATATTGTGATTTATTGAACCGATTCTGGCCACAATGTTTTCATGTGACCTCAGATGACCTCTTAGCTAAATTTTATGCAAAACATTAGCTGTTCCAAAAAGTTACCCCTGTAACATGTTAGGAATATACTATATACATGCATTTGGATTTTGATCGCCAACATACATACATACAACCATTCTAAAATGTATATCAGATTTAGAAATAAACGTGTTCTAGGTGTTCAAAACCCAGAATGTGATGCAGCCTTTGGACATGGGTCTCACTACAGCATAGCCTTATGATGTGTGTGGCAAGGAATGTTATAATGCTTTCTCTCGAGACACCATGGTGAGTGTCTCCTCTTTGGGGCATGAATGAACTACCAACTTGAGGGTTTGGGAAGCTCCCTTTTCACATCACATGTGATAGAACAAGATAAACTGTGAATATTACAGCTGTAAATATTTCCTTCCCTTACCAATGCCCTGTGGTGGGGCTGTAAGAATACTACCCCTGTATTCCCTGCACATCGTAAAAAGTGACAAAAAGGGACGTAGCGGGGAACCTGGGAAGCCTCTTCTCTGTATTCTCTCCTACAAAGACAGGGCACAGAGATATGTCAGAGATATGGGTGCCAAGGTTGGGTTGGATGGTGTGCAACACTCCTTGGTGTGAATGAGACCAAGATCATGTTAGGGTGAATGCAAATGGAGGAAGTGAGACAGTTTAAGTACTTGGGAGCAATTTTGTGTAAGCATCAGAGCATGGATAGAGAGAGCAGTGAGGGAGATACTGATGAGGGTTACGAATGGGAGGAATGTAAGTACGATAGCATAGAGGGGTATGAGATAATATTATCCTCCCTATTCTTACATATGTATCCGAAACACGTACATGGAATGCAGCACAACAGTCAAGAACATGCACAGTGCAGATGACCTATGTAAGGGGAGTGTGTGGGGTGTTGAGATGGGATGAAGAGAGGAACAAGAATATGTATAAGACTTTTGGCGTGGGTGCAACAACAAAGGGAATATATTGTGGAGTAGTTGAATGGTTAAAGTGTGGCATACTGACGTGGTTTGGACAGGTGATGAGAATGAATAAGAATGAGTGAAGCTGAATAGCAGAATACAAGAGGGACGCCACTAGTGAAGTGGATGAACAGTGAAGGAATATTGAAAGGAGAAATGACATGTGTGGCCTTGACCATGCAGTGAGGGAAAACCAGAACAAGGAAAGATGAAGACTCTTTTGTCATGGCCACCCATATGAAGGAAATCCCAGGAAGGGGACGAGGTGTCAGAGGAATATATAAATATATAAGCAAGAAAGATAGAGGAGTAAGGGGTACAACAGTTAATGAATGAGATGATGTAGGGAGGGAGAGGGGCATGAATTACATATGAAGTGGCATGGGTAAGTCCACAGGTCCTGATGTGGATATAAATCCCCGCCCTCGGCCCCATATATGTGACTGACCTGATGTGCCCTTCTCTTCTCCTCTAGGGGCCCGGGGGCTGAGTGAGAGTTTATGTGTAGGTATGCATGGGTGTGTATGTGCACCTTGTCTTAGCTCCTCCCCTTTAAAGGAATGACAGCCTGGTATATAGATAGATAAATATATAAATATATATATTATTATTAAGTGAGCTGACTCGGGTTTCTGCATTCAGGTATAAAATGTAACTTACATTTTTCTATAAAAATAACTTGACAAAAAAGTTGTCCATAATTCCACTGAACAACAAAATCAAAATAACAGTAAAGAATAGAGAATAAAGTGTAAATTAAAGTCAACTCTCTCCATAGCCTTCTTCCCAATCCCAGTTGTATTGAGTGAAGGGAAGGAGTTAGTGATGATGTGAACTAACTGTCACAGAAGGTCCTGAAGTACTGTGGGTGACAAATAATCACAAATGTTTCCACTACGTCATAATGGGCAGCTGTCACCACTGTCAGCAACCCAAGTATTCCACATGTTGAAGGGGGCAGTTGGAAATTACTGTGTACACTATAGGAACTTATCATAATGATCTTAAACACATGTGAGATATTGCCCCTTGAATTTACTTGTTTCAGTGGGAAACAGTGTAGCTACTGTGTGTGTGTGTGTGTGCGTGTGTGTGTGTGTGTGTGTGTGTGTGTGTGTGTGTGTGTGTGTGTGTGTGTGTGTGTGTGTGTGTGTGTGTGTTGTGTGTGTAAAAGCACACCTGGGTAAGTGAGTGGATGTTTGTGTTCATTAACCTTCATAAACCTGTTTGGAAAATATTTACCATTAGTTGAATCACACCACAACTCAACACATCTGTTTTGCCTTTTTTTTTTTAGTTTCAGATTTTTTAGAAAACAATTACCATAAAATATATAGTCTTTGCATGCACGTCTGGCATTGTCAACTTCCATATTTCTGATACCTCAGCATGTGTAGATCAAGCACTTCACAACCTGGTTATACGTAGTGAGTCAAAATGGAACTTGCCAATAAAACACCTAAAATAACATCACTCTCCCCAGCTTGAAGATTTGTTTTCTTTTATATGCAATGCAAATATTCATCTTCCACACCATCATCATCACACACACACAATAAAAGGAGACTCCTTATGTAACATTAACTTAACACCTCAATTCTGCATATTGTCAAAAATAATAAACCCCTCACAAAAAATGAACATCCTGAAAACCCTTTCCACCTGATCACCCAAACATTTGTTCACCAGACAAGACCTGACGCTGTCATAATCAACGAAAAAAGTGGCACAAACAACATGCAAGAAAATGGTCCCAAGTGAGGAACGTCCGCCTAAGCCTTGTATGTGCTGACAACTTTCCTGGTTCTGTGTTGAGTTTCCACACAAAGGCCACTCAGAAGGAGCCATTGATTAGATTCTCAATATCATGTTCATAGATGGCGATGAAGAGCATGATGACAGCACCAGTGAACATGCCCATGCCCTGGACAAACATCTGAGTTGCTACACCTCCAGAATTCCCACCTCGGTTCACTGAGAGCTCCGACAACTGTAACGATAAAGATGATAATGAATGCCAGGATGATACATAGTGTTGAACGATGTTAGGGGAACACATCTGTAAAAACTCAAAAGATCTTCATATAATCTTCATAATCATGGTGCTCTGTGGGTATTACACAAAGTTAGTGGGATCAATGAACACAAATATTTATACAAGAAAACAATAATTTAAACAACTTGCATGGGTAAATATTTTGTTTCCATTTCTAACAATCAACATCAGAAGTAATGCAAATAAAACTCATCACCACCACTCACTAGGTCCACAAGAGCCAAGTAGATGAACACCCCAGCTGTGAAGGAGTATATCCAAGGGGAGGCCGTGGGGATGGAGCCCAGCAACACTCCCATCACCACTCCAAGCAGGCTGAACACCCACAGCATCAGCATCATCTTCAGTGCCTGTGCGAGCTCCATGCCCATCTCAAAAAGCAGAGCAAAGTCCCCTGCAAGTAATAGTGTTGCTCAGCTGGGTTATCACAGAAGAAGTAGGAAGCAAGGCAGTATTTAGGGCATACAAGGTGTTTGTAATAGGTATGTCCCTTCACTCCTCCTATAGAAAACTATCTAAAAATTGGATTTGTAGTGAAGTTTAACCTCTGGTCTTCCTCTCCCTCTTAAGGAATCGTTTGAAATACAACTGATGCTAAATACCATAAAATGTTTATAAAATTGATGCACCCACCCACACCCACACACAGTCTTACCGATTTTGTGTGGCAGTTCATGACACAAGACAGCAATGGAGGTGGCCACTCCCCCTGTGATGCTGGTGCCAAAAGCAGCCCCAATAGCCATGCCATCCAGGAAGGTGTGGAGTGCATCCCCCACCAGGATCATGGCCCTCAAGGAGTCCTTACGACCTGTCCACAACAAGACAGTTGATACTTGGTGATCACTAATGTATAATGTTAGGGTTGGACTATGAAAGACATAGTGTTGTACAAATACATATAGTGACTACAGTGACTACAGATAGATGCAAGAACATGGGACTACAAGTGAGTGGAGGTGTTGCAGCCCACCTGTAACATGGGAGTGACCGTGGTGAGAGTGGCCATGGTGTCCTACATGATACTCCTGCAGCACCATGTTGAAGCTGCTGCTGTTCTGACGTATCACTTTAGGCCGGACCGAAGTAGGAGTGTCCAGGATGAGTGAGAGTTCTCCACCCTGAGGAGAAGGTGAAGCAGGGAGGTAATGGTAATACTCTCAGAAAGGATTGCTAACAAGTGGATGAAAGCGAGACAAGATTAATGACATAACAGAAAAATGGTGCTAAGAGTCACCAGCAGAGTGAGAATAAAAGTGGTGTTAAAAGCATAAGAATGGCTTACTAAACAGTTAAGCTCAACACTTGTCAACAGGAATGACCACTAATACAAGAATTGAATCAACCTACAACAAAATATTAATACACTTGCCATTTCTGACTTTTCAGCTGGGGTGGTGACGAGCCTCTCCCTTTCAGTAGCATGGGATGCCAGCTTCCTTTCAGCAAGCTTCTCCACTCCCCCCCCAGGCACCTCTGTCTCCTCATGTGGTGATGCTGTGGCCTCTTCTGCCAGCCGTCCCCGCTCCAGGCCATTTCCAGTGTTTCCATTGGCATCACTGCTTGGGCTGGAGCTGCAACCCTCAAAGCAGTTCTGGGTATCCATGGCTGTAAGGATATAGAGTTTCTTAATAGCCTGACAGACGAGTGAGGGGATTAAGGGATGATAACACTATGGCATGTGATGAAAGGAAAAAGATTAATGCAAGTCGATTGTTTTTACTTTAATAAGTTGAGCATTCTGGGATACTGTAAACAAGAATAACATTTGGCATTACCTTGCTTTGACACATGAATGTATAGAATATTCCGTATCACCAAATGACAGTTCACTGCTAAAGACATCTTACTTATATCAACTGTGACAATATTATTAAGACAGTGAACAACATACATGTAACAAGTATAAATGTTGACTGAAGGGCAAGGCAAGTTATGAGTTACTAAAAGCATAATGAGTATAAAAGCAGAAATTCTCATGAGCTGACATAACACTATCACCCAACAAACCCACAAAAACAAAACCCAACAACGTCAATGTCTTACAAGTGTACCGAGTACAACGGGCCAACTATCATTACGGTGATTCCTTTGCGGAATCACCGGTAAATCCTCGTATTCTCGACGCTCGTTAAGATACCTTGTTATGGTTAGAGTAGGTACCTCTCCCGACTTTGTCTGTACTTCTAACAACGCAAGTTTACATTTTAGGTTGGTTCTGCTTGAATTAAACCTAATTCGCCTGGATGTACTATAAAAAGTTCTTGATGTTGTTGGATGATTTGAAAAGTCGGGAGAGGTATATGTTTATGTCTGTACTTCTAACAACATCAAGAACTTTTTATAGTACATCCAGGCGAATTAGGTTTAATTCAAGCAGAACCAACCTAAAATGTAAACTTGCGTTGTTAGAAGTACAGACAAAGTCGGGAGAGGTACCTACTCTAACCATAACAAGGTATCTTAACGAGCGTCGAGAATACGAGGATTTACCGGTGATTCCGCAAAGGAATCACCGTAATGATAGTTGGCCCGTTGTACTCGGTACACAAGTATTCAAGTGACTCCTGTTTTTTTGTGTGTGTTTTTCCAGTGAAGAAAATGTGAGTTGCACATAAATTTTAGAACATTTCAGAATAGTTTTAACAAATGTGAAAGGGGAGTTATTAGAAAGTTTTAGTTGCTTTCCTTAAATTGCATCATGACTCAAAATGGTTGAATAATATAAAAAATTATTTTCACTTACATATCTAAGAATTTTAGAAATATCATCCAAATATTTCAATAAATTTTACTTACATATCTAACTTAATTCCAAAACCTTACCCAAAGTGCAGTCATAATGTTCTGGTGGACTCTATATGAAAAATATGAAAACCAAGGGTTAGAATTTAACATTTCTCGGTTGAGTTTATAGTTTGGTATCGAGGAGCTTAGTGACAGGAGTTTCTCAAGTGTTACAATGAGCCAGGCAGGAGGAAGATACAAACACATGGCTCAGGCTCAGGATAGGCAGCCAGCGTGCGTGCGTGTGGGTGATACTACATACATGGCGTGTATGTACAATGCATGTAGAAGCAAGCATGTACACACAAGCACGCACACGCAAAGGGGCACAACAGCAAGCAGTTAGCTCTTTCAGAACTACTGGATGACCACACTTAAGTGTAATAATTTGCTATACTCACTTAAGACACTCTCTGCATATATGAAAGAATTATGCTTGGAATGTTTGGAGAGTTTCTCACCTATCCTGTCTATGCTTTGACTCCCTGTATCCTCGATGGTGGTGGTGGTGCCTACTGTCTCTTTGTCCATCTCCTCCTGCAACAAGAGAATGCTGGTGAGAGAAATGACAGGAGCATATGACTAGAAGAGGAAAGTAACAATGATTACGGAAAGGGCAGTAAAAAATCAAAGAAAAAAGTACTACAAATAAGATGACTACGTCTACTATCGACCCTCATTCAACAAGACAGTTATAATCCTGAGTTAGTGTATGTAGTGTATCAGATAAAACACAGTAGCACAAAGCAACAGGGATAGCTTAACACCATCACTGCCACCAACACATCCCAACCTTGCTCCTGGTCAGCTCCCCAGCCAGCTCATGACTGTGACTGTGGCTGTGTTCATGGCCACAGAACATGTTGTGGAACCGCTCCAGAAAGAGGAACATGATGATGCCCCCAAGTGCTGTGAAGCCATACAGGGAGTGAAGCACATGGGCATTGCTTCCCTCTGGCACCTTCATAGAAATGGCCTGAAAGAGCGGAAAAAAGTGAATTATGGTTTAGCGCATCTATGAATAGGAAAACTAATCTGGTCATTACAATACCGGAACGAAAGAAAAAAAACATAACCAAGAGCTAGAGAACACACACACACGTCTGTATATTCCAGTTTTAGTCTATTCATTATGTGTGTTATATGTATTTACCTAGTTTTATTTACAACTAGATAAATACAAATAAACACAGCGGAGGCCCACCTTAGCTGCGCTCTCAGAGGGCGAAATTCTACAAAGTAAATACACACTGGAACTACAATGATCAGACCAAAACTGGAATATACACAAGTAATATGGTCCCCGCACAAGAAAAAAACATGTGTTGAAATTGGAAAGAATACAGAGAATAGCAACTAAGATGGTGCCAGATTGGAAGACCTAACATATGAGGAGATTAAAAGAAATGCATCTAACAACACTAAAAGAAAGAGAAAGAGGAGACTTAATTTCAATATATAAATTGATGGACAACCTGGAGGAAACAGATAGAAAATATCTAATAATGAAAATATAAGGAGAGGCTAGATATTTGAGGGGACACAAGAAAAAATTGCAAAAAGGAATTTGCTTGAACGATGTACAGCTTTCTCAAAAAAGTATAGATACTTGGAATGGACTGAAGGAAGAGGTGATAATGGCAAAGATTGTACATCAGCTGAAGGAAAAACTGGACAAATATAGATACGGAGACAGGACCACACGAGTGTAGCTCAGGCTCTGTATACTACAACTACGTAACTAGGTAAATGCATATTTGAAACGAATATACAAATAATATAATACGAACATACAATCCCTGCCCTTCCTCTCGGGCCAAACTCACATGAGGCAACAAATGTACCAGGGCGTCCCCGGCTAGCGTCCCCACAGCCAGAGCAATGAGGAACCTGCTGACCTGCTCGTAGTGCTGGCCTCGCTTCAGGGCTGGGATGAGCATGATGCAGCCGAGACCCATCACACCCACCACCACCATGCTCGTCACCGCTCCCACCCAACTCTCTGCAGAAAAAGAAAAGGAAAGTATTGAACAACGTCTTTTTATAACATTCTCATTGTTTGTATACATGATCTTTAACTATTATGTATAAATATTTTTCTTCTCTTTCTCTCACCGGTGGTAAAGTCTCGTTTAGATTGGTGGTTGTGTGAGTGGCCCGTGTGGTCTTCATGGTCCGCGGGGCAATGGTCTAGGTAAGCTACAAGTGCAGGGCAGAGACCAATGAAGCCTCTGGCGGTCACTGATGAAGCCCCCGTGCGTATCAGCAAGTCCTGCAGCTCCTCGCACTGTTTGGGGAAGCAGGATTGGTTTAGTAGTGGCGTTGTGGCTGCCATGTTACCCTCACTTGTTGTAACGTAGGGTAATGTTCGTGTTTTCCTTCCCCTTGTGTACTGTACTTAGTCACAGGTCCACACAGGAAATAATACTCTTCCTCGTAACTGTGGACCCAATGTGATATCGAGTTTCCTTCAAACGAATAACTACATGCGTCAATAATCCCAGCAAACGTAGACTACGTAGTGACTGGATATGTTTAGCTCACGTTAGGAAAGATCGTTCAAATTAGCTACGTAAATAATGCACTTTCTCTGGAAATGTTTGTTATATCTAAGTACCGTTTGGTAGTTTTATTTTTACGTAATTTATTTAAAATGAGAACGTGTTATCACTATATAGCAAGTTTACTTTTAAAAACGTACGCAGGACATTCCTCAACCGTTATAGCTATTATCAATTTCGTAACATTATAAAATATCATATATTAAACGATAATTTTTTCAATCTTTACTTTCTTTTAATTACTTCTTTGATTTAATATGATAATTTCCAAATGGCAGCTACTTTCGTTACAATGTAGTACTATGTGATTGTATTTTCTAATTGTCAAGACGAGTTTAAGCCACTCAAGTTGTTTTATAAGATGTCACAGATGTCTGAATTCAGAGATCCACGGATGTGTATGAGGATATCACAAATGCAGAGCGGATTGAAAAAAAGTATGCTGATGTGGATATCCAATGCATCTCTACTTCATGCGTCTCTCTCTCTCTCTCTCTCTCTCTCTCTCTCTCTCTCTCTCTCTCTCTCTCTCTCTCTCTCTCTCTCTCTCTCTGGCACCGAAAAATGGCATGACATAAAAGCCAAGCATGGACTGCGAACTAGAATTGATATCATGGCCTTCACACAAAGGTCAGTCCAGCACCACCCACTCTCACTTTCATCTGATGCAAAGATTGTGTCTGCATTAACCAAACCACTGGTACCGTTCCCTAAACTGATACTAATGATGATAATAATGATACTGATAATGATGATAATACTGAAATACTATTACTACTACTAATAATAATAATTGAGAAACCGGTAAAGTTCAAGTTTTCATAATATACGCATTTACTTTCCTATTTCTCATTCCTCCTTCCAGTATGCCAAGACTATACATACATCTCGTATTTTCTCTTCCTTAAACTTAACATTCCTTCCCTTGTCTTGTAGGATCTTATAAAGACA
>JAXIVD010000208.1:215000-218108 GCA_036785275.1 Cancer borealis | reverse complement strand
ATATATATGTATATATATATATATATATTATATATATATATATATATATATATATATGTATATATATATATATATATATATATATATATATATATATATATATATATATATATATATATATATATACATATATAAATATATATATATATATATATATATATATATATATATATATAAATATATATATATATATATATATATATATATATATATATATATATATATATATATATATATATATATATATATGTGTGTGTATTAAATATATATATATATATATATATATATATATATATATATATATATATATATATATATATATAATATATATATATATATATATATATATATATATATATATATATATATATATATATATATGTGTGTGTGTGTGTGTGTGTGTGTATATCTATATCTATCTATATATATCTATATATATATATATATATATATATATATATATATATATATATATATATATATATATATATACATATATATATATATATATATATATATATATATATATATATATATATATATATATATATATATATATATATATATATATATATTGTTGCGGGCCCCGCCCGTCACCATAACATCGTCTAGTGAAGATGGGAGTCAAGCCCCACAGAGGAATGAAGATTCCCTGAGAGCGAGAAGGAAGAATGTTAGGCGGGTAAGGAGGAAGGCCACGCTGAGGCTATGACACTCTGTGCGGGTTCGGCCAGTGATAGTGGTGTCGATTGGAGAGGCATGAACGGTGTTGTGAAGGGTGTGTGTTCTCCATGTGCGTGGGAGTGTGCTTTATGTCAGCTGGGTGCGACTGGACATGGAAGAGAGTTACATTCTTTATGTTTGTGGGTTATGCCTTTGTGGCGTGCTGCGGGCCCCACCCTACGGGAAGTGTTGGAGACGTGTCTACGTGACATGTCTGTGTGTTACGCCTTTCTGTCTGGAGACCACGTGTTATCCAGCCAGGAGCCAGGCGTGGCGGGAGAGAGAGAGAGAGAGAGAGAGATGAGTTGCCAGCGCGTATTAAGGCGAGGCTTGTTAAATGTTTTATCTTCTCTTCGTTCTCCTAATTTTCCTGACTTTCCCTCTTTCTTCTTTGTGTTGCAAGGTATCCTATCTTGTAGACAATTCCTTTCTGCATCCTCTCGTATGTTTGTTGTTGTCCTGCGTCGTCTCCAAGGCCTGTAGTGATTTTGTGAAAGAAAGCATCTGATTAGGCTATGTTTGTCGATGCAGCGCGATGTGTGAGAAACACGGCGCGCCGGTGGTGCGATTTGGCATCTCTGCCTGGGCAGATGGGAGCTTGAGAAGACGCCGTGAGAGAGTCAGTTAGTCGCTAGTCATCACCAAGAACACCTTGCGCTCTGAGCTCCCCACTAATTGGCATTATTTTGCCTGTAACCTCCTCATATTTAAGGGAGTGGGTTATCTGTTTGGCCTATTAGATAAGGGGTATATTTGTGTAGCTAGACAGCAGGGCCCTGTCTGTAGAGGAAACGGTTACAAGCCAGAGCACAGAGACGAGTGTGGTGACAGTATCATTACCACCTAACTAGCGGTGAACTCCACCTAGAATTTTGTCAGACTGTTCAGTCTCGGGGAAGTAGTTTCGGCGTTGTCTGCGTTTTGTCGGCGTTGTCTGCGTTTTCTGCGTTTGTCTGCGTAGTCCGCTTTGTCGGCGTTGTTTGTTTTTTTCGGCGTTGTCTTCGTTGTCCTCATTGTGAGAGAGCCTGTCATCAAGGGCCTCTTGTTTGAGAACACAGACGAGGAGTAATCCCGTCTCAGTGTTGATTAATTACGACTCAAATAACGCACTGTACGGAGTCCCCTCGTGGGAGGCTACTTTGCAGGGTGTTATTGGAGTCGAGAGGAGTTATTATTCAACCAGAAGTGGGTGGAAAGACACCTTGTGGGCGGTATTCTGGTTGGAGCGATAGCTCCTTGTCTAGGCACTGTAATCTTGTGCTCACTGTAAGTCTCTTTAGAATGTAAGGAGGAGAAGGTGGTTACTACTGGGAGATTCCTTGTTCTTTGGAGGGTTAAAAGAACTGGCGACTTCTTAACGTTAACGGGGTGGCTGTAGGTGCTGTGTTTGGGGGCTAAGAGTGCATAGGTTCCTTAACCAGGCACTTCTTGTTTAAAGCCTATTGTCCAGCCACCGGCGTGTGGCCCTCGGAGTGACTAGTCCTACGGGATAGTCGACTTTCCTTGTCCTTTGGTGGGTTAAAAGGACGTATAAACATCAGCATTACAGTTCGTACACGCCCGTAACATGGTTGTGACTGGGTTGTTCATAAGTGGACACCCGGCACTAGGGCATAAGAACCGTGTCCGTTACGGTGTGACCGTAACAATATATATATATATATATATATATATATATATATATATATATATATATATATATATATATATATATATATTTCTTTTATTACATTAAAAGGGTACAGAGTAAGGGGAAAAAATTAAGTATAAAAAAAAATCCCGCTTGTCGCCAGACCCTGTAAAGAGGATAGTAGGAGAAATAAAAAATGGGGGGGCATTTAAACTTAGTATTAGAGGTGTCTTGACACTCCTCTTTTGAAAGAGTTTAAATCATAGGCAGGTGGAAAAACAGACAAAGGAAGAGAATTCCAGAGTTTACCAGTGTAAGGGATGAAAGAGTGAAGATACTGGTTAACTTTTGCATTAGGTAGATGGACAGAATAAGGATGAGAAGAAGTAGAAAGTCTTGTCCAGCGAGGCCGCGGGAGGGGGAGAGGCATGCAGTTAGCAAGTTCAGAAGGGCAGTCAGCATGAAAATAGCGGTAGAAGATAGATAAAGATGCAACATTGCGGCGGTGACTTAAAGAGTCAACACAGTCAGTTAGAGGAGGAGAGTTGATTAGGCGAAAAGCTTTCGACTCCACCCTGTTTAAATGAGCTCTATGAGTTGAGCCCCCCCAGACATGAGAGCCATATTCCAAACATGGGCGGATAAGGTCCCTGTACAGAGGGAGAGAAAAATGGATGCAGACGCCATAGGACACCTATCTTCTTGGAAACTGATTTAGCAAGAGTAGAGATATGAAATTGCCAGTTTAGATTTTT
>JAXIVD010000208.1:202500-210000 GCA_036785275.1 Cancer borealis | reverse complement strand
TAAGCACTTGATAAGATTAGAATAGATAAAACGCCCGGTCATAATGAAAACAACAGGAAGAAGGCCGTGAACCTCAAACATCTGATTGAGTGTTTACAGAATGAAAAAGAGAGAGTAGTGTAACATCATGCCATCACCATCACCATCACCATCACCACTGTACTGCCTCTGAAAGTCAAACATTCTAAACATTCTACGATATCTCCATAACGCAGAGTAAAAAAAGACATAAACCAACATAGGACTCATAGTTCTATATCATTTCACGGTCAAGTTTTCATGACCTACTAAACACAACTCTACAAGCAAATTGATATAAATATACCATGTAGGAAGGCGAACATATATAAACGATACCCCAATGCCGCCCAAACAATGTTACATCTGGTCACCTCACGACACAAATGTCCTTTCAGCAGCCCGCCTTGGCGTCAATGACACTTAACAAAACGAAATAAAACTCACCTCGAGATGCGCGGCAACGCCTCATCTTTCCCACCCCTCAAAAAAGTATGATCATGGTAATGATATATATATATATATATATATATATATATATATATATATATATATATATATATATATATATATATATATATATATATATATATATATGTAAACTGTTTCACTACTACTATGGCAGAGGTTGGATCTTGCAACCTTCATGATTGGAAGAAAGCCACCAATCAGCGCCTCAGCACTGCAACAGCCACCAATCACAGCCTCAGTACAGTGACAGCCACCAATCACAGCCTCAGTACAGCGACAGCCACCAATCACAGCCTCAGTACAGCGACAGCCACCAATCACAGCCTCAGTACAGCAACAGCCACCAATCACAGCCTCAGTACAGTGACAGCCACCAATCAGCACCTCAGTACAGTGACAGCCACTAATCACAGCCTCAGTACAGCGATAGCCACCAATCAGCGCCTCAGTACAGCGACAGCCACCAATCACAGCCTCAGTACAGCGACAGCTACCAATCAGCGCCTCAGTACAGCGACAGCCACCAATCACAGCCTCAGTACAGCGACAGCCACCAATCACAGCCTCAGTACAGCAACAGCCACCAATCACAGCCTCAGTACAGCGACAGCTACCAATCAGCGCCTCAGTACAGCGACAGCCACCAATCACAGCCTCAGTACAGCGACAGCCACCAATCACAGCCTCAGTACAGCGACAGCCACCAATCAGCGCCTCAGTACAGCGACAGCCACCAATCAGCGCCTCAGCACAGTGACAGCCACCAATCAGCGCCTCAGTACAGTGACAGCCACCAATCACAGCCTCAGTACAGCGACAGCCACCAATCATAGCCTCAGTACAGCAACAGCCACCAATCACAGCCTCAGTACAGTGACAGCCACCAATCACAGCCTCAGTACAGCGACAGCCACCAATCAGCGCCTTATTACAGCGACAGCCACCAATCAGCGCCTCAGTAATGCGACAGCCACCAATCACAGCCTCAGTACAGCGACGGCCACCAATCTCAGCCTCAGTACAGCGACAGCCACCAATCAGTGCAGTGCCTCAGTACAGCAACAGCCACCAATCACAGCCTCAGTACAGCGACAGCCACCAATCAGCGCCTCAGTATAGAGACAGCCACCAATCACAGCCTCAGTACAGCGACAGCTTGGATATACATCACCGCCGCCTCAACACTTCCACAGCTTGGACCTACTACCTTTAAAAGCTACCTCAATATTCTGGCCCACGTGGGTTATCAACCTCTGCAAATCTGTATTAAGAATAATGTTTGTAAAAACAGGAATTTCGTGTTCCGTGCGTCTTCCAGCACACAAGAAGATGACGGCCATCCAAGTGTTCGCTGAGCAAGTGAAGACTTGGTGGTGGTTTAATTAAGAACAGATACTTTTGTCTCGTGATGAGGGTTCACCTTGATCCTGAACGACGACAAAAGGTTTCTGACGCGGTACACGAGTATCCAGCTTGCTGCTTAAACGTGGATATTGAAAAGATACGAGAATTGGATTCGGATTGCTTCACCAGGATGAAAGTGAAGTGGGACAAGAAAACCATCCGGAAGAAGGCCGTGAACCTCAAGCCTCTGATCGAGTGCTTACAGAATGAGAGCCAAAGCTTTGGCAAGAGTCACTTTGTGTTAGATGTCTTCTTTTTATCCGTTGACTTTTACATTGAAAAAGGAAACATAGGAAACACACACACACGAAGACAACCTCCCAACAACCAAGGCAGCTAAACAGCATAGACAAAACATGTCACCTGAAAATATGTTTTCAAGCTACCAAGTTTGTCCCATACGGTGCGCGGCTTACGCTGCAGAGCCTCGGCTGGGGCTAACACGCCTGCAGCTGAGCGTCAGGAAACGAAATCGGCGTTTCCCTTGGTTCACTAAGAAAAACATTGTTTTCGCGTTTGGATTCCAGCAGGACGGCTGGCTGCACATTGGCCCCTCTAAGTGGAAACATGTGACGCCATGCTGTATGGTGGACCTCGAAGGCCTTCGTAAGCTGAAGGCTGACTTGCCTTTGAAGCTGAAGGTGTGGACTAAGGAGCGCAAGGGGAAGTTGGTGCTGCAGGCCAAACTGGGAGACTTTTTAGATCACCTGGATTCCTGCTCCACCTCTGCCATCTTCAAGGTAACGTCATCTGATGACTCCTCGACCTTTGCCTATCCTGTACAAGAACAAGAGGCAGAACAGGTGTAGGAGCTACGGGAGGAGCTTCTTGTTAGGGCGGACACAGCCCCTGAAGTGATAGACGCACCTTCTGCAGCAGACGCCGTGCCTTTTGCTGCAGATGAAGAACAGGTGATTAATAATGAAGAAAAGCCTCGTGTTTGTACCCCGGCATCGGATGGAGAATGGGTAACTTTTGTTAATAAGTCAAGCGGGACGACATTCAGTCTGCCAGCACACACACAGGCAGAGAAGGAGGCAAGATGGCGGGGATCCGGTGCCTGGACAAGCGAAGAGGACTTGCTGGATGATAAAGCGTTGGAAATCATTGCCATCATCAAAAACAAGCCTCGCTCGAACAAGGGACGAGGCATCTTAGCATTCCATGTCCAGCAACAGGACCAGAGGAAAGTTATGCCCCCGATAAACATAACAACACGACTCATGGAACCATATGTCGCATCAAACTGGAAGAACGATGCTTCCAGTCACCAAATTACCTTTAACTCGCCACTGACAGTCTCCCGCCGCCACGCCACAGCAAGAGCGATCGGTGTGGTTAAAACATTCTCGTGGCATTTATATTTCCTGTTGCTGATATTGTGGTTGAAGGGAGCCGAAGGGACGCAGATATTTCGGCATTGAGGTGTGAAATTATATCCCTATACGAGCTCACTGTTTCTGTCCTTTTAAAACAACTGCATATGATTTCACTGTCAGAAGCTTCAGAAACCAATTTCCTCGCAAGTTTCTTTTCATTGTTGATATTTCTTTATCAACCTCTGCAGAATCAATCTTCCCCACTCATCTCTATCCATTCCAGGGTACTCCAACAAAACTTCCTTTCTCATCTCTCCATTTAGTTTTGCGTGTACTCTGCCTTCTTTTACCATCCTTAAATTGCCATTTTGTTATTCTAATAGTTCATCTATTATCGTTTCGTCGCATGATGTATCCTGCCCATGCAGGTCTCCTTTTTCTTCTTCTTTTAGTTGGGGTCAAGGTGTCTTTGACTTTGGTCTGCTCCCTAATCAATTAAACTTTCTTCCTATTTCTCCATGTTATGCAAGACTGAAAATCAATGGAAAGGGGTGGGCAGTGTTGGCATGCTTGTTTGTAGATAACACTGTATGAAGAGTGTGGTGGATGAGTTTCATAGTGTATGTACGAGAAGAAAGCTGCAGGTGAACACTGGGAAAAGGAAGGTGATGGCCTTTGAAAGAAGGAAAGCGCAGGTGATTGATTTTAATACACCTTGTAGGGTGAGTGTGCCAACAGTAAGAAAGTTTTTAAATATGGGGAAATAATTCAAGAACAATAGCCACACTTAAATAATGATATTCACCTCTTAAATATAGAACACAAAAACTTATTGAGTTTGATATTGTTAGAACTGTTTACCCAAGACATAATTAAAATAAATATCACTTGCTTACTCCTACAATTACCTGCTCCCCTGGATCAGTGGTTAATGTCCCCGCCTATCATTCGGCAAGGCGTGGGTTTGAATCTCTCAGATAGCTAAGGATTTTTCACTGACAGAGAGTGGCTATTGTTTCCCTTGAGCAAGGGGATGGGGGTGTGTGATGTGTGAAACACACACACACACACACACACACACACACACACACACACACACACACACTTGCGCGACATGCACCAGAATGATGCCTTACGGATTATTAAAAAAAGAAAAGAATTGGGGTCTGTCCGGGATTTGATTATAGTGTAAGTAAGTGATTCTTATTCATTGTCGGTCCACAGTGTGTTCTATATTTAACAGTAGAATATTATATCCTGTATGGTTATTTTTCTTGAATTATTTATCGATATTTGAAAATTATTTTATCACAGTTGACCGGTGTTATAATAACTTTTAATCACCTGCTAAATCACTGGTAAGAGCCACCGTGCTCATCTTATAGCATTCACGCATAACAATTATTAACATAGAGAGCAATAACTCTTTTGACGTGGGCCCAGCCACGCCTCACATTCCGAAGTGTACAGTGAATGTCTCTCACGGTGTATTTGTAGGGAATATTACTAGGCAACTTTTTGCTAATTTTGGCACACTATGATTGAAGTTCTTTTTCTCTCAGCAATATTAAATCTAAATATTGTGAATATTACTTGGCTTAATAATCTGGAGGATTTCACTTGAGTACTTGTTTATTTTAGCACTAAGATGATAATGAAGGGTTAGTCATTATAATCACTTCACAGTTTAGACTTACAAAATTGTTCATATTATGATCTGGTCCCTTCATTAATATATCAACCTAGAATTCACTCTGAGAAACATTTCTTAGACTTAGAGTGTAACAAGATCACTAACTACAGTACTAGCTTACCAGATCGAAACTTTCTTCTAGATATGTCTGAATTGAACGTTATTGAGTTTGTACGGACACCTTCTATGAAACTGTTGGAAGTTTCTAATCCACTTAAGTATGATCTTAAAAATATTGCAACACGCCTTCACATTACCTTTCATACAGACCACTTGAAACAAGCTATCATTAACTATTTAAGCACTGACTATTCTCCTCGTCAGGCTGAAAGTAGCGTGTAGTCTTTTCTTAGGCGTATTTTACCCCATCTAAACTATTTTCCTTTTAAGTCTCTTAGTTACGCTTTTGATAATATAATTTATGATCTTCCTATAGACTTCAGGGTCCACATAACGTAAATGGTTAGGGGTGTACTCCCTTTTTTCTATGGTGCACATGACACGTGGCACCTTATGATTCGATGGTACTATGAATCTCAAGAAATTTAGCCGACAATTCCATCGCGTCTGTCTCGGCGCTAATATCATTGCCTACCAGCATGACTATCATCAAATGATAACCCGGCTTGAGCCCTTCAGTAAATTCTGGTTACTAAAAAAAACATCTATCCGGGCTCTGATGCGTCTAATCAATTGCATATTAACAAATGGGATTAGATTCGTTTGAGGTCTTAGGGCAGTGTTATTCACTAATTTTTTCAAGGGAGCCACTTCGGTAAAACACATTAATTGAGAGAGCCACACCTACTGCAAGTTAGCATAACTCAACTAAATTAAGTAGTACTGGTCTGCTAGTGCAATATAGTAAATAAGAAAGCTTGAACTCAACTGATTTAGCGAGACCGCCGAGGGCTAGACGTGTCGCTCATCAGATTTTCCCGTAGTGGACGCGTACGATTTCTGTATGACTAGGTAGGGATGTTAGAATGTTATCTCTGACTGTGACTTCGTCTTCCATCTCACCTCATGAAAAAATGTATTTTACATGAAAAATTATTATTTTTCTATTTATTTTTATTTATTTATTTTTTTTTTTTCGAGAGCCGCAAATTGAGTCGTCGCGAGCCGCTAGCGGCTCGCGAGCCACGCAATGAATACCACTGCCTTAGGGTATCACACGTTACAAGTGAATGCGGTATTATTTTACATCTTCACCAGAATGCTCTAGAGAATTCAGGGTTATAGCTATTATTGCATCACCTGATGCATTCTGAGAAGGTTTTCTTAATTACATTTCCGTCGCAAGTTCTTAGTTTATGAGATATTCAATGTTTTCTGTGAGACCTTCCCTCCGAAAAGTAAAATTTAATTTGGTTTGAACTAGGTTCTATTATTTGTCAATAAAGGTTAAGGTTTGGTTAATTTAGGTTATGTTATGTTAGGCAAATTTAGAAGCTATCAAATGTTCTCTATGACCAAAAGTAGGGAGTTGGACGGTCTACAGACGCCATTTTATTTTGTAAACAGACGCCATTATGGGGAAGATGTAAAATTTTACCGTGAATGTCTTATATAAGCCACTGGAAAATAAGGCCGAATTGACCAGCCTAAGCTCTCCGCCATGCTGTGTGAAAAATGATAACACTTATTCGGTTAGAAGGACCCATTTTCTTTGTGGAAACTAATATCACAATGGATAAAATTAGAATTAAAGTTAGAATTAGAATTATGGTCCGGAAAACATGTGCACCCCAGTCTTATAATAATCTAAAACCACTGACTTTTTTGACAGCTGATGAGGATGTTTCGACCTGTTAGGAAAGATGCGCACACGAAAAAACTAGGCATTTGATAAAAAAAAAAGATCCTATATCTATTGGGAATTAGTGAAGTAAACATTCCCTCCTAGAAATTTCAATGTACTTAGCTTTTATTCAGGTAGACTGAAGGTGATGACGGAGTTGAGGGGGAATCGGTTCAGACTGCTTCGGATAGTATCTCTTTTTAAGCCCAAGAAAGTCGATCATGGCTGCTATATACAGTATGTACAGTTTAATTTAAAAGTAAAACCACAAGGGTTCTTAAAGGGAGATCAATAGACTAAATCTTATAGTAACGGGATAAGAGATAAAATTATTGACCCGGTGTGGATTCACTCGAGGTACCCTTCTGCATTCAAAGTCCCCCTCCCTCTGCGCACGCGCAGGAGACGATTTGGCTGCCAGACACACGATTCAGTCTTCTGAGCGGGGTTAAAAATTTGTAAACACTAAACACAGTTGCACTGCTGCTCTGATGCCGTCTCTTGGAGGAAGTATAAGAGGAGCGGCCATGACGTCACACGAGTGAAGCCGCTATAAGCTCCGCCCACCTATGCAAGTCAACCCAAAACATTGCGCTGCTGACTAGAGCCCCGACACTCACCCACCTCAATACTTTGTCGTTATGCCGGCTTGTTCGGCCTATGGCTGCACCAGGAGAAGTGAGGATGGAGAAATATCATTTCACCGGTAAGGTGTAGAGATTTTCACGGCCAATCATTGTATGAAATGCTAGAAAACTGGGTTAGATCATGAGCGCGCCAAAATTTGCGGG
>JAXIVD010000208.1:177500-187500 GCA_036785275.1 Cancer borealis | reverse complement strand
AACACCCCCTTCTGCAGCAGGAACTCCTCTATTCCCCTTATCTCCTTTCCCACCTTAGCAAAATAAGAGGCCAATTCTGGGTCCCCTTTCTGTCCCTTGATGAGCAACGCCGGCTCAATACAAGTAAGGTTGGACGGGACTACAGGATCTGTCGGCAGGGGCGGCACCGACACTTCCCTGGTTCTGTCCCGGGGCCTGAGGCGTGGTGTGGACTCATCCACCACTTCCTCATCGGCCAAAATGGGTGGACCCTCCAGGTGGGCCTCACCCGCCAAACAGTCACCAGACAAGGGAACAGCCTGTTCCCTGTCTCCGGTACACTCCGCAGGGGTGGGAGTCTCCAACTCCCCCGCAGAGTTGGAAGTCTCCCCTCCCTCGGAGGTGACCCCCAACAAACTGTCTGACACACTAGACTGGGGCCCGGACTGAGTACCGAGACCCACAGCCTCACAACCAGGAAACACCACCGCGTGGGTGCTTCCTCCGAGGTGTCCCGCAGAGTGAGGAATGCCAACACAAGACTCCTCTGTCCTCAACACTCCTTCCTCACCTTCGGCGGCAACCTCTACCGAGTCAGGTGCTTCTATGGGTGGCTCTGCACTGCGGCAGTCAGCCCCCACACCTTGACTCACTGGAGAGCCCGGCTCTGGCTCATCCAGTTGACAAACACTGCTCTCGTTTGACGGTGACCCTGCTATGTCGCAGTCAGCCCCTAGAGTAGCA
This sequence comes from Cancer borealis, assembly GCA_036785275.1. Taxonomy (NCBI): domain Eukaryota; kingdom Metazoa; phylum Arthropoda; class Malacostraca; order Decapoda; family Cancridae; genus Cancer; species Cancer borealis. The sequence continues at coordinate 186,777 of JAXIVD010000208.1, read as the reverse complement.
GCCGGTTCCACCCGTCTAGCCTGAGACCGGGTGACAACCCCAACAACTTCCTCCTCACTGCCCTCCAACACCGGTGACTCTGCCTCTTTGCAGTCGGCCCCAGGAGCGGCAGCTTCTTCCTCACCACTGTTCTCCTCTTCTGGTAGCCCTGCTCTGTCGCAGTCGGCCTCAGGAGCAACAGCCTGCATCACCCTCTCGGTCTGCGACCGGGTGACAACAGCAACACGGTCGGGCACACTATGCCCCGACACCTCAGAAGCCTCACCTCCCGTAGGGGTGGGCACCCAAACTCTCCCTCCTGCTAGGTCATTCCCTAGCAGGAAATCAACACCTGCCACAGGCAGTTGTTCCGCCACTGCCACTTGAGCCGAAGTGGTGATCAGTGGACACGACAGCTTCACCTCAGCTGTCACAAACTTCTCGACAGCGTTGAGGCCCCTACACAACACTGCCTTTGAAGAAGTCACCTTAGTCCCGGTGGCATTTCGGCACACGGACTGTTGTGCGCCAGTGTCTCGCAGGACAGTAACAGGATACTCGCTCCCGTCAATTTCGACAGTGCCCCCACACAGAAATGGGCGACACCAGTCCAGTTCCGAGTCAGCTGGAGTCACAGAAGCAACAACAGGGGGGGAAACAGGTGAAACCGCCTGAACCCCCTCCTCACAATCCAAAACAGGCCCATCAAAAGCTTTATCTCCTTCGTGAACCTTAGGAGCGAGCAGCCTCTCCTCACGACCCTGGTCAGGCCACACCAGCAAGGCAACTGGTTTCTGGGGTGTCTTGGAGGGGCCCGTTGTCACAAGTTTGGGACATTGAGATCGAAAATGCCCCTTGGCATGGCAGTTATAGCACGTAGGTTGGTTATCGTACTTTGGAGTACTAAAGGTCATCTTTCCTCCTGACCCTCCTTTTGGCCCTGAAGGGGCAGCGGGGGATTGAGACTTAACGAACCCGCTCTTATTGCCAAAGCCGTGACTTCGGGGAGGGGAACGTGGAGCACCAGAACCAGCACTACCACCGCCCCCTGGCCCTCGTGGTCCTCCCTCTTTGAATCCACCTCCAGCACGAGGCTCCGAGCGATGGGCTAACACATGGTCGTCAGCCCAGGTGGCAGCCTCCTTCAGCGTCTTAAAACGCTTCTCCCTGAGGAGAGGCACCAGTTCCTTATCAGCAGCATTTATAAACTGCTCCATCACCATCAACTCCTCCAGGTCGCGGAGAGTATCCACTCCCTCACTCATGATCCATCTCTTAAATGCCTGCTCTAAATGGCGGGCACACTCGAGGTAAGAATCTCCGGGTCTCTTCTTCCCACCTCGGAACCTTAAGCGATAGGCTTCGGGCCGCAGCTCGTAAGCCCTCAATATATCAGCCTTGAAGTCCTCATAGCTTTCTAGGTCTTCAACCGACATATTGTCGTATGCCTCCAATGCCCTGCCTTTCAGTTTATTGGCCACAAGACCAACCCATCTTCCTTCTGGCCAACCAAACTCAGCCGCCTTCTTCTCAAACCTTCTAAACCATTCTGCAACCCTCTGCTCGTCAAAGTCAGGAATGAGCTGCAGACTCCTTATCATCTGGCGCTCAACTGAGTTCTCTCCTTCTCCTCCCTTATGAGTTGAGTTGGCCCCAAGTCTAGATCTTTCCCATTCAAATTCTCTATGCTTTTCCATTTCCAACCTTCTAATTTCTAGCTCTTCCTTTCTTGCTTCTCTCCTCTCTTCAACTTCTAACGCCACCCTTCTCGCGTCAGCTTCGGCTTCCAACCTTCTAGCCTCTCTCCTCTCTTCAGCTTCTAACTCCAACCTCTTCATTTCTAGTTGGAATCTTAATTCCTCCGCCATTCCGACTGACGGGAGACAGTCAGCAACACTGGCAGCTGGGCTCACTCTCCTTGAACCCATTACGTTCTCAAAAGAACCAACACGGCCCGTTATATGCTGCAGGGGCTGTTCAGGCACTTCCTGAGCAAAATGCAATTGTCCTGTAGTACTATGCTCACTAACAGGACTAACAGGCCGATCTTCACCTAGGCATGGCTGTTCACTAACGCCACGTACAGGGCTGGCTCGGGCCGAGCCATCCTCAAGGGGAGTAATTACATTACGTTGGTCTTCCATTGTCACAGTGTGTGTGGGCTCACACTAACAACACACTAACACTGTTTTTCGACTCACTGTTATCCTTTAGAATCCTGGCGAGGTCGCCAATTTTGTTACGGTCACACCGTAACGGACACGGTTCTTATGCCCTTGTGCCGGGTGTCCACTTATGAACAACCCAGTCACAACCAGTTACGGGCGTGTACGAACTGTAGTGCTGATGTTTATACGTCCTTTTGACCCACCAAAGGACAAGGAAAGTCGACTATCCCGTAGGACTAGTCACTCCGAGGGCCACACGCCGGTGGCTGGACAATAGGCTTTAAACAAGAAGTGCCTGGTTAAGGAATCTATGCACTCTTAGCCCCCAAACACAGCATCTACAGCCACCCCGTTAACGTTAAGAGGTCGCCAGTTCTTTTAACCCTCCAAAGAACAAGGAATCTCCCAGTAGTAACCACCTTCTCCTCCTTACATTCTAAAGAGACTTACAGTGAGCACAAGATTACAGTGCCTAGACAAGGAGCTATCGCTCCAAACAGAATACCGCCCACAAGGTGTCTTTCCACCCACTTCTGGTTGAATAATAACTCCTCTCGACTCTAATAACACCCTGCAAAGTAGCCTCCTGCGAGGGGACTCCGTACAGTGCGTTATATGAGTCGGAATTAATCAACACTGAGACGGGATTACTCCTCGTCTGTGTTCTCAAACAAGAGACCCCTGATGACAGGCTCTCTCTCTCTCTCTCTCAATGAGGACAACGAAGACAACGCCGAAAAAAGCAAACAACGCCGACAAAGCGGACAACGCAGACAACGCCGACAAACGCAGAAAACGCCGACAAAACGCAGACAACGCCGAAACTACTTCCCCGAGACTGAACAGTCTGACAAAATTCTAGGTGGAGTTCACCGCTAGTTAGGTGGTAATGATACTGTCACCACACTCGTCTCTGTGCTCTGGCCTGTAACCGTTTCCTCTACAGACAGGGCCCTGCTGTCTAGCTACACAAATATACCCCTTATCTAATAGGCCAAACAGATAACCCACTCCCTTAAATATGAGGAGGTTACAGGCAAAATAATGCCAATTAGTGGGGAGCTCAGAGCGCGAGGTGTTCTTGGTGATGGCTAGCGACTAACTGACTCTCTCACGGCATCTCAGCTCCCAGCTGCCCAGGCAGAGATGCCAAATCACACCACCGGCGCGCCGTTTCTCACACACCGCGCTGCATCGACAAACATAGCCTAATAATTTCTCTTTCACAAAATCACCACAGGCCACAGAGACGACGCAGGACAACAACAAACATACGAGAGAATGCAGAAAGGAATTGTCTACAAGATAGGATACCTTGCAACACAAAGAAGAAAGAGGGAAAGTCAGGAAAATTAGGAGAATGAGAAGAACCGAAATTCAAGTAAAAGCCTAACCAAAACTCGTTGGCAACTCTCTCTCTCTCACTCTCCCGCCACGCCTGGCTACATGACCTTGAGACACACATCCCGCGCATTTCCTCTCTATCTCCACGTCTGGTCTTGGCCACGTGATTTGCAAACAAAAGACGTAACACACAGACATGTCACGTAGACACGTCTCCAACACTTCCCGTAGGGTGGGGCCCGCAACAATATATATATATATATATATATATATATATATATATATATATATATATATATATATATATATATATATATATATATATATATATATTATATATATATATATATATATATATATATATATATATATATATATATATATATATACACATATATGTATATGTGTATATATCAGTGGCGTATGGTGGTTTCTGTCACTGGGTGTGCTGAACAGTGATTCTGTTTATAACAAACCATAGACTACGCCATACTTGACTGGACACTCGAAATCTGACCTTTTGCAAACAGGCCCTACGGCAGATTTTTAGAAAAATCAAATAAAATACTTACAATTAAGATAGGAACCTCAAATAAAAAACAAACACTTCAGAGCGATGTAAAGAATATGTTTATGAGCAACAAAAACAAATTAGTCAACATACGTCATCGGTGGGCGACAATTATTGAATCCTAAGAAACCAAGAAAAACCCAAAATTTGCAATAAATTCCAGGAATATTGGAATTTCAATCTGAAAACACTTACATGCATAGCCCATGTAGTCTATATTAATATGCAATACCATAAAATACACCATACGTGACTGTGTACTCGAAATCGGGTCTTCCGCAAATGGGTACTGAGGTGATTTTTTGTTTGTTTTATTTGAATAAAATACTTAAAATCATCATAGAAACCTCAAACAAAAAGCAAACACCTCAGAGTGATGTGAAGAATATGTTTATGAGCAACAAAAACAAATTTGTCAACATACATCATCGGTGGGCGACAATTATTCAACCCTGACCCTAATAAAATCACAAAATTTGCAATAATTTCTAGGAATATTGGAATTTCAATCTGAAAACACTTACATGCATAACCCATGTAGTTTATATTAATATGCAATACCATAGAATACACCATACGTGACGGTGCACTCGAAATCGGGTCTTTCGCAAATGGGTGCTGAGACGATTTTTTGTTTGTTTTATTTGAATAAAATACTTAAAATCATCATAGAAACCTCAAACAAAAAGCAAGCATCTCAGAATGATGTGATGAATATGTTTATGAGCAACAAAAACAAATTAGTTAACATACGTCATCTGTGGGCGACAATTATTAAATCCTAAGACACCAATAAAAACACCATATTTGCTATAATTTCACCCAAGGACATTCTGCCCAGGTACCCCGAGAAGTGCCATTTAGCTGCTGCAAGCAGGTCTTCTGGCGGTTCAGGGTCCAGGTCAGAGAGCTCTCCAATCAACATCTGAACCACCCCGAGTGTCCTCCATGACCAACTGCTCCCTGGCGGTCTGCATCTCCTCTGCTACCTCCTCCAAGGTGTATCGAGAAAGACACACCAAGTAGACACGCCTGACGATGGCCTCACTCTCAAAGAATTGCGTCCAGAGAGACACAAGTCACTGTCTCGCAGGGAGATAAATATCTTTGTTGCACAGAAAAAAAAACCCACTGTCTGCAGTAGCAGTAAGTAACTCCCTTGAAAAAAAGCACAAGTCACTGTCTTGCAGGGGGATAAATATCTTTGTTGCACAGAAAAAAAAAACACTGTCTGCAGTAGCAGTAAGTATAAATCCCTTGAAAAAAAGCACAAGTCACTGTCTTGCAGGGGGAGAAATATCTTTGTTGCACAGAAGAAAAAAAAACCACTGTCTGCAGTAGCAGTAAGTATAACTCCCTTGAAGAAAAGCACAAGTCACTGTCTTGCAGAGGAGAAATATCTTTGTTGCACAGAAAAAAAAACACTGTCTGCAGTAGCAGTAAGTTTAACTCCCTTGAAGAGAGACACAAATCACTTGCTTGTAAGACGCAGTCATTATCTCCCCCATCACCTATTTTTTCTGCCCCTGGAGCTTCTGCCTTTTCATTTGGTCATGGCTTCTAGTATCCCTCACACAGTCGCCGGTGGCCTGGCGTTTGGAGGGCAACTTGGCGTGAACATCAGAGTTTGTGTCCCTGCACAAGTTGGAGCCAAAACCATTGAAAAGGTTGCCGCCTACGACGGGGAGAATCTTGGTGATTACATTGTGCCCATTGCAGCACTGTGCCACCTCAAACTCTGGGAACTTCCTGGCCAAGCCAACAAGGATCTGCAGGAATGTGTCCTTATGGTGGTCACAACCAAAAAACCTGAAATAAAATGTGAATGTTAGCACATTACAAGTGAACAAAAAATTTTACAAATAAAAATAAAAAAAACATCCGAAAAAAAAAGAATAATTCAGAAGTACAATTAAATTGATAAATTAATAGGTAAATTCCTATAGTTATATAACCTACTAGTCTGTAGCATTTATTCGTTCGAAGAATGTAAAAAAAAAAAAAAACCCTAATGCACGTGTGTAAGCACTCACACAGTAAGATAATGGCATTTAAACATATCAAATATGTATGTATGTATGTATGTACCGATGCTGTTTACCCCATCAAAGGAAAAAAAAAATGATACTGTAATATAAATAAACTTGACTTACTTATTCCTCCTCTCCTTGTTGTTGATTAGGGAGTCCCAGACACTCAAAGCGAAGCAAGTAATTTGGCACAAAGTTGGTGAAGTGTAATGTAGGCCTTCTTCCCCACCGTCTAGTGTCCCCCTGTCCAGCAGGCGTGTCAACGCATGGAACTTCTCGGGGTCCCAGCCCTCAAAGGTGGGCTGGTACTTTTCCTTGCTATCCCAGAAGAGTTCCTCCTGGCAGGGAACACATGGATATAGCAGTGTCAGTGGAAAAAGAAATCATGCCCATGACCACACCAGTTATAACATAAACAGAGGTCAAATCAGTTATACAAAATCTAAAAAATAAGAAAGCTCCAGGACCTAACACATGTAAACCAGAATTTTATAAAGCCTTATTATATAAAAAGTTAATGTATGAAAACAATAACAAGATGCTTAAATAATGTACTGGAAAGTGGAAACATACCACAAGAATGGAGAAGATCACATACCATAATGATACCCAAGAAAGCCAAGCCAACAGCAAAGGACCTCCGCCCAATTGCACTAACAAATTACATATATAAAATATTCATGGCTGTGATCTGAAACAAAATTGAAGACCATCTTAGGATAAATGAAGAACAAAAAATAGTACAAGCTGGTTTCACTTCAGGAGCAAGAATAGAAGACAATATCTTTATACTTCAATAATGTGTAGAAATGAGTTACAGGGAAAACAAAACGTTAATTATCACATATATTGACTTCTCAAAGGCGTTTGATTCAGTGAAGAGAGCTAAAATAGTAGAGGCCTTGATTAAATACAAAATACATCCACTAATCATCACTGCATTCGCTAACACCTACCAAGATGACATAACAAAACTCAGCATCACTGAAGACCTAACCACAGAAATGAAGGTAGCAAATGGGATCAGACAGGGAAGTACAGGTTCCACAACTATCTTTAAACTCATCACTTATTTAATTCTTCAAGAAATGGAAAAGAGAAAGGGTTTTACTACTAGAGGCATGAACATCACCTTAAGCTACGGTCACACTAGGTATGGCTTCCGTTTTCCCTGGCTTGACGGCGATACGACTAGCAGCCTGGTCACACTCACAAGTAGAACCACTCGCCTTGCGGAATCAGCTGATCATAACAACACAAGCCGTTATGGAGGAAGCACTTTTCTTCTTCTTCTGCTTATGAGCATTTTCCATGAGACTTATAATAGCGTTACAAGAAGCTTGTGATAACATCAAAACACTGATGGAAATAAGCAAGGAATATGGCATGAAAATAAAGAAAGAAAAAAGCCAAATAATCATACACAACGCAGAACACAAACCAGAGAACATTGAGGGAATCCGTGTGACTAACAATATTAAGTATCTAGGTGTTATAATAACAGACAAGAGGGATATATTTAAGGAACAGAAGAATAACATGATTATGAAGGCACAAAGATTGGCAAACCTGACTTACTCAATAATAGCAAAAAGCTGCCACAAAATCATTATAGACAAGACATACTGGAAGAGTGTTTGTCTACCAATTATTAAAGGAAATCCTGAGAAGAATCAAATGTGAATACTTTAACTGGATGAAGACAACCAGAAAATACTTAGACTGCACCAAGTTAACATATAACAACATTGATAAGTTGCAAACTATCCTTCTTTATTACCCATGTGTGTGTGTGTGTGGTGGGGGGTGCCTGGTGGGTGGGATGAGGAGTAAGTAGCTAGATTCGAATTTTGAATTAACGGATTTCATTTGTTTTGAGGTGACCGTGGTCAATCATGGTTTAACTAACTTGGTTAGACCATGACTGTGATATGTATCTATTTGTTAAATTCGCACGGTCATTTTTAAATACATAACAGTGGTGATGGTAGCCATGATCAAATAATGACCGCTACTAAAGTTTTATCATCCACCGTTCTACGTTCAATTTCTACAGGGAGTTTTATATGAATTTAGTACTGAAATGTTCCTAAAATCTTATAAATGAGACATTACATTAATCAAATGTTGCATACTTACTGCTAAAACGAGTCCGGTGTCCAGCTAGTAGCTACAGTAGCACGTCCGTCTGGTTCCAGTGGCAGTGGGTGACTGACTTCATACTGACCAACGAACGTCTCGCCATCACAGTCAGCTCAGCTTTCTCAGCTACGCGCCACGAATTGTTGTGAAAAATTCATTCCCAAGCCGATATAACGATACTATGACATTTGATCACAATCAAATTATATTCAAGAATGGTGATTTCACAATATGTGATGTTTTATTTCAGAAATTATTGCCAATTTGCCAGAAATTTTTGCTATAAACAATATACTTTATACACAACTCCCACACGGTTTTCACTCATTCTTGTAATCTTTATGTTAATTTCCTATTTGCAAAAGTTGTAAAATAATTTTTTAGGTTCAGCAAGGGTTCAGCAATCATTACTGATTGTAAAGACATGAAATACAATGTCCTAAGTAGAATATAAACTGATATATGAAGTATTATCTGTCATCACTCATAGCAGCGGAATCAATAGGGCCTAAATGTAATATCGTCTGTCAGCGATTGTCGCGAGTGTCCAGTCAAGTATGGTGTAGTCTATGAACAAACATATACCTAATTACTTGTGTGTGTGTGTGTGTGTGTGTGTGTGTGTGTGTGTGTGTGTGTGTGTGTGTGTGTGTGTGTGTGTGTGTGTGTGTTCACTGTCACAGTCTGCTGCTGGCCTCTCTCGAGACAGCCGGTCGCCCCCCTATGGAAAGAGCTCAGAGCTCATAGTGACCAATCTTTGGGTTGGACCGAGACCACTCACACACAACACACCGGGACAGCGAGGTCACAACCCCTCGACTTACATCCCGTACCTACTCGCTGCTAGGTGAACAGAGGCTACACGTGAAAGGAGACTCGCCCAAATATTCTCCGTCCGCCCAGGGGATCGAACCCTGGCCCCTCGGTTGTGAGCCGAGTGCGGTAACCACTACGCTAGCGGACCGTGTGTGTAATAATAATAATAATAATAAACGGTTTAATTTTAATTTTACTTTATAGTTGCAGCCGGTTAGGCTGAAAAT
>JAXIVD010000208.1:5000-172500 GCA_036785275.1 Cancer borealis | reverse complement strand
GAGTCCCGTGACCATATATGGAGCGATTAGCGGGTCATTCCGCGCTTCACTAGAGGGCATTCACTGTGGGAATTTCATACAAGTGACCCCGTGCAGTTGATTGCTATCAAACCGACCATGGCTGAACAGAACCTTGAATGGACGCTGGGGAACACTCAACAGTTCATTGAACTTTTAAGTGAGCATCCATGCCTGTGGCAAGTACAGAGTAACAATTATAAAAACAAGCCAGTGAAGAGTGTAAGTATTAAAACAATAAAACAATTCATGAGTACGATAAACTGTTTAATAACACCAGAAATTACTATGAAGAAACTCTATACATTGAGAGGACAATATCGACGAGAGATGAAGGACGAGAAGATCTCCCAGAAGTCAGGAGCAGGTACAGACGACCTATATCTACCCAGACTGCGGTGCTACGACACCTTGGCTGTCCTTGACCCCCGAATCCCTCACTGTGGCGAGTCAGAGAGCGGCTCAAAAGTTCTAGTGTGGATGGGCTTTAAATAACAGTAATTGACTATTTTGATAATGACGATAATAGTAATAATGATAATAATAAAAAGAATTATGATAAGAAAAATAATATCAAGGATAAGTACAGAGAGAGAGAGAGAGAGAGAGAGAGAGAGAGAGAGAGAGAGAGAGAGAGAGAGAGAGAGAGAGAGAGAGAGAGAGAGAGAGAGAGATTTATTCCATTGTACAATGGTTATTCTTGCGCTTCAATTTACAAATTATTACATTCACTTTGAGTAGAGTCAACTCCACTCTAATATAACTTATACATTAGATTCACACCATATCCTACAACAGGTGCACGTTATTACTGTGATTAAAATTATAAGTAAAACAATAGATAAAAGAGTGTAAAACTATAAATGAGACAATAGGTAAAAGACCGTTAAAATTATAACCAATTCTGACCCTCACACTATAAAATACAGAATTCCATGTAAGAAAAGCGTGTTACTGATTTATACACTGAATTGTTTGTTGAAAAGAGAGAGAGAGAGAGAGAGAGAGAGAGAGAGAGAGAGAGAGAGAGAGAGAGAGAGAGAGAGAGAGAGAGAGAGAGAGAGATTGTAGTGAGAAGAGTTATTCACGTCACTGATACTAAGCGTTTGTTATTGCACTCATACCAGTGTGTGTGTGTGTGTGTGTGTGTGTGTGTGTGTGTGTGTGTGTGCGTGTGCGTGTGCGTGTGTGTGTGTGTGTGTGTGTGTGTGTGTGTGCAATTCTATATTTTATTCCTCATTAATTATTCGCGACACTAACACGTATCGGACTCAGCAAAGTAAAAAAATGTATGTATGTATATAAATATACATATGTATGTGTGTATATATATATATATATATATATATATATATATATATATATATATATATATATATATATATGTAATAATAATATAATAATAATAAATTGATAAATATCATATATAAACACGTTGGTATATACTTGATTTTCTCTTTTAATGAAACTCTCGTCAGGAATGATTGTGAGAGTTCCTTTTGACAGCCGCTGCCGAGATACAGAGGGAGAGTGACGTCGACAGGAAGAACTCAAAGAGGCTGGAGCAGGCGCATTGGGAACGCATGGATCGGTTATTGGCTGCACTGGAGGTCCAGCAGAAAACGCCTGGGAAACGCATGGACCGGTTATTGGCTGCACTGGAGGTACAGCAGAAAGCGCCTGGGGAACGCATGGACCGGTTATTGGCTACACTGGAGGTACAGCAGAAGGCGCATGGGGAACGCATGGACCGGTTATTGGCTACACTGGAGGTACAGCAGAAGGCGCATGGGAAACGCATGGACCGGTTATTGGCTGCACTGGAGGTACAGCAGAGACATACACAGCAGGTGCTTGACACCAAGAACAGCAGTGCTTTGGACGCACTGTTAAGTATGTTGCCTGCTGCTTACGGTTCAAAGTTAATCCTGCTGACATTCCCTGTGTATTGTTATTGTAATACTGTAGAGGCGAGTCTATCCAACGTTATTTGTGACTAATGTGTTTCGGCATTACATACTCTCAATACTATGTTAAGAGTCGTTCAAAAGGTATGTGTTGTCAGGCATTGCTTACACTTACACACCACATTATGGTTTGATGGATCATTGTGTTCAGAAAAAAAAGGAAGAATATGCATAGCAAGCCGAATCATGATTGAAACAAAGTCAGATCAGGAAAACATAAGAAATTTCAATTAAGGAAGAAGAAAAGGATAGATTTCGATCATTGTAGATGACTGTTTAGTTTGGTAGGTGCTTGAGTTTCCCTGACAGTATTATCTCTATTACTACTTTTACTATTTATTATTATTAATATTAGTGTTATTTACTCTTACTTCTATTATTTTTACATTTATAAAGTCTTTTCGTACAGAGGTTGCAGAGCTGCGAGAGGAGATGCAGGAAAAACTTGGCAGAATGGCTAATAATAATAATATTGTAGTTGAATATAATGATTGATGTCATTTACAGTGATGAGGCCATTTGTTTGAATGACAAAGAATATATTTGTATTTCTCCTTCAGGGGAAGTAGTCAACAGCGAATCATCACTTACCTCCTTCTGCAGCGGAAACACAAGTAAGTGAACGTCGTCTTTCTTGAAGCACCAACGCTTATCTTTACCTTAAAAGGAATTGATAGATAAACAAATGAAATAGATGAAATAATAGACAATACTAATAGCGCCCGTGAAGAATAAATTTGATTTGGTGAATAGAATGAAAGATTTATTAAAATATTTATCATTGTACCTATAGACAGGAAATACAATTATCGTGTCAGCCTGATCACGCTTCTGTTTTCTAGCCCTTACTGGCACATTCGGGGCTTTGGAGGTGACGTCATCGGGTAATTACGACAGCAATACTACGTGCTCCTGGAACTTGAAGTTTCCCAAAAGAATGATAGTGAGCATAACATGGGACTACATCGAAATGGAACACTGTGGGGCCTGCCACTGCGACTGGCTGGAGGTTCTTGATGTCACCCGTAATATCCACATCTATGGGTGAGTGTCTGTGATGCCCTAACCTCACAATTACATCGATACTTCACTTCTCTTCACTTTCCTTATGCTGAGATCTCCATTTTAGGGGATTTCAATGTTCACCACCAGCTTTGGCTTTCATCTTCTTTCACTGACCAATCTGGTGAACAAACCTTCAACTTTGCTATCCTTCATGACCTAGAGCAGCTAGTGCAGTTCCCTACCCGTATCCCTGACCGCCTTGGAGACACGCCCAACATTCTTGATCTTTTCCTAACTTCCAACCCTTCAGCTTACTCTGTTAAACTTTCCTCTCCGTTGGGCTCCTCCGATCACAATCTTATTTCGGTTACCTGTCCTATCACTCCAGTGCAGCCTCAGGACCCGCCTAAGCATAGGTGCTTCTGGCATTTCAACTCTGCTAAGTGGGAGAACCTGAGGCAGTACTATTCTGATTTTCCTTGGGATGATTATTGCTTCCATGTCAGAGATCCTTCTCTTTGTGCCGAGCGCATAACAGAGGTGATTGTCTCTGGCATGAAGCTATACATTCCTCATACTTTCTCTAATACTAAAGCTAAAAAGCCCTGTTCTCGTGCTATCAATGATAGAGAGGCGGCTCACAAACAGTACCGTAGCCATCCATCTGCTGAAACTCATGCCCTATATATTTCTGCCCGTAAGCATGCCAAATCTATTCTCCTACTTACTAAAAACTCTTTCATTAATAGAAAATGTCAAAATCTTTCCAACTCTAACTCTTCTCGTAATTTCTGGCATCTAGCCAATAATATCTCTAACAATTTTACTTCTTCATCTTTCCCTCCTTTACTTCAACCAGATGGCCCCACAGCTGTCTCTTCTTTCTCTAAAGCTGAACTCTTCGCTCAAACCTTTGCTACCAACTCTACTTTGAATGATACTGGGCATATTCCTCCTACTCCTCCACCCTGTGACTACTTCATCCCTAAAATTAAAATTCTTTATCATGACGTTTTCCAGGTCCTCTCTGGTCTTGATTCTCGGAAGGCTTACGCTCCGGATGGAGTCCCTCCTATTGTTCTCAAAAACTGTGCTTCCGAACTCGCTCACTGCCTGGTCAAACTCTTTCGTCTATGTCTCTCTACTTCTACCTATCCTTCTTGCTGGAAGTTTGCTCACATTCAACCTGTCCCTAAAAAGGATGACCGCTCCAGTCCTTCTAACTACCGCCCTATAGCTTTGATTTCCTGCCTTACTAAAGCCTTTGAGTCTGTCCTTAACAAGAAGATAATGAGGCATCTATCAGCTCACAACCTTCTCTCTGACTGCCAGTATGGTTTCCGTAAAGGCCGATCTACTGGTGATCTTCTTGCCTTCCTAACTGAATCTTGGTCATCCTCTATTAGGGACTTCGGTGAAACCTTTGCTGTCGGCCTTGACATATCGAAAGCCTTCGATAGAGTCCGGCATAAATCTTTAATTTCTAAACTACCCTCCTACGGATTCTATCCTTCTCTCTGTACCTTCATCTCCAGTTTCCTTTCCGACCGGTCTATTGCTGCTGTAGTGGACGGTCACTGTTCTTTTCCTAAGACTATCAACAGTGGTCTTCCTCAGGGTTCTGTCCTATCACCCACTCTCTTTCTATTATTCATCAATGATCTCCTAAATCTGACTCAATGCCCTATCTACTCCTATGCTAAAGATACCACCTTGCATGTTTCAATGTCGTACAACCGACGTCCAACCCAACAAAAATTAAATGACTCAAGGCAAGATGCTATAGGACGCTTAACTTCTGATCTTTCAATAGTTTCTGATTGGGGCAGAGCAAACCTTGTTTTGTTCAATGCCTCAAAAACTCAATTTCTACAGCTATCTACTCGACATAACCTTCCAGATAACTATCCCCTCTTCTTCAACGACACTCAACTTCCCCTCTCCTCCACATTAAACACACTCGGTCTATCCTTTACTAAAAATCAAAACTGGCAATTTCATATATCTACTCTTGCTAAATCAGCTTCCAAGAAGTTAGTTGTCCTATGGCGTCTGTGTCCATTTTTCTCTCCCTCTCAGCTGCTTGCTCTGTGCAAGAGCCTTATCCGCCCATGTATGGAATATGACTCTCATGTCTGGGGGGGCTCAACTCATACAGCTCTTTTAAACAGGGTGGAGTCCAAAGCTTTTCGCCTAATCAACTCTCTTCCTCTAACTGACTGTCTTGACTCTTTAAGTCACCGCCGCAATGTTGCATCTTTATCTATCTTCTACCGCTATTTTCATGCTGACTGCTCCTCTGAACTTGCTAACTGCATGCCTCCCCCCCTCCCGCGGCCTCGCTGCACAAGACTTTCTACTTCTTCTCATCCTTATTCTGTCCATCTACCTGATGCAAGAGTTAACCAGTATCTTCACTCTTTCATCCCTTACACTGGTAAACTCTGGAACTCTCTTTCTTTGTCTGTTTTTCCACCTGCCTATGACTTAAACTCTTTCAAAAGAAAAGTGTTAAGACACCTCTCATACTAAATTGAACTGCCCCCCATTTTTTATTTCTCCTACTATCTTCTTTACAGGGTCTGGCGACAGGCGGAATTTTTTTTTTTATACTTAATTTATTTCCCTTGGCCAGTGCCCTTTTGATGTAAAAAAAAAAAAAAAAAAAAAAAAAAAAAAAAAAAAAAAAAAAAAAAAAAAAAAAAAAAAAAAAAAAAAAAAAAAAAAAAAAAAAAAAAAAAAAAAAAGAAGAAGTTATAATTAAGTCATTTCCAGCCGCGGTTCTGTCGCACCATCGTCACCACCATCAACACTGCATAAAAACAAAATAGTTGCCATTTTTAAAACTAAATATGGCAACAATACAAAATTTAATTCGTAATTGTATCAGTGACAGTTTCAACTCATTTTTCTTTAGATATGTGGATTGACACAATTGACAAATTAGGTTGCATTACGATAGTTCATCTGTTTTACAAATATAATAGTTTATTATGTTGCGCACAATTATATAGCTGTAAAACAATCATATGAAAAGGTGATATTTAATTCCCTTAACACATAAGTGCTTCACAGATCTATAATTGATAAAACTTCGCAGTTTACTTCCATTTTTGTTCCTCCTTTTTCTCGTCCTGACTTTGAGGCAGAATAAGGAGGTAATTCATCACAGCTGTGGTGGTTGAGGTCTTGACAAAACTGTCAATATCCGCAGGAAGAAGTTGTGTGGCCAGCGTAGCTCCTCGTTCATCAAGCTTTTAAATCTAAGGTATGCTTGGACCAACAACGTGATGGTTAACTTCCGCTCCGATCGTGGCACTCAATTCAGAGGATTCAAGATGTTGTACCGCGCCCACTAACATCAGCGCCTGCATCCACGCATCCGTTGCCGCTGCGCAAGGGACGCCCCTGTAACTGCAACACTTTAATTTGACCGAGCAGGATTTGTACTTTCATCATTCAAGACATAATTGTTCTCTTTGTAAGAGGTAGAATATGTTATTCTTGAAATTACGTCACCAACCCATAATATGTTTGACAGTTTTGGTAATCCCATGCCCTGTGATGTGTTTTGAGGATCAATGGTTCCCCATGACCAAATTTTGTAAGTATATTGTTTGTGAACTCTAAAATAGTTACAGCTGTAGTTATGAAGATAAAATGTGGTTTTAGGTAGTTAAGTATATGTATATAACACAGGGGTTCCCAACCTGGGGTGCTCACACCCCCTGGGGGTGCGAGATAACCCCCCCCGTTCGGTAGCGACTCCCGCATCGATCATGAGCCGAGCTCAGCCAATCACAACGCCGCGTTTCGTAGCGATGGCATCGATGTCATCGATATGCATCACTATGGTCTCAGAGCATGTGCCGAGGGGATTGGACTGAGACTGGTAGAGTGTTTGTTTACATTTTAGCCGCAGATTCTTAGATTTCCACTGTCGGAGACGTTTAAGCTAAGTTTCTGATCTGTCAGAGACTGAGGTTCACCCAGGAACAATGTACTAAGGTCTTTTGAAGTTGTAGAATAAGTAATTAAGACAGTGAAGTCAATACATTCGTGTATATGATGAAGTAAGACAGTTTAATATCGCCATCTCGGTAATCAGGAATTGGTCTTACAACAGATGGTCAAGAAACGCTCTAAAATCCGACTATTGATAACACAACAGCTACTGTACCTAACTGTCTACATACAGACAGAAGCGATATAAAATAACAGACTTGATAGGGAAACACCTTAATTATATCTGACATGTAAGTAATAACCTCGGGAGAAGACACTAATGTTATCTCCATATTATTCCTCAACTACTTTCATTTAAAATGTTTACACATTGCAGTCTTCCAAACATGTACGTACATAGTTTTCTACATACTTGTATTAATTGATGTATATGGGTTTGTGTCTTGAATGTTTGTTTATAATCTAAGATTAATCTATTGTATTTTACAAGTCAATAAATTTTCTTGGTTTTCTATCATGTTTACCTAAAAAG
Source organism: Cancer borealis (assembly GCA_036785275.1). Classification (NCBI taxonomy): domain Eukaryota; kingdom Metazoa; phylum Arthropoda; class Malacostraca; order Decapoda; family Cancridae; genus Cancer; species Cancer borealis. The sequence continues at coordinate 165,012 of JAXIVD010000208.1, read as the reverse complement.
ACATTACTTTTTAAGTAAATTACAACAATAATTTAATATGAATATTCAGATGGTTTGGACACCTGAAAAGACTGGGTGAGTTGCCAAGAAGGATGTACAATGCTGAGATCACCTTCTGGGTCACGTAATCCTACTATTGCCACTTAGAAAACAATATGAAACAAAGCTCATAAAAAAAAATACAACTATTTTTATTAATTGAAGTTATAATCAAGAACGGATAACTTTTTATTTAGGTTAGGTTAGGTTATTTTCTTAAGCAATTTACTGTCGAGCAATTGATAGTTTGAGAAATTATTTCTTGAGCAATTTACTGTCGAGCAATTTACTTTCCTAGATTCAGGCTATAATATGACAATCAGGAGAAAAAAAATCAAAAGTAAAATGCCTAACTTTTGGGTAATGAAATAAAAAAAGCTTATATAACGGAACCTAACCGAGCCAAACCGTACCTAGCCAAACATAATCTAACCATAACCTAACATAACCTAACCGGTATTAATTTATATCATCAAAATGCTCTAGAGAATTCAGAGCTGTACTTTTGCATTACCTGTTGCATTTTTATAAGATCTTCTTATTCCAAATTCTGTCGCAAATTCTTAGTTTGTGAGATATTAATTTTTTTCTGTGACATCTCTTCGAAAAGTAATAAGGAAAAAAATCTAAAGTAAAATGCCTAACTTTTGGGTAATGAAATATAAAAAGCTTATATAACCGAACCTAACCAAGCCAAACCGTACCTAGCCAAACCTAATCTAACCACAACCTAATGTAACCTAACCAGTATTAATTTACATCTTCATCAGAATGCTCTGAAAATTCAGGGTTGTACTTTTGCAAAACCTGTTGCATTTTTATGTTTTCTTAATCCAAATTCCGTCGTAAATTCTTAGTTTGTGAGATATTCAATGTTTTCTGAGAGATCTCTTCGAAAAGTAAAGTTTAGTTTCATTTTAACAAGGTTCTGATATTTGTCAATGTAGGTTAGGGTTTTGGTTAATTTATGTTATGTTATGTTAGGTTTAGGGAAAGATTCGTAAGACGACCCAGTCTTTTTTTGACAGCAATTTTTTCTGATAGATTTTGATGTGTTTTTAATTAATCTGATGTTTGTTATGCCAAGCAATTTTTTTTCCTCAAGGTAAAAATTGCCACAAAATAGTCAGATTAATTCGAAACCATCAAAATCAATAGGAGAAAATTTTTTTTCAGTAAACCTAAGCAAACCTAATTAAAACTAATCTAACCCAAGCAAATCTAAGTAAGACTAACCTAACTAAATCTAACCTTCTTTAACCAAACCAGGTAAAGATTCGTAAGATGACCCACTCGATATCTCGTTATCTTTATAATGCACTGCAAATTCAACCTCAGATACTTGTTCAGATAGGTTAGGTTAGGTTTGATTATGTTTGCTTAGGTTAGGTTGGTTAATTAGGTTTGCTTAGGGTTACTGAAAATATTTTTTTTTCTTATTGATTTTGATGGTTTGAATTAATTTCACTTTTTTGTGGCAATTTTTACCTTTGGGAAAAAATGCATTGCATAACAAACAAACATCAGATTTATTCAAAACACATAAAAATCTATCAGGAAAAAAATTGCTTTGTCCAAAAAACAGACTGGTTCGTGTTCCAGAACTTTACCTAGGTTAATTTAGAAGCTATCAAATGTTCTCTATGAGCAAGAGTAGGGAGTTGGACGAATTGCAGACATTTTATTTCGTATACAGACTTCATAATGGTGAAGATCTAAAATTATACCCCATAACCTAACTTAACATAACCGCCTGAAACCTTTACAGACGTGTTGAGTACACTAGATGTATAGTATGTACGACTTCATATTTATATCGATATCGTCGAAGCAGTAGTTATGCAGAAATAACAAACTATTTACTGACAATCATTGTATTTTGTCTTCTCCCAAGAAACCCGCATTCCCACAGGTCCCCAGAATTGTTGGGGGTTGATGAGGATGTCTTATTAGATATGCATTTGCGACGAAAATCAATGTCAAAATCGTTCGAAATGGATCATTTTTTATACGAAAAGTGTGTTATTTACATCCAAGTGCATTGGGAGAGCTACAAATTTACCAGCCACACAATCACCTGTGGTGCCCGGGGGAGGGACGGGGGCGTTATTTTTATTTATTTATTGTTGTTATTCTATTCTTTATTTAATTAATTGGTTTTACTTTCACTTCACTGCTGAAGGACCACCAGTGTGGTGCCTTGTCATTAAATTAACTTCTAATGGGGAACTCTCATGGCAATTAAAAAGATATTTACTTTGATTAATTATATTTACTAATGGTCCCTGATGTTGGATATTTCCCTGAATATTAAGAAAAGAAAGCTGCCACCACCCCCAAAGGTTTAATGAGAATTAGGGGATTCTCAGGGAATTTAGTTTCTTCCTAAAGGGAAGTTAAAATATTCGAAAGAGAAAATAATTACTACCAGAGAAATATAGGCGACCAATGAAAAGAAAAGGGGAACTGATTTAACAATTTAGTTATTTGGTAGAGTGGACTGAGTTTCAATAAGGCACATGGATTCGTGGACTTGTTTCATATCCTTTTTCAAGAGTGTTGAGCACTTCCCACACCAACGGAGGTTAGTATTAACACGGAATCACTTTCTCAGAATTTTACTTGGGTTCTTTATTTATGGTATACTTTGAATATCACAGGCTGATCATTGAGTCTTAGAAACACGGCTTAGTTATAGTATCAGACAACTTAATGGCTCATGGCAGAAAAACATCACCTTCCTCAAAAAGAAAATAAATACAGAGTTGGCAATACTTATCTCACCCCGAGATACCAAACTCTTCACACATTACAAATTATACCCTTGACTCCCTTCCCTGAAAAATATCACCTTAAAAAATGTTATAATTTTGTAACTGGACCTGAGAACAGTTAAAGAACCTTTTCTCAGGGGATTTCCGAAAGTAAGGTGATCTCAATGTTTCTGTTTATGCATACATAGTATAATTCTTCCTCACTAAGTAGGAATACGCGATTCCTACTCCTGAATACATGGACTGGGTCTATCAGACCGTCCTACGTGACACATAGTTTCCTAAAGCTTAACTTGGAAATTTGGCGGTGGCTTTCTAGCCGTTCATTTATCTACAAAATAAAAGAAAGTAAATGAGAAATTGGTGTAACTGTCGTGGAGGCATTCTTTCCCTGTGGACGTGATAACAGCTTAGCCTCCAATAAACAGTATAATTCATTTCCTTAACTCAGAAATTAATACACAGTTACAATAACATACACCTTACCATGAAAAATATATATTATACACCATGAAATATTTTGTAGGGGAATAGGGGACCATGCGGTTTTGAAACCACGTTGTCCTTCTTGAAGAGAAGGAAATTGGTATTATCCACTTGTAATAGATCTCAACAGAGGTTTACATGTATTGTCAGACTACTGGGGAAGATTATGGACTATATAATAATGGCGAGAAGCATTGGATTTCACAAATATTGAGAAATTTCGAGAGCGATGTCACTCACCTGTGGACGTGATAACAGCTTAGCCTCCAATAACGCCCTCGCTAGGAAAACCGCGGGAGATGAGAAGGGGAAAGGGGGGGTTTCGAGGATATTCCTCCTTTGATCTTATTATTAATTGATTATTGAGACATGAAATAGTTATCAGTTTATAGGAAATTAATTTTGACGCTAAATAAGTGACATTTAGATATCTATTGAACCTGATCTCTGGATTAATATATAGGGGAAAATTTTGGTCTACGTGACTTTTTGCACGTCACGGGCCCCGGGACATGATCACCTCATATGATGCAATATTACGTCATTCTTAACAAAGTTTTGTGGGAAGATAACTAAGTAGGTTAATTATATTAGACTATGGAGAGCATTTTGACAAGTTAATAACTATTAATAGTGATTAGATTATGATATTAATTTCTTTCCATAGAAAACTGTCTTTGGGGGGGGATGACTGCATAGGATTTGAAAGTTTGGAGAAACAATTCTAATATAAACATTAATATAAACATATAGTATAAAATTATGAATGATGTGTGAGTAAAAACATTTATATAATGCAGTATCACCTTGGGAATACAGGATCTAAGGGCAGACTAAACAAAACAAAAAGGTACATTCAGTAGGCCTATTTGAGATTAAATTGGAGGCATCACACACCTACGCTATATCACTACTCTCACAAGAGTTTACGGCTTCTTACCCGAGCGCTAGACCATTGTAGCACCGCTTTTCATATCATTCAAAAATTAGCTAAAATAAATTTGTTACTCAAATTTAGTATAAATTTACTTCGTCTTCATATGAGATATTACTTTTGTAGGGGTGCAAGAACATATTAAAAGTTTTCTAGGGGTGCGGGACATCAAAAAGGTTGGGAACCCCTGATATAACATCTCATTATTGCAAACGTTAATAAAACATTTCATAAAGGTTAAGACAATCAGGCAGTCTAATTACCGCTAAGAGATAAAAACCAGCCTAACGGTCGAGACACCGAGTGGGAACTCTGTGGAGCTGCAGTGGAGGACCTAAATTATTTCGTGCTATGGTGTGCAGCATGTAGTGAGGACTGAGGAGAGAGCGGAAGAACCACAGCTGCACAGACCTTATATTGAAGATGATGAGCATATGCTTGGAAGATTATTCTTCGAAGACCAACAACTGCGAAATACGAAGAACTTCATATACACTATAAGGAGAAAGCGTGAAATATCAAGAAAAAACTTAACATAATGAAAATGAGCACGACACATGAACAAAAGTATTACATTGACACACAAATCCTAGGAAAGCGCCGCTGCAAAGTCTTTCCAACCTGACCTGAGCTGACCTGATCTGATATCCAACCATTAGGTGAAAACATCGTTGTTGCGCTACCGTTGCAAAAGTAGTATTGCACCTACATCAGTATCAGTATTAGTATCAGTAATATACGTGTATTAGCTCCAGGATGAGGTATTATATGCTGTGACACCACACTCTGCACTGTTTGCACTCTGCACTCTGCACTCTGCACGGCCAAAGCAAATTCCCAAGAAGATTACCTACACGGTTTTCACTTAACTGCACTTGGTTGTGGTACATGCAATAGGCGGCTCCAACATCCTGCCGCCAACCCAAATTGCCAACTCGAGATCCCCTAATTTCTCACACAATATAATGCAAATGTGAACATGCTCCGTTCAAGGTCTAGATAACATTCCGGCAAAAAAACAAAGGTTATTTTCATAGGAATAACCCAAGATTAGCCTCTACTGTCATCTATGCGGCCCATAAGACATCGACAATGGACATGACCAATGTTTACATCAATGTTTAAAGTTTACGGCACCACCATAGTCTTTCGTCTGGCAGCGTGGTGGCCTCAACACGAAATTTATAATTTATCTGATATTGTAAAATACAAGCATTTGTAACTGTTGCAATACTTCCTGTATCATATAGTAACCCACAAAGAAGACAACCAGCTTTCTTTTTCCATATATCATGCTGGTATATTACTGTAATTGGGCCTTAAGCAAAACACGAATAAACTGAATATTAAAAAAAATACATCAATATATGGATGAAATCTAGTTAAAATGAGTTAAGAAATCACCAACCAATATGATAAAGAACATAGCAAGTTATGACAGTGTTGAATAAAAGTATAACACCATAGAAGTGTGCGTATTCTGAGGCTCGTTCACACTCCAAACGAAAATTAAGGGATCTCGAGTTGACAATTTGGGTTGGTGGCAGGATGTTGGAGCCGCCTAATAGGCGGTTAACTAACATGGAGACTGACATTGAATTCGTCTGATCGCGAATACATACCAAATTATTAATTAAAGGAATCCTTCCTCCTCCTTTATTTTACCATCACATATAACTAATTTATAACAAAATCATTAATTCAAATGTAATGCCCGAAATCTTCAAAGTCTTGTACAGTCCCCCCCATTCCCTACATCAGTTTTCTATGAAAAGAAAATTACTTCCTTATATTCGATTAATTAATATTCATTTACAATTAAAATTAAACTCCATAGCTTAAAAAAATTAACGTAACTAGATTTCCTTTCATACGTTTCTATTAAGAAAGATGATGCAATATTTCATCACGTTGTTGCAATCACAGAATCTTCGCGCCAAATTCCAGCTGAGTTATCAAGTGATCAAAATTTCTCCCATGTATTATTTGAAATCAAATTCATTAGCTTAAATAGTAACACTTTTTCTACGCCAAAATTAATTCTGTATAAGCTAGTAATACTCTCATATCTCAATAATCAATGATTAAAGTAATCAAATGTAAGAAAATTCTTATTAAGCTACCCCAAAAGACGCCACTCTCTGTTTTTCCCGCAAAACTAGAAGTTATTTCATTAGTAACATATGTCTTCCCTAGTGGTAACTAGAGTGACTCCTTGTAACTAAGATTTATTACAACCAAAATTATAACAACAACAACCAGTGGCCAACTTTCGAAAGGGTTCCTATTTCCCGCAAAATAGGTGGTGGCAGCATACTAAATCGCGTAATAACATCTTTTATAAACCCCAGAGCATGACCAAGTGGGAGGTGGTAACATAACAACATTGTACAAATAATAAATAAATAAATAAATCTAAAAAAAATAAACCTAAAACCCTCCCGGCATGATACAAGTGCAATTTTCCAAAATGTGCTTGTAACCCCTACTTTCCCAATTCGAATTGTTAGGAAGATGAATAGTTCTAACAAGTACCATTAAATTCAGGAAATTTGGCTATTCACTTCAAAATACTAATGCAGTGACTATCCCATCCCGTCCTCTATTGGACATGCCCAAAGTTATACGTAGGCTGCTTATAAACAGTGGTGGGCGCGTCAGTAAATTTTGCCGGTCCGTCATTCGTCATTCGCCAGCGGCCGGCCCGCCAGTCCGTCATCATCAGTCCGTCATTATTTCAGGCCGCCCCAGTCCGTCAGTCGTCAGTCCATCACTCCGTCATCGTTATTTTAACCGCGCTTCCGTCATCGCTAAATCATCACTATCACGTCTATCAGTAGACACACTCCTGCACCTGCTCCTGTCTCTGCTAAGATATTTATCCATGATCTATAAAAGTCGAGAAATGCGGTGAAAAACAATTTCAACACTTCACTTCACTTGATCAAACGCGGGTTGGAATACTAAAGCCCCGTCCACACTACAGAAATTTCTTTTGTAACAAGTTGAAACTTTTGAAACAAGTTAAAAACTTAAAACTGCACTGCACAAGCGGAGAGCTCGCAACAAACAACCTTTCATTACGAAAGCCAGCAGGCTACTGATATGACGCAGCGCGGTCACGTAGAAATTTCTGTAGTGTGTCGTCTTATCTTTTCGGGTTAGTGACGGTTCGGGTGACGGCCGAAAATCGCTTCCGTCGGCGCTTATTCCGTCAGTGTTTCAAAGTTTCCGTCAGTCGTCAGTCCGCCAGCGAAACGGGAGTCCGTCAATGATGGACTGACGGACCTTCCGTCGGTACTGACGGACTGCCCACCACTGCTTATAAGATCCACATTGTAAAAAGTTACACCCACATACTTACAACCTGTTTCTGAATCTGGACCTGGCTAGCCATGACACTGGACAGACACAGTCAGGGGCTGTGCATGCATTCGACACCATGACAAGAAATTAGCTGTGGCTGTACGGTGAAAATGACAATACAGGAATCTTCAGTCTACAGTAGTTTACAATGTTGTACCATGGATGGCTATAGTGAGAAACTGGATATTTATCTTATACCCATGGCGCCGGTAGGCTTCAGGAAGACCTTAGATGGTTGGCCTCCGCCCGTTAGTAGCGCGGGTTAGATTTCTTAAGTGACGCCTTGTTTCTTTCTTAGTGATAGACTCATGTTGCCAACGGAAGCTCCTCGCGCATGTAACGTTGCAGTCCCGGCGAGGATGGTATTATGGCAGCATGTGGGTGATTTTAGGCCACTCGGCGGTAGTAACGAAGAAAAGTGACCAGCCCGTGCCGAGGCTCGAAAGCAGTGAAAGCAGTCTTGAAATGTTTGCGCCTAAAGAAAACAAATTCACGAGAGTGGAACCAAGCTGGCCTACACTAAAAAATGAGAAAACTGCAACTATAGCATAATGTGTAGTAAGTCAATAACGATTGAGATAAAGGTAAAGCAATGGGGAAATAATATCAATGTACGATATGCGTAGTTAGTTGATTAATCATACCAAATAAGGTAATCATACCAAATTTAATCTCCAACTTAATAAAAACTCTTCCATCAACAGAAAATGTCAACATCTTTTCAATACTAACTCTTCTCGTGATTGTTAGAAGACAAACTTCTGTCATTGTAAATAGGGAAAACATTATTACTTAAGTTATGTAAATATTGATTGATCTCAGAAGATATATATGTACAAGAGTTATAGGTACAGTACATATAGGGAATATTGACAACTATGTGCGCATGATGTTTTTCTTTTGTTGTTTTCGGGAAATTGATGGAGAAGCTCAAGTCTCAGCACACTACTATTAGTCGATAATGAAAATACATTGAGCCCGGCAACGAGGTATTTAACTGATCCCCACGTACACCACTCGCAATACTCCAAGATGGCATCAACTTTAACAGGTTATGGACCCAGACACAGCCTACTCACTACTCACTACTTAGGAGTTAGTACTCACTAGTGTTTGATGGAGGCGGTGAAAAGTTTGAACTTTTGAAGTGTGGGAAGCCAAGTTTCAAGATTACCTGTCGACCAAGGAAATTGATTATGTCCTAAAAGCGGCGTCACACTAGCACTTTTTCCGTTAATTGTTTCCGTCAACTTTCTGAAAATCGACAATTTCTGGAGCGCGCGCCGTCACACACACACACACACACACACACACACACACACACACACACACACACACACACACACACACACACACACACACACACACACATGCAGCCGTTAATTCAACAATTTATTATTTGTTATAATTTTAATCGATAATTTATTATTTGTTATTATTTTTATTAATAAAATTTTTAAAACCTAGATACAAGATAGCCATTTACTTCGAATAATTTCATATCATCCACTATGCATTCTGATTTGACTAAAAAGTTGACGACAATCTTACCCCGTAAAGACGATCATGTCCGTCTGACTAATGCAGACGGAAAAAAGTTGACCAAGGATTATACTCACTTAAACACGATTTTAAGGAGATATGTCTTGGGTGGTGTTGCCACAATTTTCCTAATATATTTCAATCTTAATGCTTGTTTTTAGTTTTCTTTTATATTAAAAGCGACATATATTATATAAATCGTTTAAATTATAAGCACTGAAATTATCTCAAACATCTTAATTTCTTCTGATTTATTCGAAATAGATATCATGGTTTCTCCGTATATTCTGCACCGCTTCCACCCTTGACCCCACCTAAGGTAGAGGCCAACATCTCGCTATGTAGTACAAATTCCCTTATATATTACAATCATTATGCTTGTTTGTGGATTTTTGTTATATTAAAAACAACATTAATAATGTAAATGTTATGTATTTCAACAGCTGTCATGATCTCAAAAATCTTACTTTCATCTTATTTATTCGAAATGTATATCCTGCTGATTCTGTATTGAAACTACAGCACCGCACCCTCCACAGTCCACTCCACACTCAACACCTTAGCCCGCAACATGTTCAACTATCGTCGTATTCAGACCACCTTTACCAGTGGCAGCAAGATGTGTGTGTGTGTGTGTGTGTGTGTGTGTGTGTGTGTGTGTGTGTGTGTGTGTGTGTGTGTGTGTGTGTGTGTGTGTGATGCCTCCAATTTTATCTCAAACAGGTCTTACTGAATGTACCATTTTGTTTTGTTTAGTTATGCCCTTAGATCCTGTATTCCCAAGGTGATACTGCATTATATAAATGTTTTTACTCACATATCATTCATAATTTTATACTATATGTTTATATTAATGTTTATATTAGAATTGTCTCTCCAAACTTTCAAATCCTATGCAGTCATCCCCCCCCCCCACAAGACAGTTTTCTATGGAAAGAAATTAATATCATAATCTAATCACTATTAATAGTCATTAACTTGTTAAAATGCTCTCCATAGTCAAATATAATTAATCTACTTAGTTATCTCTCACAAAACTGTGTTAAGAATGATGTAATATTTCATCATGTGAGGTGATCACGCCCCAGGGGCCTGTCGAGCTGAGAAAAGTCACGTACACCAGAATTTTCCCCTATATAGTAACCCAGAGATCAAGTTCAATAGATATCTAAATGTTACTTATTTAGCGTCAAAATTAATTTCCTATAAGCTGATAACCATTTCATGTCTCAATAATCAATTAATAATAAGATCAAAGGAGGAATATTCTCGAAACCCCCCCCTTCCCCCTCCTCGTCTCCCGCCTTTTTTCCCAGAGTGTCACTCGGGACTCAACTTTCATAACGTCAACAGGTGAGTGACATCGCTCTCGAAATTCCTCAATATTTGTGAAATTCAATGCCTCTCACCATTATTATATAGTCCATAATCTTCCCCAGTAGCCTGACAATATATGTAAACCTCTATTGAGATCTATTATAAGTGGATAATACCAATTTCCTTCTCTTCAAGAAGGACAACGTGGTTTCAAAACCGCATGGCCTCCTTTTGTCCCCCCCTCCCCCAAAATAATATTTCGTGGTGTACAATATATATTTTTCATGGTAATTTCTATGTTATTGTGACTGTGTATTAACTTCTGAGTTAAGGAAGTGAATTATACTGACTCGGGACTCAACTTTCATAACGTCAACAGGGAAAGAATGCCTCCACGACAGTTACACCAATTTCTCATTTACTTTCTTTTGTTTTGTAGATAAAAAATAACGGCTAGAAAGCCAATGCCAAATTTCCGAGTTAAGCTTTAGGGAACTATGTGTCACGTAGGACGGTCTGATAGACCCAGCCCATGTATTCAGGAGTAGGAATCGCGTATTCCTACTTAGTGAGGAAGAATTATACTATGTCTGCATAACCAGAAACATTGAGATCACCTTAATTTCGGAAATCCCCTGAGAAAAGGTTCTTTAACTGTTCTCAGGCCCAGTTACAAAATTATAATATTACTTTAAGGTGATGTTTTTCAGGGAAGGGAGTCAAGGGTATAACTTGTAATGTGTGAAGAGTTTGGTATCTCGGGGTGAGATAAGTATTGCCAACTCTGTATTTCTTTTCTTTTTTGAGGAAGGTTATTTCTGCCATGAACCATTAAGTTGTCTGATACTATAACTAAGCTGTGTTTCTAAGACTCAATGATCAGCCTGTGATATTCAAAGTATACAGTAAATAAATAACTCAAGTAAAATCTGAGGAAGTGATTTCGTGTTATAATAACCTCCGTTGGTGTGGTAAGGTAAGTGTAGGGAGGTGCTCAACACTCTTGAAAAAGGATATGAAACAAATCCACGAATCCATGTGCCTTATTGAAACTCAGTCCACTCTACCAAATAACTAAATTGTTAAATCAGTTCCCTTTTCTTTTCATTGGTCGCCTATATTTCCCTGGTAGTAATTATTTTCTCTTTCGAATATTTTGACTTCCCTTTAGGAAGAAACTAAATTCCCTGAGAATCCCCTAATTCTCATTAAACCTTTGGGGGTGGTGGCAGCTTTTCTTTTTAATATTCAGGGAAATATCCAACATCAGGGACCATTAATAAATATAATTAATCAAAGTAAATATCTTGTTAATTGCCATAAGAGTTCCCCATTAGAAGTTAATTTAATGACAAGGTACCACACTGGTGGTCCTTCAGAAGTGAAAGTAAAACAAATTAATTAAGTAAAGAACTTAATCAACCAATAACAATCATTTAAATAAATATCGTGCCCCTGATCTAGCACCCCTCCATCAGAGGCACGACACTGGTGGCTTAAGCGGTGGGATTCAAAGTGTTTTGAGCACTACCTAACAATTACCACAGCAAGTGAGGATGGAAAAGTTTCTTGTCATGCGATAATTAAGTAAGAGGAATGATGGATAAGGGTAGTTGTACTCATGGTCCTACTTGGTTAGCTATGGGGAAAATGGGTAAGGATGGAAATGGTTAGGTTAATGTAGTGATGGGTTAGGTTAAGTTAGCCTGGATTAAGGTAGTAAGTAAGTTAGCCTGGATTAAGGTACCCTAACGATTATCCCGCTATAGTTAGGATAACTCGGGAAACGTTAGATGTAAAGGAAGATAATGATTTTGTGGAAGCAAGTTGATGTTATTTTTGTTTAGTTAGCCATCTATTTGTGTCAGATTTTGCCCACATTGCCGTAATTATTTAGTAAAGTTCGAATTAATTTTTTTTAGTAGTGAGGAAATTAAGTAAGGTTAGTGAGTTAAGGATTCAACAACTTAGAGGCATCCTAAACTTTCAACACAAACAAAACACACACACTGTTCTGGAGAGCATGGAGCAGTACGCCGCAGGCCTCGGAATGCCCCAGTCTATGGTCCACGACAACGGATTGGAGTCCGTGTCGCGGCAGTTCAAGATCTCTACAGGAGACATCGGATCCTCAGTCTTCACATGGCAGTCAAGACCAAAGCCACATGTGGACAAAGAGGAGTGGTTACTGACTCCTCTGAAAGTTTTGTGTGCCGGGAAAGACAATGATGAACCGATGCCTCCACGGCTGTGTGGTGGACCTCAGCGATGTATTGAGGAGTGTGGATACAGTGGCTGGGCAGAAACAACCCCAAAGAACTATGCCACAATGGGTGTTAGTTTTAAGGTGTAGAGGAACAGGTTTGGACAATTAGTGGTGCTAAGTTACAGTCCCCTTGGAGGTATGTTGTTGGTGAATCGACCCAGGTGTGACAGGTCGATAGACTATCCACCTTAATTCCCCCGGGCCTAGTTTGAGCCCTGAAGGAGTGGTGAACTTTTGAGGTAGAAGATAAGTTCACAGGATTGTGTGTAGTTCACACAATTTACTAGTTCAGGAAGCTGTAGGCCACTTTAACGTGAGGGAATCATACCTGGTAGTAGTGTGATTAGGCCTCTAAGCTACAGTCTGCCGGTGTTAGGAGGTGGAGGAGACATCAGGACGTAGCCTAAGCTCTGTCAAATGCTTCCTGTATGACCACTTGCTGCGGAAACGAATGAAGGGTGATTGAATGCAAATGTTGTGAGAAAATGAAGATGAATGACTGAGAATTTATGTTATTGTTTGTTTTGGTGTGAAAGTCAAGGGTCGGAAGGCTCAACTTAGCTACCGAGTGTCCGGGATCTTGTACAGTTGACGAGATCATCCATACTTCTCTCATGAGTATGTGGACTGGGGTGTGCCCTACAATAATCTGAACTACAGTCAAGTAGCAGCAGTAGCCAGGCAATTGGTTTCGCAGGAACCACATATTACGTTGCCAGTGTTTTAGCCAGGAAGGGCTGCAGAAGTAGTGGAGTGATGGGGAAGGTCGAGTGAATGTTAGTCTGATGGAAAACCAAGGTGGATTGTAACTTTAGTGACCACTAAACCAGTTCCTAAATTGTAAACATGTTAAGATGTAATTTTTTTTTATTATTAGTGAGTAAAAACATTTCACCCGGAGGGAAAAGTCGTGTGATGCCTCCAATTTTATCTCAAACAGGTCTTACTGAATGTACCATTTTGTTTTGTTTAGTTATGCCCTTAGATCCTGTATTCCCAAGGTGATACTGCATTATATAAATGTTTTTACTCACATATCATTCATAATTTTATACTATATGTTTATATTAATGTTTATATTAGAATTGTTTCTCCAAACTTTCAAATCCTATGCAGTCATCCCCCCCCCCACAAGACAGTTTTCTATGGAAAGAAATTAATATCATAATCTAATCACTATTAATAGTCATTAACTTGTTAAAATGCTCTCCATAGTCAAATATAATTAACCTACTTAGTTATCTCTCACAAAACTGTGTTAAGACTGATGTAATATTTCATCATGTAAGGCGATCACGCCCCAGAGGCCTATCGAGCTGAGAAAAGTCACGTACACCAGAATTTTTCCCTATATAGTAACCCAGAGATCAAGTTCAATAGATATCTAAATGTTACTTATTTAGCGTCAAAATTAATTTCCTATAAGCTGATAACCATTCCATGTCTCAATAATCAATTAATAATAAGATCAAAGGAGGAATATTCTCGAAACCCCCCCTTCCCCCTCCTCGTCTCCCGCCTTTTTTCCCAGAGAGCGTCACTCGGGACTCAACTTTCATAACGTCAACAGGTGAGTGACATCACTCTCGAAATTCCTCAATATTTGTGAAATTCAATGCCTCTCACCATTATTATATAGTCCATAATCTTCCCCAGTAGCCTGACAATATATGTAAACCTCTATTGAGATCTATTATAAGTGGCTAATACCAATTTCCTTCTCTTCAAGAAGGACAACGTGGTTTCAAAACCGCATGGCCTCCTTTTGTCCCCCCCTCCCCCAAAATAATATTTCATGGTGTACAATATATATTTTTCATGGTAATTTCTATGTTATTGCGACTGTGTATTAACTTCTGAGTTAAGGAAGTGAATTATACTGACTCGGGACTCAACTTTCATAACGTCAACAGGGAAAGAATGCCTCCACGACAGTTACACCAATTTCTCATTTACTTTCTTTTGTTTTGTAGATAAAAAAATAACGGCTAGAAAGCCAATGCCAAATTTCCGAGTTAAGCTTTAGGGAACTATGTGTCACGTAGGACGGTCTGATAGACCCAGCCCATGTATTCAGGAGTAGGAATCGCGTATTCCTACTTAGTGAGGAAGAATTATACTATGTCTGCATAACCAGAAACATTGAGATCACCTTAATTTCGGAAATCCCCTGAGAAAAGGTTCTTTAACTGTTCTCAGGCCCAGTTACAAAATTATAATATTACTTTAAGGTGATGTTTTTCAGGGAAGGGAGTCAAGGGTATAACTTGTAATGTGTGAAGAGTTTGGTATCTCGGGGTGAGATAAGTATTGCCAACTCTGTATTTCTTTTCATTTTTGAGGAAGGTTATTTCTGCCATGAACCATTAAGTTGTCTGATACTATAACTAAGCTGTGTTTCTAAGACTCAATGATCAGCCTGTGATATTCAAAGTATACAGTAAATAAATAACTCAAGTAAAATCTGAGGAAGTGATTTCGTGTTATAATAACCTCCGTTGGTGTGGTAAGGTAAGTGTAGGGAGGTGCTCAACACTCTTGAAAAAGGATATGAAACAAATCCACGAATCCATGTGCCTTATTGAAACTCAGTCCACTCTACCAAATAACTAAATTGTTAAATCAGTTCCCTTTTCTTTTCATTGGTCGCCTATATTTCCCTGGTAGTAATTATTTTCTCTTTCGAATATTTTGACTTCCCTTTAGGAAGAAACTAAATTCCCTGAGAATCCCCTAATTCTCGTTAAACCTTTGGGGGTGGTGGCAGCTTTTCTTTTTAATATTCAGGGAAATATCCAACATCAGGGACCATTAATAAATATAATTAATCAAAGTAAATATCTTGTTAATTGCCATAAGAGTTCCCCATTAGAAGTTAATTTAATGACAAGGTACCACACTGGTGGTCCTTCAGAAGTGAAAGTAAAACAAATTAATTAAGTAAAGAAATTAATCAACCAATAACAATCATTTAAATAAATATCGTGCCCCTGATCTAGCACCCCTCCATCAGAGGCACGACACTGGTGGCTTAAGCGGTGGGATTCAAAGTGTTTTGAGCACTACCTAACAATTACCACAGCAAGTGAGGATGGAAAAGTTTCTTGTCATGCGATAATTAAGTAAGAGGAATGATGGATAAGGGTAGTTGTACTCATGGTCCTACTTGGTTAGCTATGGGGAAAATGGGTAAGGATGGAAATGGTTAGGTTAATGTAGTGATGGGTTAGGTTAAGTTAGCCTGGATTAAGGTAGTAAGTAAGTTAGCCTGGATTAAGGTACCCTAACGATTATCCCGCTATAGTTAGGATAACTCGGGAAACGTTAGATGTAAAGGAAGATAATGATTTTGTGGAAGCAAGTTGATGTTATTTTTGTTTAGTTAGCCATCTATTTGTGTCAGATTTTGCCCACATTGCCGTAATTATTTAGTAAAGTTCGAATTAATTTTTTTTAGTAGTGAGGAAATTAAGTAAGGTTAGTGAGTTAAGGATTCAACAACTTAGAGGCATCCTAAACTTTCAACACAAACAAAACACACACACTGTTCTGGAGAGCATGGAGCAGTACGCCGCAGGCCTCGGAATGCCCCAGTCTATGGTCCACGACAACGGATTGGAGTCCGTGTCGCGGCAGTTCAAGATCTCTACAGGAGACATCGGATCCTCAGTCTTCACATGGCAGTCAAGACCAAAGCCACATGTGGACAAAGAGGAGTGGTTACTGACTCCTCTGAAAGTTTTGTGTGCCGGGAAAGACAATGATGAACCGATGCCTCCACGGCTGTGTGGTGGACCTCAGCGATGTATTGAGGAGTGTGGATACAGTGGCTGGGCAGAAACAACCCCAAAGAACTATGCCACAATGGGTGTTAGTTTTAAGGTGTAGAGGAACAGGTTTGGACAATTAGTGGTGCTAAGTTACAGTCCCCTTGGAGGTATGTTGTTGGTGAATCGACCCAGGTGTGACAGGTCGATAGACTATCCACCTTAATTCCCCCGGGCCTAGTTTGAGCCCTGAAGGAGTGGTGAACTTTTGAGGTAGAAGATAAGTTCACAGGATTGTGTGTAGTTCACACAATTTACTAGTTCAGGAAGCTGTAGGCCACTTTAACGTGAGGGAATCATACCTGGTAGTAGTGTGATTAGGCCTCTAAGCTACAGTCTGCCGGTGTTAGGAGGTGGAGGAGACATCAGGACGTAGCCTAAGCTCTGTCAAATGCTTCCTGTATGACCACTTGCTGCGGAAACGAATGAAGGGTGATTGAATGCAAATGTTGTGAGAAAATGAAGATGAATGACTGAGAATTTATGTTATTGTTTGTTTTGGTGTGAAAGTCAAGGGTCGGAAGGCTCAACTTAGCTACCGAGTGTCCGGGATCTTGTACAGTTGACGAGATCATCCATACTTCTCTCATGAGTATGTGGACTGGGGTGTGCCCTACAATAATCTGAACTACAGTCAAGTAGCAGCAGTAGCCAGGCAATTGGTTTCGCAGGAACCACATATTACGTTGCCAGTGTTTTAGCCAGGAAGGGCTGCAGAAGTAGTGGAGTGATGGGGAAGGTCGAGTGAATGTTAGTCTGATGGAAAACCAAGGTGGATTGTAACTTTAGTGACCACTAAACCAGTTCCTAAATTGTAAACATGTTAAGATGTAATTTTTTTTTTATTATTAGTGAGTAAAAACATTTCACCCGGAGGGAAAAGTCGTGTGATGCCTCCAATTTTATCTCAAACAGGTCTTACTGAATGTACCATTTTGTTTTGTTTAGTTATGCCCTTAGATCCTGTATTCCCAAGGTGATACTGCATTATATAAATGTTTTTACTCACATATCATTCATAATTTTATACTATATGTTTATATTAATGTTTATATTAGAATTGTTTCTCCAAACTTTCAAATCCTATGCAGTCATCCCCCCCCCCACAAGACAGTTTTCTATGGAAAGAAATTAATATCATAATCTAATCACTATTAATAGTCATTAACTTGTTAAAATGCTCTCCATAGTCAAATATAATTAACCTACTTAGTTATCTCTCACAAAACTGTGTTAAGACTGATGTAATATTTCATCATGTAAGGCGATCACGCCCCAGAGTCCTATCGAGCTGAGAAAAGTCACGTACACCAGAATTTTTCCCTATATAGTAACCCAGAGATCAAGTTCAATAGATATCTAAATGTTACTTATTTAGCGTCAAAATTAATTTCCTATAAGCTGATAACCATTCCATGTCTCAATAATCAATTAATAATAAGATCAAAGGAGGAATATTCTCGAAACCCCCCCTTCCCCCTCCTCGTCTCCCGCCTTTTTTCCCAGAGAGCGTCACTCGGGACTCAACTTTCATAACGTCAACAGGTGAGTGACATCACTCTCGAAATTCCTCAATATTTGTGAAATTCAATGCCTCTCACCATTATTATATAGTCCATAATCTTCCCCAGTAGCCTGACAATATATGTAAACCTCTATTGAGATCTATTATAAGTGGCTAATACCAATTTCCTTCTCTTCAAGAAGGACAACGTGGTTTCAAAACCGCATGGCCTCCTTTTGTCCCCCCCTCCCCCAAAATAATATTTCATAGTGTACAATATATATTTTTCATGGTAATTTCTATGTTATTGTGACTGTGTATTAACTTCTGAGTTAAGGAAGTGAATTATACTGACTCGGGACTCAACTTTCATAACGTCAACAGGGAAAGAATGCCTCCACGACAGTTACACCAATTTCTCATTTACTTTCTTTTGTTTTGTAGATAAAAAAATAACGGCTAGAAAGCCAATGCCAAATTTCCGAGTTAAGCTTTAGGGAACTATGTGTCACGTAGGACGGTCTGATAGACCCAGCCCATGTATTCAGGAGTAGGAATCGCGTATTCCTACTTAGTGAGGAAGAATTATACTATGTCTGCATAACCAGAAACATTGAGATCACCTTAATTTCGGAAATCCCCTGAGAAAAGGTTCTTTAACTGTTCTCAGGCCCAGTTACAAAATTATAATATTACTTTAAGGTGATGTTTTTCAGGGAAGGGAGTCAAGGGTATAACTTGTAATGTGTGAAGAGTTTGGTATCTCGGGGTGAGATAAGTATTGCCAACTCTGTATTTCTTTTCATTTTTGAGGAAGGTTATTTCTGCCATGAACCATTAAGTTGTCTGATACTATAACTAAGCTGTGTTTCTAAGACTCTATGATCAGCCTGTGATATTCAAAGTATACAGTAAATAAATAACTCAAGTAAAATCTGAGGAAGTGATTTCGTGTTATAATAACCTCCGTTGGTGTGGTAAGGTAAGTGTAGGGAGGTGCTCAACACTCTTGAAAAAGGATATGAAACAAATCCACGAATCCATGTGCCTTATTGAAACTCAGTCCACTCTACCAAATAACTAAATTGTTAAATCAGTTCCCTTTTCTTTTCATTGGTCGCCTATATTTCCCTGGTAGTAATTATTTTCTCTTTCGAATATTTTGACTTCCCTTTAGGAAGAAACTAAATTCCCTGAGAATCCCCTAATTCTCGTTAAACCTTTGGGGGTGGTGGCAGCTTTTCTTTTTAATATTCAGGGAAATATCCAACATCAGGGACCATTAATAAATATAATTAATCAAAGTAAATATCTTGTTAATTGCCATAAGAGTTCCCCATTAGAAGTTAATTTAATGACAAGGTACCACACTGGTGGTCCTTCAGAAGTGAAAGTAAAACAAATTAATTAAGTAAAGAAATTAATCAACCAATAACAATCATTTAAATAAATATCGTGCCCCTGATCTAGCACCCCTCCATCAGAGGCACGACACTGGTGGCTTAAGCGGTGGGATTCAAAGTGTTTTGAGCACTACCTAACAATTACCACAGCAAGTGAGGATGGAAAAGTTTCTTGTCATGCGATAATTAAGTAAGAGGAATGATGGATAAGGGTAGTTGTACTCATGGTCCTACTTGGTTAGCTATGGGGAAAATGGGTAAGGATGGAAATGGTTAGGTTAATGTAGTGATGGGTTAGGTTAAGTTAGCCTGGATTAAGGTAGTAAGTAAGTTAGCCTGGATTAAGGTACCCTAACGATTATCCCGCTATAGTTAGGATAACTCGGGAAACGTTAGATGTAAAGGAAGATAATGATTTTGTGGAAGCAAGTTGATGTTATTTTTGTTTAGTTAGCCATCTATTTGTGTCAGATTTTGCCCACATTGCCGTAATTATTTAGTAAAGTTCGAATTAATTTTTTTTAGTAGTGAGGAAATTAAGTAAGGTTAGTGAGTTAAGGATTCAACAACTTAGAGGCATCCTAAACTTTCAACACAAACAAAACACACACACTGTTCTGGAGAGCATGGAGCAGTACGCCGCAGGCCTCGGAATGCCCCAGTCTATGGTCCACGACAACGGATTGGAGTCCGTGTCGCGGCAGTTCAAGATCTCTACAGGAGACATCGGATCCTCAGTCTTCACATGGCAGTCAAGACCAAAGCCACATGTGGACAAAGAGGAGTGGTTACTGACTCCTCTGAAAGTTTTGTGTGCCGGGAAAGACAATGATGAACCGATGCCTCCACGGCTGTGTGGTGGACCTCAGCGATGTATTGAGGAGTGTGGATACAGTGGCTGGGCAGAAACAACCCCAAAGAACTATGCCACAATGGGTGTTAGTTTTAAGGTGTAGAGGAACAGGTTTGGACAATTAGTGGTGCTAAGTTACAGTCCCCTTGGAGGTATGTTGTTGGTGAATCGACCCAGGTGTGACAGGTCGATAGACTATCCACCTTAATTCCCCCGGGCCTAGTTTGAGCCCTGAAGGAGTGGTGAACTTTTGAGGTAGAAGATAAGTTCACAGGATTGTGTGTAGTTCACACAATTTACTAGTTCAGGAAGCTGTAGGCCACTTTAACGTGAGGGAATCATACCTGGTAGTAGTGTGATTAGGCCTCTAAGCTACAGTCTGCCGGTGTTAGGAGGTGGAGGAGACATCAGGACGTAGCCTAAGCTCTGTCAAATGCTTCCTGTATGACCACTTGCTGCGGAAACGAATGAAGGGTGATTGAATGCAAATGTTGTGAGAAAATGAAGATGAATGACTGAGAATTTATGTTATTGTTTGTTTTGGTGTGAAAGTCAATGGTCGGAAGGCTCAACTTAGCTACCGAGTGTCCGGGATCTTGTACAGTTGACGAGATCATCCATACTTCTCTCATGAGTATGTGGACTGGGGTGTGCCCTACAATAATCTGAACTACAGTCAAGTAGCAGCAGTAGCCAGGCAATTGGTTTCGCAGGAACCACATATTACGTTGCCAGTGTTTTAGCCAGGAAGGGCTGCAGAAGTAGTGGAGTGATGGGGAAGGTCGAGTGAATGTTAGTCTGATGGAAAACCAAGGTGGATTGTAACTTTAGTGACCACTAAACCAGTTCCTAAATTGTAAACATGTTAAGATGTAATTTTTTTTTATTATTAGTGAGTAAAAACATTTCACCCGGAGGGAAAAGTCGTGTGATGCCTCCAATTTTATCTCAAACAGGTCTTACTGAATGTACCATTTTGTTTTGTTTAGTTATGCCCTTAGATCCTGTATTCCCAAGGTGATACTGCATTATATAAATGTTTTTACTCACATATCATTCATAATTTTATACTATATGTTTATATTAATGTTTATATTAGAATTGTTTCTCCAAACTTTCAAATCCTATGCAGTCATCCCCCCCCCCACAAGACAGTTTTCTATGGAAAGAAATTAATATCATAATCTAATCACTATTAATAGTCATTAACTTGTTAAAATGCTCTCCATAGTCAAATATAATTAACCTACTTAGTTATCTCTCACAAAACTGTGTTAAGACTGATGTAATATTTCATCATGTAAGGCGATCACGCCCCAGAGTCCTATCGAGCTGAGAAAAGTCACGTACACCAGAATTTTTCCCTATATAGTAACCCAGAGATCAAGTTCAATAGATATCTAAATGTTACTTATTTAGCGTCAAAATTAATTTCCTATAAGCTGATAACCATTCCATGTCTCAATAATCAATTAATAATAAGATCAAAGGAGGAATATTCTCGAAACCCCCCCTTCCCCCTCCTCGTCTCCCGCCTTTTTTCCCAGAGAGCGTCACTCGGGACTCAACTTTCATAACGTCAACAGGTGAGTGACATCACTCTCGAAATTCCTCAATATTTGTGAAATTCAATGCCTCTCACCATTATTATATAGTCCATAATCTTCCCCAGTAGCCTGACAATATATGTAAACCTCTATTGAGATCTATTATAAGTGGCTAATACCAATTTCCTTCTCTTCAAGAAGGACAACGTGGTTTCAAAACCGCATGGCCTCCTTTTGTCCCCCCCTCCCCCAAAATAATATTTCATGGTGTACAATATATATTTTTCATGGTAATTTCTATGTTATTGTGACTGTGTATTAACTTCTGAGTTAAGGAAGTGAATTATACTGACTCGGGACTCAACTTTCATAACGTCAACAGGGAAAGAATGCCTCCACGACAGTTACACCAATTTCTCATTTACTTTCTTTTGTTTTGTAGATAAAAAAATAACGGCTAGAAAGCCAATGCCAAATTTCCGAGTTAAGCTTTAGGGAACTATGTGTCACGTAGGACGGTCTGATAGACCCAGCCCATGTATTCAGGAGTAGGAATCGCGTATTCCTACTTAGTGAGGAAGAATTATACTATGTCTGCATAACCAGAAACATTGAGATCACCTTAATTTCGGAAATCCCCTGAGAAAAGGTTCTTTAACTGTTCTCAGGCCCAGTTACAAAATTATAATATTACTTTAAGGTGATGTTTTTCAGGGAAGGGAGTCAAGGGTATAACTTGTAATGTGTGAAGAGTTTGGTATCTCGGGGTGAGATAAGTATTGCCAACTCTGTATTTCTTTTCATTTTTGAGGAAGGTTATTTCTGCCATGAACCATTAAGTTGTCTGATACTATAACTAAGCTGTGTTTCTAAGACTCAATGATCAGCCTGTGATATTCAAAGTATACAGTAAATAAATAACTCAAGTAAAATCTGAGGAAGTGATTTCGTGTTATAATAACCTCCGTTGGTGTGGTAAGGTAAGTGTAGGGAGGTGCTCAACACTCTTGAAAAAGGATATGAAACAAATCCACGAATCCATGTGCCTTATTGAAACTCAGTCCACTCTACCAAATAACTAAATTGTTAAATCAGTTCCCTTTTCTTTTCATTGGTCGCCTATATTTCCCTGGTAGTAATTATTTTCTCTTTCGAATATTTTGACTTCCCTTTAGGAAGAAACTAAATTCCCTGAGAATCCCCTAATTCTCATTAAACCTTTGGGGGTGGTGGCAGCTTTTCTTTTTAATATTCAGGGAAATATCCAACATCAGGGACCATTAATAAATATAATTAATCAAAGTAAATATCTTGTTAATTGCCATAAGAGTTCCCCATTAGAAGTTAATTTAATGACAAGGTACCACACTGGTGGTCCTTCAGAAGTGAAAGTAAAACAAATTAATTAAGTAAAGAAATTAATCAACCAATAACAATCATTTAAATAAATATCGTGCCCCTGATCTAGCACCCCTCCATCAGAGGCACGACACTGGTGGCTTAAGCGGTGGGATTCAAAGTGTTTTGAGCACTACCTAACAATTACCACAGCAAGTGAGGATGGAAAAGTTTCTTGTCATGCGATAATTAAGTAAGAGGAATGATGGATAAGGGTAGTTGTACTCATGGTCCTACTTGGTTAGCTATGGGGAAAATGGGTAAGGATGGAAATGGTTAGGTTAATGTAGTGATGGGTTAGGTTAAGTTAGCCTGGATTAAGGTAGTAAGTAAGTTAGCCTGGATTAAGGTACCCTAACGATTATCCCGCTATAGTTAGGATAACTCGGGGAAACGTTAGATGTAAAGGAAGATAATGATTTTGTGGAAGCAAGTTGATGTTATTTTTGTTTAGTTAGCCATCTATTTGTGTCAGATTTTGCCCACATTGCCGTAATTATTTAGTAAAGTTCGAATTAATTTTTTTTAGTAGTGAGGAAATTAAGTAAGGTTAGTGAGTTAAGGATTCAACAACTTAGAGGCATCCTAAACTTTCAACACAAACAAAACACACACACACTGTTCTGGAGAGCATGGAGCAGTACGCCGCAGGCCTCGGAATGCCCCAGTCTATGGTCCACGACAACGGATTGGAGTCCGTGTCGCGGCAGTTCAAGATCTCTACAGGAGACATCGGATCCTCAGTCTTCACATGGCAGTCAAGACCAAA
This sequence comes from Cancer borealis, assembly GCA_036785275.1. Taxonomy (NCBI): domain Eukaryota; kingdom Metazoa; phylum Arthropoda; class Malacostraca; order Decapoda; family Cancridae; genus Cancer; species Cancer borealis. The sequence continues at coordinate 140,987 of JAXIVD010000208.1, read as the reverse complement.
GCCACATGTGGACAAAGAGGAGTGGTTACTGACTCCTCTGAAAGTTTTGTGTGCCGGGAAAGACAATGATGAACCGATGCCTCCACGGCTGTGTGGTGGACCTCAGCGATGTATTGAGGAGTGTGGATACAGTGGCTGGGCAGAAACAACCCCAAAGAACTATGCCACAATGGGTGTTAGTTTTAAGGTGTAGAGGAACAGGTTTGGACAATTAGTGGTGCTAAGTTACAGTCCCCTTGGAGGTATGTTGTTGGTGAATCGACCCAGGTGTGACAGGTCGATAGACTATCCACCTTAATTCCCCCGGGCCTAGTTTGAGCCCTGAAGGAGTGGTGAACTTTTGAGGTAGAAGATAAGTTCACAGGATTGTGTGTAGTTCACACAATTTACTAGTTCAGGAAGCTGTAGGCCACTTTAACGTGAGGGAATCATACCTGGTAGTAGTGTGATTAGGCCTCTAAGCTACAGTCTGCCGGTGTTAGGAGGTGGAGGAGACATCAGGACGTAGCCTAAGCTCTGTCAAATGCTTCCTGTATGACCACTTGCTGCGGAAACGAATGAAGGGTGATTGAATGCAAATGTTGTGAGAAAATGAAGATGAATGACTGAGAATTTATGTTATTGTTTGTTTTGGTGTGAAAGTCAAGGGTCGGAAGGCTCAACTTAGCTACCGAGTGTCCGGGATCTTGTACAGTTGACGAGATCATCCATACTTCTCTCATGAGTATGTGGACTGGGGTGTGCCCTACAATAATCTGAACTACAGTCAAGTAGCAGCAGTAGCCAGGCAATTGGTTTCGCAGGAACCACATATTACGTTGCCAGTGTTTTAGCCAGGAAGGGCTGCAGAAGTAGTGGAGTGATGGGGAAGGTCGAGTGAATGTTAGTCTGATGGAAAACCAAGGTGGATTGTAACTTTAGTGACCACTAAACCAGTTCCTAAATTGTAAACATGTTAAGATGTAATTTTTTTTTATTATTAGTGAGTAAAAACATTTCACCCGGAGGGAAAAGTCGTGTGATGCCTCCAATTTTATCTCAAACAGGTCTTACTGAATGTACCATTTTGTTTTGTTTAGTTATGCCCTTAGATCCTGTATTCCCAAGGTGATACTGCATTATATAAATGTTTTTACTCACATATCATTCATAATTTTATACTATATGTTTATATTAATGTTTATATTAGAATTGTTTCTCCAAACTTTCAAATCCTATGCAGTCATCCCCCCCCCCACAAGACAGTTTTCTATGGAAAGAAATTAATATCATAATCTAATCACTATTAATAGTCATTAACTTGTTAAAATGCTCTCCATAGTCAAATATAATTAACCTACTTAGTTATCTCTCACAAAACTGTGTTAAGACTGATGTAATATTTCATCATGTAAGGCGATCACGCCCCAGAGGCCTATCGAATTGAGAAAAGTCACGTACACCAGAATTTTTCCCTATATAGTAACCCAGAGATCAAGTTCAATAGATATCTAAATGTTACTTATTTAGCGTCAAAATTAATTTCCTATAAGCTGATAACCATTCCATGTCTCAATAATCAATTAATAATAAGATCAAAGGAGGAATATTCTCGAAACCCCCCCTTCCCCCTCCTCGTCTCCCGCCTTTTTTCCCAGAGAGCGTCACTCGGGACTCAACTTTCATAACGTCAACAGGTGAGTGACATCACTCTCGAAATTCCTCAATATTTGTGAAATTCAATGCCTCTCACCATTATTATATAGTCCATAATCTTCCCCAGTAGCCTGACAATATATGTAAACCTCTATTGAGATCTATTATAAGTGGCTAATACCAATTTCCTTCTCTTCAAGAAGGACAACGTGGTTTCAAAACCGCATGGCCTCCTTTTGTCCCCCCCTCCCCCAAAATAATATTTCATGGTGTACAATATATATTTTTCATGGTAATTTCTATGTTATTGTGACTGTGTATTAACTTCTGAGTTAAGGAAGTGAATTATACTGACTCGGGACTCAACTTTCATAACGTCAACAGGGAAAGAATGCCTCCACGACAGTTACACCAATTTCACATTTACTTTCTTTTGTTTTGTAGATAAAAAAATAACGGCTAGAAAGCCAATGCCAAATTTCCGAGTTAAGCTTTAGGGAACTATGTGTCACGTAGGACGGTCTGATAGACCCAGCCCATGTATTCAGGAGTAGGAATCGCGTATTCCTACTTAGTGAGGAAGAATTATACTATGTCTGCATAACCAGAAACATTGAGATCACCTTAATTTCGGAAATCCCCTGAGAAAAGGTTCTTTAACTGTTCTCAGGCCCAGTTACAAAATTATAATATTACTTTAAGGTGATGTTTTTCAGGGAAGGGAGTCAAGGGTATAACTTGTAATGTGTGAAGAGTTTGGTATCTCGGGGTGAGATAAGTATTGCCAACTCTGTATTTCTTTTCATTTTTGAGGAAGGTTATTTCTGCCATGAACCATTAAGTTGTCTGATACTATAACTAAGCTGTGTTTCTAAGACTCAATGATCAGCCTGTGATATTCAAAGTATACAGTAAATAAATAACTCAAGTAAAATCTGAGGAAGTGATTTCGTGTTATAATAACCTCCGTTGGTGTGGTAAGGTAAGTGTAGGGAGGTGCTCAACACTCTTGAAAAAGGATATGAAACAAATCCACGAATCCATGTGCCTTATTGAAACTCAGTCCACTCTACCAAATAACTAAATTGTTAAATCAGTTCCCTTTTCTTTTCATTGGTCGCCTATATTTCCCTGGTAGTAATTATTTTCTCTTTCGAATATTTTGACTTCCCTTTAGGAAGAAACTAAATTCCCTGAGAATCCCCTAATTCTCGTTAAACCTTTGGGGGTGGTGGCAGCTTTTCTTTTTAATATTCAGGGAAATATCCAACATCAGGGACCATTAATAAATATAATTAATCAAAGTAAATATCTTGTTAATTGCCATAAGAGTTCCCCATTAGAAGTTAATTTAATGACAAGGTACCACACTGGTGGTCCTTCAGAAGTGAAAGTAAAACAAATTAATTAAGTAAAGAAATTAATCAACCAATAACAATCATTTAAATAAATATCGTGCCCCTGATCTAGCACCCCTCCATCAGAGGCACGACACTGGTGGCTTAAGCGGTGGGATTCAAAGTGTTTTGAGCACTACCTAACAATTACCACAGCAAGTGAGGATGGAAAAGTTTCTTGTCATGCGATAATTAAGTAAGAGGAATGATGGATAAGGGTAGTTGTACTCATGGTCCTACTTGGTTAGCTATGGGGAAAATGGGTAAGGATGGAAATGGTTAGGTTAATGTAGTGATGGGTTAGGTTAAGTTAGCCTGGATTAAGGTAGTAAGTAAGTTAGCCTGGATTAAGGTACCCTAACGATTATCCCGCTATAGTTAGGATAACTCGGGAAACGTTAGATGTAAAGGAAGATAATGATTTTGTGGAAGCAAGTTGATGTTATTTTTGTTTAGTTAGCCATCTATTTGTGTCAGATTTTGCCCACATTGCCGTAATTATTTAGTAAAGTTCGAATTAATTTTTTTTAGTAGTGAGGAAATTAAGTAAGGTTAGTGAGTTAAGGATTCAACAACTTAGAGGCATCCTAAACTTTCAACACAAACAAAACACACACACTGTTCTGGAGAGCATGGAGCAGTACGCCGCAGGCCTCGGAATGCCCCAGTCTATGGTCCACGACAACGGATTGGAGTCCGTGTCGCGGCAGTTCAAGATCTCTACAGGAGACATCGGATCCTCAGTCTTCACATGGCAGTCAAGACCAAAGCCACATGTGGACAAAGAGGAGTGGTTACTGACTCCTCTGAAAGTTTTGTGTGCCGGGAAAGACAATGATGAACCGATGCCTCCACGGCTGTGTGGTGGACCTCAGCGATGTATTGAGGAGTGTGGATACAGTGGCTGGGCAGAAACAACCCCAAAGAACTATGCCACAATGGGTGTTAGTTTTAAGGTGTAGAGGAACAGGTTTGGACAATTAGTGGTGCTAAGTTACAGTCCCCTTGGAGGTATGTTGTTGGTGAATCGACCCAGGTGTGACAGGTCGATAGACTATCCACCTTAATTCCCCCGGGCCTAGTTTGAGCCCTGAAGGAGTGGTGAACTTTTGAGGTAGAAGATAAGTTCACAGGATTGTGTGTAGTTCACACAATTTACTAGTTCAGGAAGCTGTAGGCCACTTTAACGTGAGGGAATCATACCTGGTAGTAGTGTGATTAGGCCTCTAAGCTACAGTCTGCCGGTGTTAGGAGGTGGAGGAGACATCAGGACGTAGCCTAAGCTCTGTCAAATGCTTCCTGTATGACCACTTGCTGCGGAAACGAATGAAGGGTGATTGAATGCAAATGTTGTGAGAAAATGAAGATGAATGACTGAGAATTTATGTTATTGTTTGTTTTGGTGTGAAAGTCAAGGGTCGGAAGGCTCAACTTAGCTACCGAGTGTCCGGGATCTTGTACAGTTGACGAGATCATCCATACTTCTCTCATGAGTATGTGGACTGGGGTGTGCCCTACAATAATCTGAACTACAGTCAAGTAGCAGCAGTAGCCAGGCAATTGGTTTCGCAGGAACCACATATTACGTTGCCAGTGTTTTAGCCAGGAAGGGCTGCAGAAGTAGTGGAGTGATGGGGAAGGTCGAGTGAATGTTAGTCTGATGGAAAACCAAGGTGGATTGTAACTTTAGTGACCACTAAACCAGTTCCTAAATTGTAAACATGTTAAGATGTAATTTTTTTTTATTATTAGTGAGTAAAAACATTTCACCCGGAGGGAAAAGTCGTGTGATGCCTCCAATTTTATCTCAAACAGGTCTTACTGAATGTACCATTTTGTTTTGTTTAGTTATGCCCTTAGATCCTGTATTCCCAAGGTGATACTGCATTATATAAATGTTTTTACTCACATATCATTCATAATTTTATACTATATGTTTATATTAATGTTTATATTAGAATTGTTTCTCCAAACTTTCAAATCCTATGCAGTCATCCCCCCCCCCCACAAGACAGTTTTCTATGGAAAGAAATTAATATCATAATCTAATCACTATTAATAGTCATTAACTTGTTAAAATGCTCTCTATAGTCAAATATAATTAACCTACTTAGTTATCTCTCACAAAACTGTGTTAAGACTGATGTAATATTTCATCATGTAAGGCGATCACGCCCCAGAGGCCTATCGAGCTGAGAAAAGTCACGTACACCAGAATTTTTCCCTATATAGTAACCCAGAGATCAAGTTCAATAGATATCTAAATGTTACTTATTTAGCGTCAAAATTAATTTCCTATAAGCTGATAACCATTCCATGTCTCAATAATCAATTAATAATAAGATCAAAGGAGGAATATTCTCGAAACCCCCCCTTCCCCCTCCTCGTCTCCCGCCTTTTTTCCCAGAGAGCGTCACTCGGGACTCAACTTTCATAACGTCAACAGGTGAGTGACATCACTCTCGAAATTCCTCAATATTTGTGAAATTCAATGCCTCTCACCATTATTATATAGTCCATAATCTTCCCCAGTAGCCTGACAATATATGTAAACCTCTATTGAGATCTATTATAAGTGGCTAATACCAATTTCCTTCTCTTCAAGAAGGACAACGTGGTTTCAAAACCGCATGGCCTCCTTTTGTCCCCCCCTCCCCCAAAATAATATTTCATGGTGTACAATATATATTTTTCATGGTAATTTCTATGTTATTGTGACTGTGTATTAACTTCTGAGTTAAGGAAGTGAATTATACTGACTCGGGACTCAACTTTCATAACGTCAACAGGGAAAGAATGCCTCCACGACAGTTACACCAATTTCTCATTTACTTTCTTTTGTTTTGTAGATAAAAAAAATAACGGCTAGAAAGCCAATGCCAAATTTCCGAGTTAAGCTTTAGGGAACTATGTGTCACGTAGGACGGTCTGATAGACCCAGCCCATGTATTCAGGAGTAGGAATCGCGTATTCCTACTTAGTGAGGAAGAATTATACTATGTCTGCATAACCAGAAACATTGAGATCACCTTAATTTCGGAAATCCCCTGAGAAAAGGTTCTTTAACTGTTCTCAGGCCCAGTTACAAAATTATAATATTACTTTAAGGTGATGTTTTTCAGGGAAGGGAGTCAAGGGTATAACTTGTAATGTGTGAAGAGTTTGGTATCTCGGGGTGAGATAAGTATTGCCAACTCTGTATTTCTTTTCATTTTTGAGGAAGGTTATTTCTGCCATGAACCATTAAGTTGTCTGATACTATAACTAAGCTGTGTTTCTAAGACTCAATGATCAGCCTGTGATATTCAAAGTATACAGTAAATAAATAACTCAAGTAAAATCTGAGGAAGTGATTTCGTGTTATAATAACCTCCGTTGGTGTGGTAAGGTAAGTGTAGGGAGGTGCTCAACACTCTTGAAAAAGGATATGAAACAAATCCACGAATCCATGTGCCTTATTGAAACTCAGTCCACTCTACCAAATAACTAAATTGTTAAATCAGTTCCCTTTTCTTTTCATTGGTCGCCTATATTTCCCTGGTAGTAATTATTTTCTCTTTCGAATATTTTGACTTCCCTTTAGGAAGAAACTAAATTCCCTGAGAATCCCCTAATTCTCGTTAAACCTTTGGGGGTGGTGGCAGCTTTTCTTTTTAATATTCAGGGAAATATCCAACATCAGGGACCATTAATAAATATAATTAATCAAAGTAAATATCTTGTTAATTGCCATAAGAGTTCCCCATTAGAAGTTAATTTAATGACAAGGTACCACACTGGTGGTCCTTCAGAAGTGAAAGTAAAACAAATTAATTAAGTAAAGAAATTAATCAACCAATAACAATCATTTAAATAAATATCGTGCCCCTGATCTAGCACCCCTCCATCAGAGGCACGACACTGGTGGCTTAAGCGGTGGGATTCAAAGTGTTTTGAGCACTACCTAACAATTACCACAGCAAGTGAGGATGGAAAAGTTTCTTGTCATGCGATAATTAAGTAAGAGGAATGATGGATAAGGGTAGTTGTACTCATGGTCCTACTTGGTTAGCTATGGGGAAAATGGGTAAGGATGGAAATGGTTAGGTTAATGTAGTGATGGGTTAGGTTAAGTTAGCCTGGATTAAGGTAGTAAGTAAGTTAGCCTGGATTAAGGTACCCTAACGATTATCCCGCTATAGTTAGGATAACTCGGGAAACGTTAGATGTAAAGGAAGATAATGATTTTGTGGAAGCAAGTTGATGTTATTTTTGTTTAGTTAGCCATCTATTTGTGTCAGATTTTGCCCACATTGCCGTAATTATTTAGTAAAGTTCGAATTAATTTTTTTTAGTAGTGAGGAAATTAAGTAAGGTTAGTGAGTTAAGGATTCAACAACTTAGAGGCATCCTAAACTTTCAACACAAACAAAACACACACACTGTTCTGGAGAGCATGGAGCAGTACGCCGCAGGCCTCGGAATGCCCCAGTCTATGGTCCACGACAACGGATTGGAGTCCGTGTCGCGGCAGTTCAAGATCTCTACAGGAGACATCGGATCCTCAGTCTTCACATGGCAGTCAAGACCAAAGCCACATGTGGACAAAGAGGAGTGGTTACTGACTCCTCTGAAAGTTTTGTGTGCCGGGAAAGACAATGATGAACCGATGCCTCCACGGCTGTGTGGTGGACCTCAGCGATGTATTGAGGAGTGTGGATACAGTGGCTGGGCAGAAACAACCCCAAAGAACTATGCCACAATGGGTGTTAGTTTTAAGGTGTAGAGGAACAGGTTTGGACAATTAGTGGTGCTAAGTTACAGTCCCCTTGGAGGTATGTTGTTGGTGAATCGACCCAGGTGTGACAGGTCGATAGACTATCCACCTTAATTCCCCCGGGCCTAGTTTGAGCCCTGAAGGAGTGGTGAACTTTTGAGGTAGAAGATAAGTTCACAGGATTGTGTGTAGTTCACACAATTTACTAGTTCAGGAAGCTGTAGGCCACTTTAACGTGAGGGAATCATACCTGGTAGTAGTGTGATTAGGCCTCTAAGCTACAGTCTGCCGGTGTTAGGAGGTGGAGGAGACATCAGGACGTAGCCTAAGCTCTGTCAAATGCTTCCTGTATGACCACTTGCTGCGGAAACGAATGAAGGGTGATTGAATGCAAATGTTGTGAGAAAATGAAGATGAATGACTGAGAATTTATGTTATTGTTTGTTTTGGTGTGAAAGTCAAGGGTCGGAAGGCTCAACTTAGCTACCGAGTGTCCGGGATCTTGTACAGTTGACGAGATCATCCATACTTCTCTCATGAGTATGTGGACTGGGGTGTGCCCTACAATAATCTGAACTACAGTCAAGTAGCAGCAGTAGCCAGGCAATTGGTTTCGCAGGAACCACATATTACGTTGCCAGTGTTTTAGCCAGGAAGGGCTGCAGAAGTAGTGGAGTGATGGGGAAGGTCGAGTGAATGTTAGTCTGATGGAAAACCAAGGTGGATTGTAACTTTAGTGACCACTAAACCAGTTCCTAAATTGTAAACATGTTAAGATGTAATTTTTTTTTATTATTAGTGAGTAAAAACATTTCACCCGGAGGGAAAAGTCGTGTGATGCCTCCAATTTTATCTCAAACAGGTCTTACTGAATGTACCATTTTGTTTTGTTTAGTTATGCCCTTAGATCCTGTATTCCCAAGGTGATACTGCATTATATAAATGTTTTTACTCACATATCATTCATAATTTTATACTATATGTTTATATTAATGTTTATATTAGAATTGTTTCTCCAAACTTTCAAATCCTATGCAGTCATCCCCCCCCCCCACAAGACAGTTTTCTATGGAAAGAAATTAATATCATAATCTAATCACTATTAATAGTCATTAACTTGTTAAAATGCTCTCCATAGTCAAATATAATTAACCTACTTAGTTATCTCTCACAAAACTGTGTTAAGACTGATGTAATATTTCATCATGTAAGGCGATCACGCCCCAGAGGCCTATCGAGCTGAGAAAAGTCACGTACACCAGAATTTTTCCCTATATAGTAACCCAGAGATCAAGTTCAATAGATATCTAAATGTTACTTATTTAGCGTCAAAATTAATTTCCTATAAGCTGATAACCATTCCATGTCTCAATAATCAATTAATAATAAGATCAAAGGAGGAATATTCTCGAAACCCCCCCTTCCCCCTCCTCGTCTCCCGCCTTTTTTCCCAGAGAGCGTCACTCGGGACTCAACTTTCATAACGTCAACAGGTGAGTGACATCACTCTCGAAATTCCTCAATATTTGTGAAATTCAATGCCTCTCACCATTATTATATAGTCCATAATCTTCCCCAGTAGCCTGACAATATATGTAAACCTCTATTGAGATCTATTATAAGTGGCTAATACCAATTTCCTTCTCTTCAAGAAGGACAACGTGGTTTCAAAACCGCATGGCCTCCTTTTGTCCCCCCCTCCCCCAAAATAATATTTCATGGTGTACAATATATATTTTTCATGGTAATTTCTATGTTATTGTGACTGTGTATTAACTTCTGAGTTAAGGAAGTGAATTATACTGACTCGGGACTCAACTTTCATAACGTCAACAGGGAAAGAATGCCTCCACGACAGTTACACCAATTTCACATTTACTTTCTTTTGTTTTGTAGATAAAAAAATAACGGCTAGAAAGCCAATGCCAAATTTCCGAGTTAAGCTTTAGGGAACTATGTGTCACGTAGGACGGTCTGATAGACCCAGCCCATGTATTCAGGAGTAGGAATCGCGTATTCCTACTTAGTGAGGAAGAATTATACTATGTCTGCATAACCAGAAACATTGAGATCACCTTAATTTCGGAAATCCCCTGAGAAAAGGTTCTTTAACTGTTCTCAGGCCCAGTTACAAAATTATAATATTACTTTAAGGTGATGTTTTTCAGGGAAGGGAGTCAAGGGTATAACTTGTAATGTGTGAAGAGTTTGGTATCTCGGGGTGAGATAAGTATTGCCAACTCTGTATTTCTTTTCATTTTTGAGGAAGGTTATTTCTGCCATGAACCATTAAGTTGTCTGATACTATAACTAAGCTGTGTTTCTAAGACTCAATGATCAGCCTGTGATATTCAAAGTATACAGTAAATAAATAACTCAAGTAAAATCTGAGGAAGTGATTTCGTGTTATAATAACCTCCGTTGGTGTGGTAAGGTAAGTGTAGGGAGGTGCTCAACACTCTTGAAAAAGGATATGAAACAAATCCACGAATCCATGTGCCTTATTGAAACTCAGTCCACTCTACCAAATAACTAAATTGTTAAATCAGTTCCCTTTTCTTTTCATTGGTCGCCTATATTTCCCTGGTAGTAATTATTTTCTCTTTCGAATATTTTGACTTCCCTTTAGGAAGAAACTAAATTCCCTGAGAATCCCCTAATTCTCGTTAAACCTTTGGGGGTGGTGGCAGCTTTTCTTTTTAATATTCAGGGAAATATCCAACATCAGGGACCATTAATAAATATAATTAATCAAAGTAAATATCTTGTTAATTGCCATAAGAGTTCCCCATTAGAAGTTAATTTAATGACAAGGTACCACACTGGTGGTCCTTCAGAAGTGAAAGTAAAACAAATTAATTAAGTAAAGAAATTAATCAACCAATAACAATCATTTAAATAAATATCGTGCCCCTGATCTAGCACCCCTCCATCAGAGGCACGACACTGGTGGCTTAAGCGGTGGGATTCAAAGTGTTTTGAGCACTACCTAACAATTACCACAGCAAGTGAGGATGGAAAAGTTTCTTGTCATGCGATAATTAAGTAAGAGGAATGATGGATAAGGGTAGTTGTACTCATGGTCCTACTTGGTTAGCTATGGGGAAAATGGGTAAGGATGGAAATGGTTAGGTTAATGTAGTGATGGGTTAGGTTAAGTTAGCCTGGATTAAGGTAGTAAGTAAGTTAGCCTGGATTAAGGTACCCTAACGATTATCCCGCTATAGTTAGGATAACTCGGGAAACGTTAGATGTAAAGGAAGATAATGATTTTGTGGAAGCAAGTTGATGTTATTTTTGTTTAGTTAGCCATCTATTTGTGTCAGATTTTGCCCACATTGCCGTAATTATTTAGTAAAGTTCGAATTAATTTTTTTTAGTAGTGAGGAAATTAAGTAAGGTTAGTGAGTTAAGGATTCAACAACTTAGAGGCATCCTAAACTTTCAACACAAACAAAACACACACACTGTTCTGGAGAGCATGGAGCAGTACGCCGCAGGCCTCGGAATGCCCCAGTCTATGGTCCACGACAACGGATTGGAGTCCGTGTCGCGGCAGTTCAAGATCTCTACAGGAGACATCGGATCCTCAGTCTTCACATGGCAGTCAAGACCAAAGCCACATGTGGACAAAGAGGAGTGGTTACTGACTCCTCTGAAAGTTTTGTGTGCCGGGAAAGACAATGATGAACCGATGCCTCCACGGCTGTGTGGTGGACCTCAGCGATGTATTGAGGAGTGTGGATACAGTGGCTGGGCAGAAACAACCCCAAAGAACTATGCCACAATGGGTGTTAGTTTTAAGGTGTAGAGGAACAGGTTTGGACAATTAGTGGTGCTAAGTTACAGTCCCCTTGGAGGTATGTTGTTGGTGAATCGACCCAGGTGTGACAGGTCGATAGACTATCCACCTTAATTCCCCCGGGCCTAGTTTGAGCCCTGAAGGAGTGGTGAACTTTTGAGGTAGAAGATAAGTTCACAGGATTGTGTGTAGTTCACACAATTTACTAGTTCAGGAAGCTGTAGGCCACTTTAACGTGAGGGAATCATACCTGGTAGTAGTGTGATTAGGCCTCTAAGCTACAGTCTGCCGGTGTTAGGAGGTGGAGGAGACATCAGGACGTAGCCTAAGCTCTGTCAAATGCTTCCTGTATGACCACTTGCTGCGGAAACGAATGAAGGGTGATTGAATGCAAATGTTGTGAGAAAATGAAGATGAATGACTGAGAATTTATGTTATTGTTTGTTTTGGTGTGAAAGTCAAGGGTCGGAAGGCTCAACTTAGCTACCGAGTGTCCGGGATCTTGTACAGTTGACGAGATCATCCATACTTCTCTCATGAGTATGTGGACTGGGGTGTGCCCTACAATAATCTGAACTACAGTCAAGTAGCAGCAGTAGCCAGGCAATTGGTTTCGCAGGAACCACATATTACGTTGCCAGTGTTTTAGCCAGGAAGGGCTGCAGAAGTAGTGGAGTGATGGGGAAGGTCGAGTGAATGTTAGTCTGATGGAAAACCAAGGTGGATTGTAACTTTAGTGACCACTAAACCAGTTCCTAAATTGTAAACATGTTAAGATGTAATTTTTTTTTATTATTAGTGAGTAAAAACATTTCACCCGGAGGGAAAAGTCGTGTGATGCCTCCAATTTTATCTCAAACAGGTCTTACTGAATGTACCATTTTGTTTTGTTTAGTTATGCCCTTAGATCCTGTATTCCCAAGGTGATACTGCATTATATAAATGTTTTTACTCACATATCATTCATAATTTTATACTATATGTTTATATTAATGTTTATATTAGAATTGTTTCTCCAAACTTTCAAATCCTATGCAGTCATCCCCCCCCCCCACAAGACAGTTTTCTATGGAAAGAAATTAATATCATAATCTAATCACTATTAATAGTCATTAACTTGTTAAAATGCTCTCCATAGTCAAATATAATTAACCTACTTAGTTATCTCTCACAAAACTGTGTTAAGACTGATGTAATATTTCATCATGTAAGGCGATCACGCCCCAGAGGCCTATCGAGCTGAGAAAAGTCACGTACACCAGAATTTTTCCCTATATAGTAACCCAGAGATCAAGTTCAATAGATATCTAAATGTTACTTATTTAGCGTCAAAATTAATTTCCTATAAGCTGATAACCATTCCATGTCTCAATAATCAATTAATAATAAGATCAAAGGAGGAATATTCTCGAAACCCCCCCTTCCCCCTCCTCGTCTCCCGCCTTTTTTCCCAGAGAGCGTCACTCGGGACTCAACTTTCATAACGTCAACAGGTGAGTGACATCACTCTCGAAATTCCTCAATATTTGTGAAATTCAATGCCTCTCACCATTATTATATAGTCCATAATCTTCCCCAGTAGCCTGACAATATATGTAAACCTCTATTGAGATCTATTATAAGTGGCTAATACCAATTTCCTTCTCTTCAAGAAGGACAACGTGGTTTCAAAACCGCATGGCCTCCTTTTGTCCCCCCCTCCCCCAAAATAATATTTCATGGTGTACAATATATATTTTTCATGGTAATTTCTATGTTATTGTGACTGTGTATTAACTTCTGAGTTAAGGAAGTGAATTATACTGACTCGGGACTCAACTTTCATAACGTCAACAGGGAAAGAATGCCTCCACGACAGTTACACCAATTTCTCATTTACTTTCTTTTGTTTTGTAGATAAAAAAAATAACGGCTAGAAAGCCAATGCCAAATTTCCGAGTTAAGCTTTAGGGAACTATGTGTCACGTAGGACGGTCTGATAGACCCAGCCCATGTATTCAGGAGTAGGAATCGCGTATTCCTACTTAGTGAGGAAGAATTATACTATGTCTGCATAACCAGAAACATTGAGATCACCTTAATTTCGGAAATCCCCTGAGAAAAGGTTCTTTAACTGTTCTCAGGCCCAGTTACAAAATTATAATATTACTTTAAGGTGATGTTTTTCAGGGAAGGGAGTCAAGGGTATAACTTGTAATGTGTGAAGAGTTTGGTATCTCGGGGTGAGATAAGTATTGCCAACTCTGTATTTCTTTTCATTTTTGAGGAAGGTTATTTCTGCCATGAACCATTAAGTTGTCTGATACTATAACTAAGCTGTGTTTCTAAGACTCAATGATCAGCCTGTGATATTCAAAGTATACAGTAAATAAATAACTCAAGTAAAATCTGAGGAAGTGATTTCGTGTTATAATAACCTCCGTTGGTGTGGTAAGGTAAGTGTAGGGAGGTGCTCAACACTCTTGAAAAAGGATATGAAACAAATCCACGAATCCATGTGCCTTATTGAAACTCAGTCCACTCTACCAAATAACTAAATTGTTAAATCAGTTCCCTTTTCTTTTCATTGGTCGCCTATATTTCCCTGGTAGTAATTATTTTCTCTTTCGAATATTTTGACTTCCCTTTAGGAAGAAACTAAATTCCCTGAGAATCCCCTAATTCTCGTTAAACCTTTGGGGGTGGTGGCAGCTTTTCTTTTTAATATTCAGGGAAATATCCAACATCAGGGACCATTAATAAATATAATTAATCAAAGTAAATATCTTGTTAATTGCCATAAGAGTTCCCCATTAGAAGTTAATTTAATGACAAGGTACCACACTGGTGGTCCTTCAGAAGTGAAAGTAAAACAAATTAATTAAGTAAAGAAATTAATCAACCAATAACAATCATTTAAATAAATATCGTGCCCCTGATCTAGCACCCCTCCATCAGAGGCACGACACTGGTGGCTTAAGCGGTGGGATTCAAAGTGTTTTGAGCACTACCTAACAATTACCACAGCAAGTGAGGATGGAAAAGTTTCTTGTCATGCGATAATTAAGTAAGAGGAATGATGGATAAGGGTAGTTGTACTCATGGTCCTACTTGGTTAGCTATGGGGAAAATGGGTAAGGATGGAAATGGTTAGGTTAATGTAGTGATGGGTTAGGTTAAGTTAGCCTGGATTAAGGTAGTAAGTAAGTTAGCCTGGATTAAGGTACCCTAACGATTATCCCGCTATAGTTAGGATAACTCGGGAAACGTTAGATGTAAAGGAAGATAATGATTTTGTGGAAGCAAGTTGATGTTATTTTTGTTTAGTTAGCCATCTATTTGTGTCAGATTTTGCCCACATTGCCGTAATTATTTAGTAAAGTTCGAATTAATTTTTTTTAGTAGTGAGGAAATTAAGTAAGGTTAGTGAGTTAAGGATTCAACAACTTAGAGGCATCCTAAACTTTCAACACAAACAAAACACACACACTGTTCTGGAGAGCATGGAGCAGTACGCCGCAGGCCTCGGAATGCCCCAGTCTATGGTCCACGACAACGGATTGGAGTCCGTGTCGCGGCAGTTCAAGATCTCTACAGGAGACATCGGATCCTCAGTCTTCACATGGCAGTCAAGACCAAAGCCACATGTGGACAAAGAGGAGTGGTTACTGACTCCTCTGAAAGTTTTGTGTGCCGGGAAAGACAATGATGAACCGATGCCTCCACGGCTGTGTGGTGGACCTCAGCGATGTATTGAGGAGTGTGGATACAGTGGCTGGGCAGAAACAACCCCAAAGAACTATGCCACAATGGGTGTTAGTTTTAAGGTGTAGAGGAACAGGTTTGGACAATTAGTGGTGCTAAGTTACAGTCCCCTTGGAGGTATGTTGTTGGTGAATCGACCCAGGTGTGACAGGTCGATAGACTATCCACCTTAATTCCCCCGGGCCTAGTTTGAGCCCTGAAGGAGTGGTGAACTTTTGAGGTAGAAGATAAGTTCACAGGATTGTGTGTAGTTCACACAATTTACTAGTTCAGGAAGCTGTAGGCCACTTTAACGTGAGGGAATCATACCTGGTAGTAGTGTGATTAGGCCTCTAAGCTACAGTCTGCCGGTGTTAGGAGGTGGAGGAGACATCAGGACGTAGCCTAAGCTCTGTCAAATGCTTCCTGTATGACCACTTGCTGCGGAAACGAATGAAGGGTGATTGAATGCAAATGTTGTGAGAAAATGAAGATGAATGACTGAGAATTTATGTTATTGTTTGTTTTGGTGTGAAAGTCAAGGGTCGGAAGGCTCAACTTAGCTACCGAGTGTCCGGGATCTTGTACAGTTGACGAGATCATCCATACTTCTCTCATGAGTATGTGGACTGGGGTGTGCCCTACAATAATCTGAACTACAGTCAAGTAGCAGCAGTAGCCAGGCAATTGGTTTCGCAGGAACCACATATTACGTTGCCAGTGTTTTAGCCAGGAAGGGCTGCAGAAGTAGTGGAGTGATGGGGAAGGTCGAGTGAATGTTAGTCTGATGGAAAACCAAGGTGGATTGTAACTTTAGTGACCACTAAACCAGTTCCTAAATTGTAAACATGTTAAGATGTAATTTTTTTTTATTATTAGTGAGTAAAAACATTTCACCCGGAGGGAAAAGTCGTGTGATGCCTCCAATTTTATCTCAAACAGGTCTTACTGAATGTACCATTTTGTTTTGTTTAGTTATGCCCTTAGATCCTGTATTCCCAAGGTGATACTGCATTATATAAATGTTTTTACTCACATATCATTCATAATTTTATACTATATGTTTATATTAATGTTTATATTAGAATTGTTTCTCCAAACTTTCAAATCCTATGCAGTCATCCCCCCCCCCCACAAGACAGTTTTCTATGGAAAGAAATTAATATCATAATCTAATCACTATTAATAGTCATTAACTTGTTAAAATGCTCTCCATAGTCAAATATAATTAACCTACTTAGTTATCTCTCACAAAACTGTGTTAAGACTGATGTAATATTTCATCATGTAAGGCGATCACGCCCCAGAGGCCTATCGAGCTGAGAAAAGTCACGTACACCAGAATTTTTCCCTATATAGTAACCCAGAGATCAAGTTCAATAGATATCTAAATGTTACTTATTTAGCGTCAAAATTAATTTCCTATAAGCTGATAACCATTCCATGTCTCAATAATCAATTAATAATAAGATCAAAGGAGGAATATTCTCGAAACCCCCCCTTCCCCCTCCTCGTCTCCCGCCTTTTTTCCCAGAGAGCGTCACTCGGGACTCAACTTTCATAACGTCAACAGGTGAGTGACATCACTCTCGAAATTCCTCAATATTTGTGAAATTCAATGCCTCTCACCATTATTATATAGTCCATAATCTTCCCCAGTAGCCTGACAATATATGTAAACCTCTATTGAGATCTATTATAAGTGGCTAATACCAATTTCCTTCTCTTCAAGAAGGACAACGTGGTTTCAAAACCGCATGGCCTCCTTTTGTCCCCCCCTCCCCCAAAATAATATTTCATGGTGTACAATATATATTTTTCATGGTAATTTCTATGTTATTGTGACTGTGTATTAACTTCTGAGTTAAGGAAGTGAATTATACTGACTCGGGACTCAACTTTCATAACGTCAACAGGGAAAGAATGCCTCCACGACAGTTACACCAATTTCTCATTTACTTTCTTTTGTTTTGTAGATAAAAAAAATAACGGCTAGAAAGCCAATGCCAAATTTCCGAGTTAAGCTTTAGGGAACTATGTGTCACGTAGGACGGTCTGATAGACCCAGCCCATGTATTCAGGAGTAGGAATCGCGTATTCCTACTTAGTGAGGAAGAATTATACTATGTCTGCATAACCAGAAACATTGAGATCACCTTAATTTCGGAAATCCCCTGAGAAAAGGTTCTTTAACTGTTCTCAGGCCCAGTTACAAAATTATAATATTACTTTAAGGTGATGTTTTTCAGGGAAGGGAGTCAAGGGTATAACTTGTAATGTGTGAAGAGTTTGGTATCTCGGGGTGAGATAAGTATTGCCAACTCTGTATTTCTTTTCATTTTTGAGGAAGGTTATTTCTGCCATGAACCATTAAGTTGTCTGATACTATAACTAAGCTGTGTTTCTAAGACTCAATGATCAGCCTGTGATATTCAAAGTATACAGTAAATAAATAACTCAAGTAAAATCTGAGGAAGTGATTTCGTGTTATAATAACCTCCGTTGGTGTGGTAAGGTAAGTGTAGGGAGGTGCTCAACACTCTTGAAAAAGGATATGAAACAAATCCACGAATCCATGTGCCTTATTGAAACTCAGTCCACTCTACCAAATAACTAAATTGTTAAATCAGTTCCCTTTTCTTTTCATTGGTCGCCTATATTTCCCTGGTAGTAATTATTTTCTCTTTCGAATATTTTGACTTCCCTTTAGGAAGAAACTAAATTCCCTGAGAATCCCCTAATTCTCGTTAAACCTTTGGGGGTGGTGGCAGCTTTTCTTTTTAATATTCAGGGAAATATCCAACATCAGGGACCATTAATAAATATAATTAATCAAAGTAAATATCTTGTTAATTGCCATAAGAGTTCCCCATTAGAAGTTAATTTAATGACAAGGTACCACACTGGTGGTCCTTCAGAAGTGAAAGTAAAACAAATTAATTAAGTAAAGAAATTAATCAACCAATAACAATCATTTAAATAAATATCGTGCCCCTGATCTAGCACCCCTCCATCAGAGGCACGACACTGGTGGCTTAAGCGGTGGGATTCAAAGTGTTTTGAGCACTACCTAACAATTACCACAGCAAGTGAGGATGGAAAAGTTTCTTGTCATGCGATAATTAAGTAAGAGGAATGATGGATAAGGGTAGTTGTACTCATGGTCCTACTTGGTTAGCTATGGGGAAAATGGGTAAGGATGGAAATGGTTAGGTTAATGTAGTGATGGGTTAGGTTAAGTTAGCCTGGATTAAGGTAGTAAGTAAGTTAGCCTGGATTAAGGTACCCTAACGATTATCCCGCTATAGTTAGGATAACTCGGGAAACGTTAGATGTAAAGGAAGATAATGATTTTGTGGAAGCAAGTTGATGTTATTTTTGTTTAGTTAGCCATCTATTTGTGTCAGATTTTGCCCACATTGCCGTAATTATTTAGTAAAGTTCGAATTAATTTTTTTTAGTAGTGAGGAAATTAAGTAAGGTTAGTGAGTTAAGGATTCAACAACTTAGAGGCATCCTAAACTTTCAACACAAACAAAACACACACACTGTTCTGGAGAGCATGGAGCAGTACGCCGCAGGCCTCGGAATGCCCCAGTCTATGGTCCACGACAACGGATTGGAGTCCGTGTCGCGGCAGTTCAAGATCTCTACAGGAGACATCGGATCCTCAGTCTTCACATGGCAGTCAAGACCAAAGCCACATGTGGACAAAGAGGAGTGGTTACTGACTCCTCTGAAAGTTTTGTGTGCCGGGAAAGACAATGATGAACCGATGCCTCCACGGCTGTGTGGTGGACCTCAGCGATGTATTGAGGAGTGTGGATACAGTGGCTGGGCAGAAACAACCCCAAAGAACTATGCCACAATGGGTGTTAGTTTTAAGGTGTAGAGGAACAGGTTTGGACAATTAGTGGTGCTAAGTTACAGTCCCCTTGGAGGTATGTTGTTGGTGAATCGACCCAGGTGTGACAGGTCGATAGACTATCCACCTTAATTCCCCCGGGCCTAGTTTGAGCCCTGAAGGAGTGGTGAACTTTTGAGGTAGAAGATAAGTTCACAGGATTGTGTGTAGTTCACACAATTTACTAGTTCAGGAAGCTGTAGGCCACTTTAACGTGAGGGAATCATACCTGGTAGTAGTGTGATTAGGCCTCTAAGCTACAGTCTGCCGGTGTTAGGAGGTGGAGGAGACATCAGGACGTAGCCTAAGCTCTGTCAAATGCTTCCTGTATGACCACTTGCTGCGGAAACGAATGAAGGGTGATTGAATGCAAATGTTGTGAGAAAATGAAGATGAATGACTGAGAATTTATGTTATTGTTTGTTTTGGTGTGAAAGTCAAGGGTCGGAAGGCTCAACTTAGCTACCGAGTGTCCGGGATCTTGTACAGTTGACGAGATCATCCATACTTCTCTCATGAGTATGTGGACTGGGGTGTGCCCTACAATAATCTGAACTACAGTCAAGTAGCAGCAGTAGCCAGGCAATTGGTTTCGCAGGAACCACATATTACGTTGCCAGTGTTTTAGCCAGGAAGGGCTGCAGAAGTAGTGGAGTGATGGGGAAGGTCGAGTGAATGTTAGTCTGATGGAAAACCAAGGTGGATTGTAACTTTAGTGACCACTAAACCAGTTCCTAAATTGTAAACATGTTAAGATGTAATTTTTTTTTATTATTAGTGAGTAAAAACATTTCACCCGGAGGGAAAAGTCGTGTGATGCCTCCAATTTTATCTCAAACAGGTCTTACTGAATGTACCATTTTGTTTTGTTTAGTTATGCCCTTAGATCCTGTATTCCCAAGGTGATACTGCATTATATAAATGTTTTTACTCACATATCATTCATAATTTTATACTATATGTTTATATTAATGTTTATATTAGAATTGTTTCTCCAAACTTTCAAATCCTATGCAGTCATCCCCCCCCCCCACAAGACAGTTTTCTATGGAAAGAAATTAATATCATAATCTAATCACTATTAATAGTCATTAACTTGTTAAAATGCTCTCCATAGTCAAATATAATTAACCTACTTAGTTATCTCTCACAAAACTGTGTTAAGACTGATGTAATATTTCATCATGTAAGGCGATCACGCCCCAGAGGCCTATCGAGCTGAGAAAAGTCACGTACACCAGAATTTTTCCCTATATAGTAACCCAGAGATCAAGTTCAATAGATATCTAAATGTTACTTATTTAGCGTCAAAATTAATTTCCTATAAGCTGATAACCATTCCATGTCTCAATAATCAATTAATAATAAGATCAAAGGAGGAATATTCTCGAAACCCCCCCTTCCCCCTCCTCGTCTCCCGCCTTTTTTCCCAGAGAGCGTCACTCGGGACTCAACTTTCATAACGTCAACAGGTGAGTGACATCACTCTCGAAATTCCTCAATATTTGTGAAATTCAATGCCTCTCACCATTATTATATAGTCCATAATCTTCCCCAGTAGCCTGACAATATATGTAAACCTCTATTGAGATCTATTATAAGTGGCTAATACCAATTTCCTTCTCTTCAAGAAGGACAACGTGGTTTCAAAACCGCATGGCCTCCTTTTGTCCCCCCCTCCCCCAAAATAATATTTCATGGTGTACAATATATATTTTTCATGGTAATTTCTATGTTATTGTGACTGTGTATTAACTTCTGAGTTAAGGAAGTGAATTATACTGACTCGGGACTCAACTTTCATAACGTCAACAGGGAAAGAATGCCTCCACGACAGTTACACCAATTTCTCATTTACTTTCTTTTGTTTTGTAGATAAAAAAAATAACGGCTAGAAAGCCAATGCCAAATTTCCGAGTTAAGCTTTAGGGAACTATGTGTCACGTAGGACGGTCTGATAGACCCAGCCCATGTATTCAGGAGTAGGAATCGCGTATTCCTACTTAGTGAGGAAGAATTATACTATGTCTGCATAACCAGAAACATTGAGATCACCTTAATTTCGGAAATCCCCTGAGAAAAGGTTCTTTAACTGTTCTCAGGCCCAGTTACAAAATTATAATATTACTTTAAGGTGATGTTTTTCAGGGAAGGGAGTCAAGGGTATAACTTGTAATGTGTGAAGAGTTTGGTATCTCGGGGTGAGATAAGTATTGCCAACTCTGTATTTCTTTTCATTTTTGAGGAAGGTTATTTCTGCCATGAACCATTAAGTTGTCTGATACTATAACTAAGCTGTGTTTCTAAGACTCAATGATCAGCCTGTGATATTCAAAGTATACAGTAAATAAATAACTCAAGTAAAATCTGAGGAAGTGATTTCGTGTTATAATAACCTCCGTTGGTGTGGTAAGGTAAGTGTAGGGAGGTGCTCAACACTCTTGAAAAAGGATATGAAACAAATCCACGAATCCATGTGCCTTATTGAAACTCAGTCCACTCTACCAAATAACTAAATTGTTAAATCAGTTCCCTTTTCTTTTCATTGGTCGCCTATATTTCCCTGGTAGTAATTATTTTCTCTTTCGAATATTTTGACTTCCCTTTAGGAAGAAACTAAATTCCCTGAGAATCCCCTAATTCTCGTTAAACCTTTGGGGGTGGTGGCAGCTTTTCTTTTTAATATTCAGGGAAATATCCAACATCAGGGACCATTAATAAATATAATTAATCAAAGTAAATATCTTGTTAATTGCCATAAGAGTTCCCCATTAGAAGTTAATTTAATGACAAGGTACCACACTGGTGGTCCTTCAGAAGTGAAAGTAAAACAAATTAATTAAGTAAAGAAATTAATCAACCAATAACAATCATTTAAATAAATATCGTGCCCCTGATCTAGCACCCCTCCATCAGAGGCACGACACTGGTGGCTTAAGCGGTGGGATTCAAAGTGTTTTGAGCACTACCTAACAATTACCACAGCAAGTGAGGATGGAAAAGTTTCTTGTCATGCGATAATTAAGTAAGAGGAATGATGGATAAGGGTAGTTGTACTCATGGTCCTACTTGGTTAGCTATGGGGAAAATGGGTAAGGATGGAAATGGTTAGGTTAATGTAGTGATGGGTTAGGTTAAGTTAGCCTGGATTAAGGTAGTAAGTAAGTTAGCCTGGATTAAGGTACCCTAACGATTATCCCGCTATAGTTAGGATAACTCGGGAAACGTTAGATGTAAAGGAAGATAATGATTTTGTGGAAGCAAGTTGATGTTATTTTTGTTTAGTTAGCCATCTATTTGTGTCAGATTTTGCCCACATTGCCGTAATTATTTAGTAAAGTTCGAATTAATTTTTTTTAGTAGTGAGGAAATTAAGTAAGGTTAGTGAGTTAAGGATTCAACAACTTAGAGGCATCCTAAACTTTCAACACAAACAAAACACACACACTGTTCTGGAGAGCATGGAGCAGTACGCCGCAGGCCTCGGAATGCCCCAGTCTATGGTCCACGACAACGGATTGGAGTCCGTGTCGCGGCAGTTCAAGATCTCTACAGGAGACATCGGATCCTCAGTCTTCACATGGCAGTCAAGACCAAAGCCACATGTGGACAAAGAGGAGTGGTTACTGACTCCTCTGAAAGTTTTGTGTGCCGGGAAAGACAATGATGAACCGATGCCTCCACGGCTGTGTGGTGGACCTCAGCGATGTATTGAGGAGTGTGGATACAGTGGCTGGGCAGAAACAACCCCAAAGAACTATGCCACAATGGGTGTTAGTTTTAAGGTGTAGAGGAACAGGTTTGGACAATTAGTGGTGCTAAGTTACAGTCCCCTTGGAGGTATGTTGTTGGTGAATCGACCCAGGTGTGACAGGTCGATAGACTATCCACCTTAATTCCCCCGGGCCTAGTTTGAGCCCTGAAGGAGTGGTGAACTTTTGAGGTAGAAGATAAGTTCACAGGATTGTGTGTAGTTCACACAATTTACTAGTTCAGGAAGCTGTAGGCCACTTTAACGTGAGGGAATCATACCTGGTAGTAGTGTGATTAGGCCTCTAAGCTACAGTCTGCCGGTGTTAGGAGGTGGAGGAGACATCAGGACGTAGCCTAAGCTCTGTCAAATGCTTCCTGTATGACCACTTGCTGCGGAAACGAATGAAGGGTGATTGAATGCAAATGTTGTGAGAAAATGAAGATGAATGACTGAGAATTTATGTTATTGTTTGTTTTGGTGTGAAAGTCAAGGGTCGGAAGGCTCAACTTAGCTACCGAGTGTCCGGGATCTTGTACAGTTGACGAGATCATCCATACTTCTCTCATGAGTATGTGGACTGGGGTGTGCCCTACAATAATCTGAACTACAGTCAAGTAGCAGCAGTAGCCAGGCAATTGGTTTCGCAGGAACCACATATTACGTTGCCAGTGTTTTAGCCAGGAAGGGCTGCAGAAGTAGTGGAGTGATGGGGAAGGTCGAGTGAATGTTAGTCTGATGGAAAACCAAGGTGGATTGTAACTTTAGTGACCACTAAACCAGTTCCTAAATTGTAAACATGTTAAGATGTAATTTTTTTTTATTATTAGTGAGTAAAAACATTTCACCCGGAGGGAAAAGTCGTGTGATGCCTCCAATTTTATCTCAAACAGGTCTTACTGAATGTACCATTTTGTTTTGTTTAGTTATGCCCTTAGATCCTGTATTCCCAAGGTGATACTGCATTATATAAATGTTTTTACTCACATATCATTCATAATTTTATACTATATGTTTATATTAATGTTTATATTAGAATTGTTTCTCCAAACTTTCAAATCCTATGCAGTCATCCCCCCCCCCCACAAGACAGTTTTCTATGGAAAGAAATTAATATCATAATCTAATCACTATTAATAGTCATTAACTTGTTAAAATGCTCTCCATAGTCAAATATAATTAACCTACTTAGTTATCTCTCACAAAACTGTGTTAAGACTGATGTAATATTTCATCATGTAAGGCGATCACGCCCCAGAGGCCTATCGAGCTGAGAAAAGTCACGTACACCAGAATTTTTCCCTATATAGTAACCCAGAGATCAAGTTCAATAGATATCTAAATGTTACTTATTTAGCGTCAAAATTAATTTCCTATAAGCTGATAACCATTCCATGTCTCAATAATCAATTAATAATAAGATCAAAGGAGGAATATTCTCGAAACCCCCCCTTCCCCCTCCTCGTCTCCCGCCTTTTTTCCCAGAGAGCGTCACTCGGGACTCAACTTTCATAACGTCAACAGGTGAGTGACATCACTCTCGAAATTCCTCAATATTTGTGAAATTCAATGCCTCTCACCATTATTATATAGTCCATAATCTTCCCCAGTAGCCTGACAATATATGTAAACCTCTATTGAGATCTATTATAAGTGGCTAATACCAATTTCCTTCTCTTCAAGAAGGACAACGTGGTTTCAAAACCGCATGGCCTCCTTTTGTCCCCCCCTCCCCCAAAATAATATTTCATGGTGTACAATATATATTTTTCATGGTAATTTCTATGTTATTGTGACTGTGTATTAACTTCTGAGTTAAGGAAGTGAATTATACTGACTCGGGACTCAACTTTCATAACGTCAACAGGGAAAGAATGCCTCCACGACAGTTACACCAATTTCTCATTTACTTTCTTTTGTTTTGTAGATAAAAAAAATAACGGCTAGAAAGCCAATGCCAAATTTCCGAGTTAAGCTTTAGGGAACTATGTGTCACGTAGGACGGTCTGATAGACCCAGCCCATGTATTCAGGAGTAGGAATCGCGTATTCCTACTTAGTGAGGAAGAATTATACTATGTCTGCATAACCAGAAACATTGAGATCACCTTAATTTCGGAAATCCCCTGAGAAAAGGTTCTTTAACTGTTCTCAGGCCCAGTTACAAAATTATAATATTACTTTAAGGTGATGTTTTTCAGGGAAGGGAGTCAAGGGTATAACTTGTAATGTGTGAAGAGTTTGGTATCTCGGGGTGAGATAAGTATTGCCAACTCTGTATTTCTTTTCATTTTTGAGGAAGGTTATTTCTGCCATGAACCATTAAGTTGTCTGATACTATAACTAAGCTGTGTTTCTAAGACTCAATGATCAGCCTGTGATATTCAAAGTATACAGTAAATAAATAACTCAAGTAAAATCTGAGGAAGTGATTTCGTGTTATAATAACCTCCGTTGGTGTGGTAAGGTAAGTGTAGGGAGGTGCTCAACACTCTTGAAAAAGGATATGAAACAAATCCACGAATCCATGTGCCTTATTGAAACTCAGTCCACTCTACCAAATAACTAAATTGTTAAATCAGTTCCCTTTTCTTTTCATTGGTCGCCTATATTTCCCTGGTAGTAATTATTTTCTCTTTCGAATATTTTGACTTCCCTTTAGGAAGAAACTAAATTCCCTGAGAATCCCCTAATTCTCGTTAAACCTTTGGGGGTGGTGGCAGCTTTTCTTTTTAATATTCAGGGAAATATCCAACATCAGGGACCATTAATAAATATAATTAATCAAAGTAAATATCTTGTTAATTGCCATAAGAGTTCCCCATTAGAAGTTAATTTAATGACAAGGTACCACACTGGTGGTCCTTCAGAAGTGAAAGTAAAACAAATTAATTAAGTAAAGAAATTAATCAACCAATAACAATCATTTAAATAAATATCGTGCCCCTGATCTAGCACCCCTCCATCAGAGGCACGACACTGGTGGCTTAAGCGGTGGGATTCAAAGTGTTTTGAGCACTACCTAACAATTACCACAGCAAGTGAGGATGGAAAAGTTTCTTGTCATGCGATAATTAAGTAAGAGGAATGATGGATAAGGGTAGTTGTACTCATGGTCCTACTTGGTTAGCTATGGGGAAAATGGGTAAGGATGGAAATGGTTAGGTTAATGTAGTGATGGGTTAGGTTAAGTTAGCCTGGATTAAGGTAGTAAGTAAGTTAGCCTGGATTAAGGTACCCTAACGATTATCCCGCTATAGTTAGGATAACTCGGGAAACGTTAGATGTAAAGGAAGATAATGATTTTGTGGAAGCAAGTTGATGTTATTTTTGTTTAGTTAGCCATCTATTTGTGTCAGATTTTGCCCACATTGCCGTAATTATTTAGTAAAGTTCGAATTAATTTTTTTTAGTAGTGAGGAAATTAAGTAAGGTTAGTGAGTTAAGGATTCAACAACTTAGAGGCATCCTAAACTTTCAACACAAACAAAACACACACACTGTTCTGGAGAGCATGGAGCAGTACGCCGCAGGCCTCGGAATGCCCCAGTCTATGGTCCACGACAACGGATTGGAGTCCGTGTCGCGGCAGTTCAAGATCTCTACAGGAGACATCGGATCCTCAGTCTTCACATGGCAGTCAAGACCAAAGCCACATGTGGACAAAGAGGAGTGGTTACTGACTCCTCTGAAAGTTTTGTGTGCCGGGAAAGACAATGATGAACCGATGCCTCCACGGCTGTGTGGTGGACCTCAGCGATGTATTGAGGAGTGTGGATACAGTGGCTGGGCAGAAACAACCCCAAAGAACTATGCCACAATGGGTGTTAGTTTTAAGGTGTAGAGGAACAGGTTTGGACAATTAGTGGTGCTAAGTTACAGTCCCCTTGGAGGTATGTTGTTGGTGAATCGACCCAGGTGTGACAGGTCGATAGACTATCCACCTTAATTCCCCCGGGCCTAGTTTGAGCCCTGAAGGAGTGGTGAACTTTTGAGGTAGAAGATAAGTTCACAGGATTGTGTGTAGTTCACACAAT
This sequence comes from Cancer borealis, assembly GCA_036785275.1. Taxonomy (NCBI): domain Eukaryota; kingdom Metazoa; phylum Arthropoda; class Malacostraca; order Decapoda; family Cancridae; genus Cancer; species Cancer borealis. The sequence goes on along the minus strand of JAXIVD010000208.1, from coordinate 113,983 downwards.
TTACTAGTTCAGGAAGCTGTAGGCCACTTTAACGTGAGGGAATCATACCTGGTAGTAGTGTGATTAGGCCTCTAAGCTACAGTCTGCCGGTGTTAGGAGGTGGAGGAGACATCAGGACGTAGCCTAAGCTCTGTCAAATGCTTCCTGTATGACCACTTGCTGCGGAAACGAATGAAGGGTGATTGAATGCAAATGTTGTGAGAAAATGAAGATGAATGACTGAGAATTTATGTTATTGTTTGTTTTGGTGTGAAAGTCAAGGGTCGGAAGGCTCAACTTAGCTACCGAGTGTCCGGGATCTTGTACAGTTGACGAGATCATCCATACTTCTCTCATGAGTATGTGGACTGGGGTGTGCCCTACAATAATCTGAACTACAGTCAAGTAGCAGCAGTAGCCAGGCAATTGGTTTCGCAGGAACCACATATTACGTTGCCAGTGTTTTAGCCAGGAAGGGCTGCAGAAGTAGTGGAGTGATGGGGAAGGTCGAGTGAATGTTAGTCTGATGGAAAACCAAGGTGGATTGTAACTTTAGTGACCACTAAACCAGTTCCTAAATTGTAAACATGTTAAGATGTAATTTTTTTTTATTATTAGTGAGTAAAAACATTTCACCCGGAGGGAAAAGTCGTGTGATGCCTCCAATTTTATCTCAAACAGGTCTTACTGAATGTACCATTTTGTTTTGTTTAGTTATGCCCTTAGATCCTGTATTCCCAAGGTGATACTGCATTATATAAATGTTTTTACTCACATATCATTCATAATTTTATACTATATGTTTATATTAATGTTTATATTAGAATTGTTTCTCCAAACTTTCAAATCCTATGCAGTCATCCCCCCCCCCCACAAGACAGTTTTCTATGGAAAGAAATTAATATCATAATCTAATCACTATTAATAGTCATTAACTTGTTAAAATGCTCTCCATAGTCAAATATAATTAACCTACTTAGTTATCTCTCACAAAACTGTGTTAAGACTGATGTAATATTTCATCATGTAAGGCGATCACGCCCCAGAGGCCTATCGAGCTGAGAAAAGTCACGTACACCAGAATTTTTCCCTATATAGTAACCCAGAGATCAAGTTCAATAGATATCTAAATGTTACTTATTTAGCGTCAAAATTAATTTCCTATAAGCTGATAACCATTCCATGTCTCAATAATCAATTAATAATAAGATCAAAGGAGGAATATTCTCGAAACCCCCCCTTCCCCCTCCTCGTCTCCCGCCTTTTTTCCCAGAGAGCGTCACTCGGGACTCAACTTTCATAACGTCAACAGGTGAGTGACATCACTCTCGAAATTCCTCAATATTTGTGAAATTCAATGCCTCTCACCATTATTATATAGTCCATAATCTTCCCCAGTAGCCTGACAATATATGTAAACCTCTATTGAGATCTATTATAAGTGGCTAATACCAATTTCCTTCTCTTCAAGAAGGACAACGTGGTTTCAAAACCGCATGGCCTCCTTTTGTCCCCCCCTCCCCCAAAATAATATTTCATGGTGTACAATATATATTTTTCATGGTAATTTCTATGTTATTGTGACTGTGTATTAACTTCTGAGTTAAGGAAGTGAATTATACTGACTCGGGACTCAACTTTCATAACGTCAACAGGGAAAGAATGCCTCCACGACAGTTACACCAATTTCTCATTTACTTTCTTTTGTTTTGTAGATAAAAAAAATAACGGCTAGAAAGCCAATGCCAAATTTCCGAGTTAAGCTTTAGGGAACTATGTGTCACGTAGGACGGTCTGATAGACCCAGCCCATGTATTCAGGAGTAGGAATCGCGTATTCCTACTTAGTGAGGAAGAATTATACTATGTCTGCATAACCAGAAACATTGAGATCACCTTAATTTCGGAAATCCCCTGAGAAAAGGTTCTTTAACTGTTCTCAGGCCCAGTTACAAAATTATAATATTACTTTAAGGTGATGTTTTTCAGGGAAGGGAGTCAAGGGTATAACTTGTAATGTGTGAAGAGTTTGGTATCTCGGGGTGAGATAAGTATTGCCAACTCTGTATTTCTTTTCATTTTTGAGGAAGGTTATTTCTGCCATGAACCATTAAGTTGTCTGATACTATAACTAAGCTGTGTTTCTAAGACTCAATGATCAGCCTGTGATATTCAAAGTATACAGTAAATAAATAACTCAAGTAAAATCTGAGGAAGTGATTTCGTGTTATAATAACCTCCGTTGGTGTGGTAAGGTAAGTGTAGGGAGGTGCTCAACACTCTTGAAAAAGGATATGAAACAAATCCACGAATCCATGTGCCTTATTGAAACTCAGTCCACTCTACCAAATAACTAAATTGTTAAATCAGTTCCCTTTTCTTTTCATTGGTCGCCTATATTTCCCTGGTAGTAATTATTTTCTCTTTCGAATATTTTGACTTCCCTTTAGGAAGAAACTAAATTCCCTGAGAATCCCCTAATTCTCGTTAAACCTTTGGGGGTGGTGGCAGCTTTTCTTTTTAATATTCAGGGAAATATCCAACATCAGGGACCATTAATAAATATAATTAATCAAAGTAAATATCTTGTTAATTGCCATAAGAGTTCCCCATTAGAAGTTAATTTAATGACAAGGTACCACACTGGTGGTCCTTCAGAAGTGAAAGTAAAACAAATTAATTAAGTAAAGAAATTAATCAACCAATAACAATCATTTAAATAAATATCGTGCCCCTGATCTAGCACCCCTCCATCAGAGGCACGACACTGGTGGCTTAAGCGGTGGGATTCAAAGTGTTTTGAGCACTACCTAACAATTACCACAGCAAGTGAGGATGGAAAAGTTTCTTGTCATGCGATAATTAAGTAAGAGGAATGATGGATAAGGGTAGTTGTACTCATGGTCCTACTTGGTTAGCTATGGGGAAAATGGGTAAGGATGGAAATGGTTAGGTTAATGTAGTGATGGGTTAGGTTAAGTTAGCCTGGATTAAGGTAGTAAGTAAGTTAGCCTGGATTAAGGTACCCTAACGATTATCCCGCTATAGTTAGGATAACTCGGGAAACGTTAGATGTAAAGGAAGATAATGATTTTGTGGAAGCAAGTTGATGTTATTTTTGTTTAGTTAGCCATCTATTTGTGTCAGATTTTGCCCACATTGCCGTAATTATTTAGTAAAGTTCGAATTAATTTTTTTTAGTAGTGAGGAAATTAAGTAAGGTTAGTGAGTTAAGGATTCAACAACTTAGAGGCATCCTAAACTTTCAACACAAACAAAACACACACACTGTTCTGGAGAGCATGGAGCAGTACGCCGCAGGCCTCGGAATGCCCCAGTCTATGGTCCACGACAACGGATTGGAGTCCGTGTCGCGGCAGTTCAAGATCTCTACAGGAGACATCGGATCCTCAGTCTTCACATGGCAGTCAAGACCAAAGCCACATGTGGACAAAGAGGAGTGGTTACTGACTCCTCTGAAAGTTTTGTGTGCCGGGAAAGACAATGATGAACCGATGCCTCCACGGCTGTGTGGTGGACCTCAGCGATGTATTGAGGAGTGTGGATACAGTGGCTGGGCAGAAACAACCCCAAAGAACTATGCCACAATGGGTGTTAGTTTTAAGGTGTAGAGGAACAGGTTTGGACAATTAGTGGTGCTAAGTTACAGTCCCCTTGGAGGTATGTTGTTGGTGAATCGACCCAGGTGTGACAGGTCGATAGACTATCCACCTTAATTCCCCCGGGCCTAGTTTGAGCCCTGAAGGAGTGGTGAACTTTTGAGGTAGAAGATAAGTTCACAGGATTGTGTGTAGTTCACACAATTTACTAGTTCAGGAAGCTGTAGGCCACTTTAACGTGAGGGAATCATACCTGGTAGTAGTGTGATTAGGCCTCTAAGCTACAGTCTGCCGGTGTTAGGAGGTGGAGGAGACATCAGGACGTAGCCTAAGCTCTGTCAAATGCTTCCTGTATGACCACTTGCTGCGGAAACGAATGAAGGGTGATTGAATGCAAATGTTGTGAGAAAATGAAGATGAATGACTGAGAATTTATGTTATTGTTTGTTTTGGTGTGAAAGTCAAGGGTCGGAAGGCTCAACTTAGCTACCGAGTGTCCGGGATCTTGTACAGTTGTCGAGATCATCCATACTTCTCTCATGAGTATGTGGACTGGGGTGTGCCCTACAATAATCTGAACTACAGTCAAGTAGCAGCAGTAGCCAGGCAATTGGTTTCGCAGGAACCACATATTACGTTGCCAGTGTTTTAGCCAGGAAGGGCTGCAGAAGTAGTGGAGTGATGGGGAAGGTCGAGTGAATGTTAGTCTGATGGAAAACCAAGGTGGATTGTAACTTTAGTGACCACTAAACCAGTTCCTAAATTGTAAACATGTTAAGATGTAATTTTTTTTTATTATTAGTGAGTAAAAACATTTCACCCGGAGGGAAAAGTCGTGTGATGCCTCCAATTTTATCTCAAACAGGTCTTACTGAATGTACCATTTTGTTTTGTTTAGTTATGCCCTTAGATCCTGTATTCCCAAGGTGATACTGCATTATATAAATGTTTTTACTCACATATCATTCATAATTTTATACTATATGTTTATATTAATGTTTATATTAGAATTGTTTCTCCAAACTTTCAAATCCTATGCAGTCATCCCCCCCCCCACAAGACAGTTTTCTATGGAAAGAAATTAATATCATAATCTAATCACTATTAATAGTCATTAACTTGTTAAAATGCTCTCCATAGTCAAATATAATTAACCTACTTAGTTATCTCTCACAAAACTGTGTTAAGACTGATGTAATATTTCATCATGTAAGGCGATCACGCCCCAGAGGCCTATCGAGCTGAGAAAAGTCACGTACACCAGAATTTTTCCCTATATAGTAACCCAGAGATCAAGTTCAATAGATATCTAAATGTTACTTATTTAGCGTCAAAATTAATTTCCTATAAGCTGATAACCATTCCATGTCTCAATAATCAATTAATAATAAGATCAAAGGAGGAATATTCTCGAAACCCCCCCTTCCCCCTCCTCGTCTCCCGCCTTTTTTCCCAGAGAGCGTCACTCGGGACTCAACTTTCATAACGTCAACAGGTGAGTGACATCACTCTCGAAATTCCTCAATATTTGTGAAATTCAATGCCTCTCACCATTATTATATAGTCCATAATCTTCCCCAGTAGCCTGACAATATATGTAAACCTCTATTGAGATCTATTATAAGTGGCTAATACCAATTTCCTTCTCTTCAAGAAGGACAACGTGGTTTCAAAACCGCATGGCCTCCTTTTGTCCCCCCCTCCCCCAAAATAATATTTCATGGTGTACAATATATATTTTTCATGGTAATTTCTATGTTATTGTGACTGTGTATTAACTTCTGAGTTAAGGAAGTGAATTATACTGACTCGGGACTCAACTTTCATAACGTCAACAGGGAAAGAATGCCTCCACGACAGTTACACCAATTTCTCATTTACTTTCTTTTGTTTTGTAGATAAAAAAATAACGGCTAGAAAGCCAATGCCAAATTTCCGAGTTAAGCTTTAGGGAACTATGTGTCACGTAGGACGGTCTGATAGACCCAGCCCATGTATTCAGGAGTAGGAATCGCGTATTCCTACTTAGTGAGGAAGAATTATACTATGTCTGCATAACCAGAAACATTGAGATCACCTTAATTTCGGAAATCCCCTGAGAAAAGGTTCTTTAACTGTTCTCAGGCCCAGTTACAAAATTATAATATTACTTTAAGGTGATGTTTTTCAGGGAAGGGAGTCAAGGGTATAACTTGTAATGTGTGAAGAGTTTGGTATCTCGGGGTGAGATAAGTATTGCCAACTCTGTATTTCTTTTCATTTTTGAGGAAGGTTATTTCTGCCATGAACCATTAAGTTGTCTGATACTATAACTAAGCTGTGTTTCTAAGACTCAATGATCAGCCTGTGATATTCAAAGTATACAGTAAATAAATAACTCAAGTAAAATCTGAGGAAGTGATTTCGTGTTATAATAACCTCCGTTGGTGTGGTAAGGTAAGTGTAGGGAGGTGCTCAACACTCTTGAAAAAGGATATGAAACAAATCCACGAATCCATGTGCCTTATTGAAACTCAGTCCACTCTACCAAATAACTAAATTGTTAAATCAGTTCCCTTTTCTTTTCATTGGTCGCCTATATTTCCCTGGTAGTAATTATTTTCTCTTTCGAATATTTTGACTTCCCTTTAGGAAGAAACTAAATTCCCTGAGAATCCCCTAATTCTCATTAAACCTTTGGGGGTGGTGGCAGCTTTTCTTTTTAATATTCAGGGAAATATCCAACATCAGGGACCATTAATAAATATAATTAATCAAAGTAAATATCTTGTTAATTGCCATAAGAGTTCCCCATTAGAAGTTAATTTAATGACAAGGTACCACACTGGTGGTCCTTCAGAAGTGAAAGTAAAACAAATTAATTAAGTAAAGAAATTAATCAACCAATAACAATCATTTAAATAAATATCGTGCCCCTGATCTAGCACCTCTCCATCAGAGGCACGACACTGGTGGCTTAAGCGGTGGGATTCAAAGTGTTTTGAGCACTACCTAACAATTACCACAGCAAGTGAGGATGGAAAAGTTTCTTGTCATGCGATAATTAAGTAAGAGGAATGATGGATAAGGGTAGTTGTACTCATGGTCCTACTTGGTTAGCTATGGGGAAAATGGGTAAGGATGGAAATGGTTAGGTTAATGTAGTGATGGGTTAGGTTAAGTTAGCCTGGATTAAGGTAGTAAGTAAGTTAGCCTGGATTAAGGTACCCTAACGATTATCCCGCTATAGTTAGAATAACTCGGGAAACGTTAGATGTAAAGGAAGATAATGATTTTGTGGAAGCAAGTTGATGTTATTTTTGTTTAGTTAGCCATCTATTTGTGTCAGATTTTGCCCACATTGCCGTAATTATTTAGTAAAGTTCGAATTAATTTTTTTTAGTAGTGAGGAAATTAAGTAAGGTTAGTGAGTTAAGGATTCAACAACTTAGAGGCATCCTAAACTTTCAACACAAACAAAACACACACACTGTTCTGGAGAGCATGGAGCAGTACGCCGCAGGCCTCGGAATGCCCCAGTCTATGGTCCACGACAACGGATTGGAGTCCGTGTCGCGGCAGTTCAAGATCTCTACAGGAGACATCGGATCCTCAGTCTTCACATGGCAGTCAAGACCAAAGCCACATGTGGACAAAGAGGAGTGGTTACTGACTCCTCTGAAAGTTTTGTGTGCCGGGAAAGACAATGATGAACCGATGCCTCCACGGCTGTGTGGTGGACCTCAGCGATGTATTGAGGAGTGTGGATACAGTGGCTGGGCAGAAACAACCCCAAAGAACTATGCCACAATGGGTGTTAGTTTTAAGGTGTAGAGGAACAGGTTTGGACAATTAGTGGTGCTAAGTTACAGTCCCCTTGGAGGTATGTTGTTGGTGAATCGACCCAGGTGTGACAGGTCGATAGACTATCCACCTTAATTCCCCCGGGCCTAGTTTGAGCCCTGAAGGAGTGGTGAACTTTTGAGGTAGAAGATAAGTTCACAGGATTGTGTGTAGTTCACACAATTTACTAGTTCAGGAAGCTGTAGGCCACTTTAACGTGAGGGAATCATACCTGGTAGTAGTGTGATTAGGCCTCTAAGCTACAGTCTGCCGGTGTTAGGAGGTGGAGGAGACATCAGGACGTAGCCTAAGCTCTGTCAAATGCTTCCTGTATGACCACTTGCTGCGGAAACGAATGAAGGGTGATTGAATGCAAATGTTGTGAGAAAATGAAGATGAATGACTGAGAATTTATGTTATTGTTTGTTTTGGTGTGAAAGTCAAGGGTCGGAAGGCTCAACTTAGCTACCGAGTGTCCGGGATCTTGTACAGTTGACGAGATCATCCATACTTCTCTCATGAGTATGTGGACTGGGGTGTGCCCTACAATAATCTGAACTACAGTCAAGTAGCAGCAGTAGCCAGGCAATTGGTTTCGCAGGAACCACATATTACGTTGCCAGTGTTTTAGCCAGGAAGGGCTGCAGAAGTAGTGGAGTGATGGGGAAGGTCGAGTGAATGTTAGTCTGATGGAAAACCAAGGTGGATTGTAACTTTAGTGACCACTAAACCAGTTCCTAAATTGTAAACATGTTAAGATGTAATTTTTTTTTATTATTAGTGAGTAAAAACATTTCACCCGGAGGGAAAAGTCGTGTGATGCCTCCAATTTTATCTCAAACAGGTCTTACTGAATGTACCATTTTGTTTTGTTTAGTTATGCCCTTAGATCCTGTATTCCCAAGGTGATACTGCATTATATAAATGTTTTTACTCACATATCATTCATAATTTTATACTATATGTTTATATTAATGTTTATATTAGAATTGTTTCTCCAAACTTTCAAATCCTATGCAGTCATCCCCCCCCCCACAAGACAGTTTTCTATGGAAAGAAATTAATATCATAATCTAATCACTATTAATAGTCATTAACTTGTTAAAATGCTCTCCATAGTCAAATATAATTAACCTACTTAGTTATCTCTCACAAAACTGTGTTAAGACTGATGTAATATTTCATCATGTAAGGCGATCACGCCCCAGAGTCCTATCGAGCTGAGAAAAGTCACGTACACCAGAATTTTTCCCTATATAGTAACCCAGAGATCAAGTTCAATAGATATCTAAATGTTACTTATTTAGCGTCAAAATTAATTTCCTATAAGCTGATAACCATTCCATGTCTCAATAATCAATTAATAATAAGATCAAAGGAGGAATATTCTCGAAACCCCCCCTTCCCCCTCCTCGTCTCCCGCCTTTTTTCCCAGAGAGCGTCACTCGGGACTCAACTTTCATAACGTCAACAGGTGAGTGACATCACTCTCGAAATTCCTCAATATTTGTGAAATTCAATGCCTCTCACCATTATTATATAGTCCATAATCTTCCCCAGTAGCCTGACAATATATGTAAACCTCTATTGAGATCTATTATAAGTGGCTAATACCAATTTCCTTCTCTTCAAGAAGGACAACGTGGTTTCAAAACCGCATGGCCTCCTTTTGTCCCCCCCTCCCCCAAAATAATATTTCATGGTGTACAATATATATTTTTCATGGTAATTTCTATGTTATTGTGACTGTGTATTAACTTCTGAGTTAAGGAAGTGAATTATACTGACTCGGGACTCAACTTTCATAACGTCAACAGGGAAAGAATGCCTCCACGACAGTTACACCAATTTCTCATTTACTTTCTTTTGTTTTGTAGATAAAAAAATAACGGCTAGAAAGCCAATGCCAAATTTCCGAGTTAAGCTTTAGGGAACTATGTGTCACGTAGGACGGTCTGATAGACCCAGCCCATGTATTCAGGAGTAGGAATCGCGTATTCCTACTTAGTGAGGAAGAATTATACTATGTCTGCATAACCAGAAACATTGAGATCACCTTAATTTCGGAAATCCCCTGAGAAAAGGTTCTTTAACTGTTCTCAGGCCCAGTTACAAAATTATAATATTACTTTAAGGTGATGTTTTTCAGGGAAGGGAGTCAAGGGTATAACTTGTAATGTGTGAAGAGTTTGGTATCTCGGGGTGAGATAAGTATTGCCAACTCTGTATTTCTTTTCATTTTTGAGGAAGGTTATTTCTGCCATGAACCATTAAGTTGTCTGATACTATAACTAAGCTGTGTTTCTAAGACTCAATGATCAGCCTGTGATATTCAAAGTATACAGTAAATAAATAACTCAAGTAAAATCTGAGGAAGTGATTTCGTGTTATAATAACCTCCGTTGGTGTGGTAAGGTAAGTGTAGGGAGGTGCTCAACACTCTTGAAAAAGGATATGAAACAAATCCACGAATCCATGTGCCTTATTGAAACTCAGTCCACTCTACCAAATAACTAAATTGTTAAATCAGTTCCCTTTTCTTTTCATTGGTCGCCTATATTTCCCTGGTAGTAATTATTTTCTCTTTCGAATATTTTGACTTCCCTTTAGGAAGAAACTAAATTCCCTGAGAATCCCCTAATTCTCATTAAACCTTTGGGGGTGGTGGCAGCTTTTCTTTTTAATATTCAGGGAAATATCCAACATCAAGGACCATTAATAAATATAATTAATCAAAGTAAATATCTTGTTAATTGCCATAAGAGTTCCCCATTAGAAGTTAATTTAATGACAAGGTACCACACTGGTGGTCCTTCAGAAGTGAAAGTAAAACAAATTAATTAAGTAAAGAAATTAATCAACCAATAACAATCATTTAAATAAATATCGTGCCCCTGATCTAGCACCCCTCCATCAGAGGCACGACACTGGTGGCTTAAGCGGTGGGATTCAAAGTGTTTTGAGCACTACCTAACAATTACCACAGCAAGTGAGGATGGAAAAGTTTCTTGTCATGCGATAATTAAGTAAGAGGAATGATGGATAAGGGTAGTTGTACTCATGGTCCTACTTGGTTAGCTATGGGGAAAATGGGTAAGGATGGAAATGGTTAGGTTAATGTAGTGATGGGTTAGGTTAAGTTAGCCTGGATTAAGGTAGTAAGTAAGTTAGCCTGGATTAAGGTACCCTAACGATTATCCCGCTATAGTTAGGATAACTCGGGAAACGTTAGATGTAAAGGAAGATAATGATTTTGTGGAAGCAAGTTGATGTTATTTTTGTTTAGTTAGCCATCTATTTGTGTCAGATTTTGCCCACATTGCCGTAATTATTTAGTAAAGTTCGAATTAATTTTTTTTAGTAGTGAGGAAATTAAGTAAGGTTAGTGAGTTAAGGATTCAACAACTTAGAGGCATCCTAAACTTTCAACACAAACAAAACACACACACTGTTCTGGAGAGCATGGAGCAGTACGCCGCAGGCCTCGGAATGCCCCAGTCTATGGTCCACGACAACGGATTGGAGTCCGTGTCGCGGCAGTTCAAGATCTCTACAGGAGACATCGGATCCTCAGTCTTCACATGGCAGTCAAGACCAAAGCCACATGTGGACAAAGAGGAGTGGTTACTGACTCCTCTGAAAGTTTTGTGTGCCGGGAAAGACAATGATGAACCGATGCCTCCACGGCTGTGTGGTGGACCTCAGCGATGTATTGAGGAGTGTGGATACAGTGGCTGGGCAGAAACAACCCCAAAGAACTATGCCACAATGGGTGTTAGTTTTAAGGTGTAGAGGAACAGGTTTGGACAATTAGTGGTGCTAAGTTACAGTCCCCTTGGAGGTATGTTGTTGGTGAATCGACCCAGGTGTGACAGGTCGATAGACTATCCACCTTAATTCCCCCGGGCCTAGTTTGAGCCCTGAAGGAGTGGTGAACTTTTGAGGTAGAAGATAAGTTCACAGGATTGTGTGTAGTTCACACAATTTACTAGTTCAGGAAGCTGTAGGCCACTTTAACGTGAGGGAATCATACCTGGTAGTAGTGTGATTAGGCCTCTAAGCTACAGTCTGCCGGTGTTAGGAGGTGGAGGAGACATCAGGACGTAGCCTAAGCTCTGTCAAATGCTTCCTGTATGACCACTTGCTGCGGAAACGAATGAAGGGTGATTGAATGCAAATGTTGTGAGAAAATGAAGATGAATGACTGAGAATTTATGTTATTGTTTGTTTTGGTGTGAAAGTCAAGGGTCGGAAGGCTCAACTTAGCTACCGAGTGTCCGGGATCTTGTACAGTTGACGAGATCATCCATACTTCTCTCATGAGTATGTGGACTGGGGTGTGCCCTACAATAATCTGAACTACAGTCAAGTAGCAGCAGTAGCCAGGCAATTGGTTTCGCAGGAACCACATATTACGTTGCCAGTGTTTTAGCCAGGAAGGGCTGCAGAAGTAGTGGAGTGATGGGGAAGGTCGAGTGAATGTTAGTCTGATGGAAAACCAAGGTGGATTGTAACTTTAGTGACCACTAAACCAGTTCCTAAATTGTAAACATGTTAAGATGTAATTTTTTTTTATTATTAGTGAGTAAAAACATTTCACCCGGAGGGAAAAGTCGTGTGATGCCTCCAATTTTATCTCAAACAGGTCTTACTGAATGTACCATTTTGTTTTGTTTAGTTATGCCCTTAGATCCTGTATTCCCAAGGTGATACTGCATTATATAAATGTTTTTACTCACATATCATTCATAATTTTATACTATATGTTTATATTAATGTTTATATTAGAATTGTTTCTCCAAACTTTCAAATCCTATGCAGTCATCCCCCCCCCCCACAAGACAGTTTTCTATGGAAAGAAATTAATATCATAATCTAATCACTATTAATAGTCATTAACTTGTTAAAATGCTCTCTATAGTCAAATATAATTAACCTACTTAGTTATCTCTCACAAAACTGTGTTAAGACTGATGTAATATTTCATCATGTAAGGCGATCACGCCCCAGAGGCCTATCGAGCTGAGAAAAGTCACGTACACCAGAATTTTTCCCTATATAGTAACCCAGAGATCAAGTTCAATAGATATCTAAATGTTACTTATTTAGCGTCAAAATTAATTTCCTATAAGCTGATAACCATTCCATGTCTCAATAATCAATTAATAATAAGATCAAAGGAGGAATATTCTCGAAACCCCCCCTTCCCCCTCCTCGTCTCCCGCCTTTTTTCCCAGAGAGCGTCACTCGGGACTCAACTTTCATAACGTCAACAGGTGAGTGACATCACTCTCGAAATTCCTCAATATTTGTGAAATTCAATGCCTCTCACCATTATTATATAGTCCATAATCTTCCCCAGTAGCCTGACAATATATGTAAACCTCTATTGAGATCTATTATAAGTGGCTAATACCAATTTCCTTCTCTTCAAGAAGGACAACGTGGTTTCAAAACCGCATGGCCTCCTTTTGTCCCCCCCTCCCCCAAAATAATATTTCATGGTGTACAATATATATTTTTCATGGTAATTTCTATGTTATTGTGACTGTGTATTAACTTCTGAGTTAAGGAAGTGAATTATACTGACTCGGGACTCAACTTTCATAACGTCAACAGGGAAAGAATGCCTCCACGACAGTTACACCAATTTCTCATTTACTTTCTTTTGTTTTGTAGATAAAAAAAATAACGGCTAGAAAGCCAATGCCAAATTTCCGAGTTAAGCTTTAGGGAACTATGTGTCACGTAGGACGGTCTGATAGACCCAGCCCATGTATTCAGGAGTAGGAATCGCGTATTCCTACTTAGTGAGGAAGAATTATACTATGTCTGCATAACCAGAAACATTGAGATCACCTTAATTTCGGAAATCCCCTGAGAAAAGGTTCTTTAACTGTTCTCAGGCCCAGTTACAAAATTATAATATTACTTTAAGGTGATGTTTTTCAGGGAAGGGAGTCAAGGGTATAACTTGTAATGTGTGAAGAGTTTGGTATCTCGGGGTGAGATAAGTATTGCCAACTCTGTATTTCTTTTCATTTTTGAGGAAGGTTATTTCTGCCATGAACCATTAAGTTGTCTGATACTATAACTAAGCTGTGTTTCTAAGACTCAATGATCAGCCTGTGATATTCAAAGTATACAGTAAATAAATAACTCAAGTAAAATCTGAGGAAGTGATTTCGTGTTATAATAACCTCCGTTGGTGTGGTAAGGTAAGTGTAGGGAGGTGCTCAACACTCTTGAAAAAGGATATGAAACAAATCCACGAATCCATGTGCCTTATTGAAACTCAGTCCACTCTACCAAATAACTAAATTGTTAAATCAGTTCCCTTTTCTTTTCATTGGTCGCCTATATTTCCCTGGTAGTAATTATTTTCTCTTTCGAATATTTTGACTTCCCTTTAGGAAGAAACTAAATTCCCTGAGAATCCCCTAATTCTCGTTAAACCTTTGGGGGTGGTGGCAGCTTTTCTTTTTAATATTCAGGGAAATATCCAACATCAGGGACCATTAATAAATATAATTAATCAAAGTAAATATCTTGTTAATTGCCATAAGAGTTCCCCATTAGAAGTTAATTTAATGACAAGGTACCACACTGGTGGTCCTTCAGAAGTGAAAGTAAAACAAATTAATTAAGTAAAGAAATTAATCAACCAATAACAATCATTTAAATAAATATCGTGCCCCTGATCTAGCACCCCTCCATCAGAGGCACGACACTGGTGGCTTAAGCGGTGGGATTCAAAGTGTTTTGAGCACTACCTAACAATTACCACAGCAAGTGAGGATGGAAAAGTTTCTTGTCATGCGATAATTAAGTAAGAGGAATGATGGATAAGGGTAGTTGTACTCATGGTCCTACTTGGTTAGCTATGGGGAAAATGGGTAAGGATGGAAATGGTTAGGTTAATGTAGTGATGGGTTAGGTTAAGTTAGCCTGGATTAAGGTAGTAAGTAAGTTAGCCTGGATTAAGGTACCCTAACGATTATCCCGCTATAGTTAGGATAACTCGGGAAACGTTAGATGTAAAGGAAGATAATGATTTTGTGGAAGCAAGTTGATGTTATTTTTGTTTAGTTAGCCATCTATTTGTGTCAGATTTTGCCCACATTGCCGTAATTATTTAGTAAAGTTCGAATTAATTTTTTTTAGTAGTGAGGAAATTAAGTAAGGTTAGTGAGTTAAGGATTCAACAACTTAGAGGCATCCTAAACTTTCAACACAAACAAAACACACACACTGTTCTGGAGAGCATGGAGCAGTACGCCGCAGGCCTCGGAATGCCCCAGTCTATGGTCCACGACAACGGATTGGAGTCCGTGTCGCGGCAGTTCAAGATCTCTACAGGAGACATCGGATCCTCAGTCTTCACATGGCAGTCAAGACCAAAGCCACATGTGGACAAAGAGGAGTGGTTACTGACTCCTCTGAAAGTTTTGTGTGCCGGGAAAGACAATGATGAACCGATGCCTCCACGGCTGTGTGGTGGACCTCAGCGATGTATTGAGGAGTGTGGATACAGTGGCTGGGCAGAAACAACCCCAAAGAACTATGCCACAATGGGTGTTAGTTTTAAGGTGTAGAGGAACAGGTTTGGACAATTAGTGGTGCTAAGTTACAGTCCCCTTGGAGGTATGTTGTTGGTGAATCGACCCAGGTGTGACAGGTCGATAGACTATCCACCTTAATTCCCCCGGGCCTAGTTTGAGCCCTGAAGGAGTGGTGAACTTTTGAGGTAGAAGATAAGTTCACAGGATTGTGTGTAGTTCACACAATTTACTAGTTCAGGAAGCTGTAGGCCACTTTAACGTGAGGGAATCATACCTGGTAGTAGTGTGATTAGGCCTCTAAGCTACAGTCTGCCGGTGTTAGGAGGTGGAGGAGACATCAGGACGTAGCCTAAGCTCTGTCAAATGCTTCCTGTATGACCACTTGCTGCGGAAACGAATGAAGGGTGATTGAATGCAAATGTTGTGAGAAAATGAAGATGAATGACTGAGAATTTATGTTATTGTTTGTTTTGGTGTGAAAGTCAAGGGTCGGAAGGCTCAACTTAGCTACCGAGTGTCCGGGATCTTGTACAGTTGACGAGATCATCCATACTTCTCTCATGAGTATGTGGACTGGGGTGTGCCCTACAATAATCTGAACTACAGTCAAGTAGCAGCAGTAGCCAGGCAATTGGTTTCGCAGGAACCACATATTACGTTGCCAGTGTTTTAGCCAGGAAGGGCTGCAGAAGTAGTGGAGTGATGGGGAAGGTCGAGTGAATGTTAGTCTGATGGAAAACCAAGGTGGATTGTAACTTTAGTGACCACTAAACCAGTTCCTAAATTGTAAACATGTTAAGATGTAATTTTTTTTTATTATTAGTGAGTAAAAACATTTCACCCGGAGGGAAAAGTCGTGTGATGCCTCCAATTTTATCTCAAACAGGTCTTACTGAATGTACCATTTTGTTTTGTTTAGTTATGCCCTTAGATCCTGTATTCCCAAGGTGATACTGCATTATATAAATGTTTTTACTCACATATCATTCATAATTTTATACTATATGTTTATATTAATGTTTATATTAGAATTGTTTCTCCAAACTTTCAAATCCTATGCAGTCATCCCCCCCCCCCACAAGACAGTTTTCTATGGAAAGAAATTAATATCATAATCTAATCACTATTAATAGTCATTAACTTGTTAAAATGCTCTCCATAGTCAAATATAATTAACCTACTTAGTTATCTCTCACAAAACTGTGTTAAGACTGATGTAATATTTCATCATGTAAGGCGATCACGCCCCAGAGGCCTATCGAGCTGAGAAAAGTCACGTACACCAGAATTTTTCCCTATATAGTAACCCAGAGATCAAGTTCAATAGATATCTAAATGTTACTTATTTAGCGTCAAAATTAATTTCCTATAAGCTGATAACCATTCCATGTCTCAATAATCAATTAATAATAAGATCAAAGGAGGAATATTCTCGAAACCCCCCCTTCCCCCTCCTCGTCTCCCGCCTTTTTTCCCAGAGAGCGTCACTCGGGACTCAACTTTCATAACGTCAACAGGTGAGTGACATCACTCTCGAAATTCCTCAATATTTGTGAAATTCAATGCCTCTCACCATTATTATATAGTCCATAATCTTCCCCAGTAGCCTGACAATATATGTAAACCTCTATTGAGATCTATTATAAGTGGCTAATACCAATTTCCTTCTCTTCAAGAAGGACAACGTGGTTTCAAAACCGCATGGCCTCCTTTTGTCCCCCCCTCCCCCAAAATAATATTTCATGGTGTACAATATATATTTTTCATGGTAATTTCTATGTTATTGTGACTGTGTATTAACTTCTGAGTTAAGGAAGTGAATTATACTGACTCGGGACTCAACTTTCATAACGTCAACAGGGAAAGAATGCCTCCACGACAGTTACACCAATTTCTCATTTACTTTCTTTTGTTTTGTAGATAAAAAAAATAACGGCTAGAAAGCCAATGCCAAATTTCCGAGTTAAGCTTTAGGGAACTATGTGTCACGTAGGACGGTCTGATAGACCCAGCCCATGTATTCAGGAGTAGGAATCGCGTATTCCTACTTAGTGAGGAAGAATTATACTATGTCTGCATAACCAGAAACATTGAGATCACCTTAATTTCGGAAATCCCCTGAGAAAAGGTTCTTTAACTGTTCTCAGGCCCAGTTACAAAATTATAATATTACTTTAAGGTGATGTTTTTCAGGGAAGGGAGTCAAGGGTATAA
This sequence comes from Cancer borealis, assembly GCA_036785275.1. Taxonomy (NCBI): domain Eukaryota; kingdom Metazoa; phylum Arthropoda; class Malacostraca; order Decapoda; family Cancridae; genus Cancer; species Cancer borealis. Next base: position 96,787 of record JAXIVD010000208.1, on the reverse strand, counting down.
CTTGTAATGTGTGAAGAGTTTGGTATCTCGGGGTGAGATAAGTATTGCCAACTCTGTATTTCTTTTCATTTTTGAGGAAGGTTATTTCTGCCATGAACCATTAAGTTGTCTGATACTATAACTAAGCTGTGTTTCTAAGACTCAATGATCAGCCTGTGATATTCAAAGTATACAGTAAATAAATAACTCAAGTAAAATCTGAGGAAGTGATTTCGTGTTATAATAACCTCCGTTGGTGTGGTAAGGTAAGTGTAGGGAGGTGCTCAACACTCTTGAAAAAGGATATGAAACAAATCCACGAATCCATGTGCCTTATTGAAACTCAGTCCACTCTACCAAATAACTAAATTGTTAAATCAGTTCCCTTTTCTTTTCATTGGTCGCCTATATTTCCCTGGTAGTAATTATTTTCTCTTTCGAATATTTTGACTTCCCTTTAGGAAGAAACTAAATTCCCTGAGAATCCCCTAATTCTCGTTAAACCTTTGGGGGTGGTGGCAGCTTTTCTTTTTAATATTCAGGGAAATATCCAACATCAGGGACCATTAATAAATATAATTAATCAAAGTAAATATCTTGTTAATTGCCATAAGAGTTCCCCATTAGAAGTTAATTTAATGACAAGGTACCACACTGGTGGTCCTTCAGAAGTGAAAGTAAAACAAATTAATTAAGTAAAGAAATTAATCAACCAATAACAATCATTTAAATAAATATCGTGCCCCTGATCTAGCACCCCTCCATCAGAGGCACGACACTGGTGGCTTAAGCGGTGGGATTCAAAGTGTTTTGAGCACTACCTAACAATTACCACAGCAAGTGAGGATGGAAAAGTTTCTTGTCATGCGATAATTAAGTAAGAGGAATGATGGATAAGGGTAGTTGTACTCATGGTCCTACTTGGTTAGCTATGGGGAAAATGGGTAAGGATGGAAATGGTTAGGTTAATGTAGTGATGGGTTAGGTTAAGTTAGCCTGGATTAAGGTAGTAAGTAAGTTAGCCTGGATTAAGGTACCCTAACGATTATCCCGCTATAGTTAGGATAACTCGGGAAACGTTAGATGTAAAGGAAGATAATGATTTTGTGGAAGCAAGTTGATGTTATTTTTGTTTAGTTAGCCATCTATTTGTGTCAGATTTTGCCCACATTGCCGTAATTATTTAGTAAAGTTCGAATTAATTTTTTTTAGTAGTGAGGAAATTAAGTAAGGTTAGTGAGTTAAGGATTCAACAACTTAGAGGCATCCTAAACTTTCAACACAAACAAAACACACACACTGTTCTGGAGAGCATGGAGCAGTACGCCGCAGGCCTCGGAATGCCCCAGTCTATGGTCCACGACAACGGATTGGAGTCCGTGTCGCGGCAGTTCAAGATCTCTACAGGAGACATCGGATCCTCAGTCTTCACATGGCAGTCAAGACCAAAGCCACATGTGGACAAAGAGGAGTGGTTACTGACTCCTCTGAAAGTTTTGTGTGCCGGGAAAGACAATGATGAACCGATGCCTCCACGGCTGTGTGGTGGACCTCAGCGATGTATTGAGGAGTGTGGATACAGTGGCTGGGCAGAAACAACCCCAAAGAACTATGCCACAATGGGTGTTAGTTTTAAGGTGTAGAGGAACAGGTTTGGACAATTAGTGGTGCTAAGTTACAGTCCCCTTGGAGGTATGTTGTTGGTGAATCGACCCAGGTGTGACAGGTCGATAGACTATCCACCTTAATTCCCCCGGGCCTAGTTTGAGCCCTGAAGGAGTGGTGAACTTTTGAGGTAGAAGATAAGTTCACAGGATTGTGTGTAGTTCACACAATTTACTAGTTCAGGAAGCTGTAGGCCACTTTAACGTGAGGGAATCATACCTGGTAGTAGTGTGATTAGGCCTCTAAGCTACAGTCTGCCGGTGTTAGGAGGTGGAGGAGACATCAGGACGTAGCCTAAGCTCTGTCAAATGCTTCCTGTATGACCACTTGCTGCGGAAACGAATGAAGGGTGATTGAATGCAAATGTTGTGAGAAAATGAAGATGAATGACTGAGAATTTATGTTATTGTTTGTTTTGGTGTGAAAGTCAAGGGTCGGAAGGCTCAACTTAGCTACCGAGTGTCCGGGATCTTGTACAGTTGACGAGATCATCCATACTTCTCTCATGAGTATGTGGACTGGGGTGTGCCCTACAATAATCTGAACTACAGTCAAGTAGCAGCAGTAGCCAGGCAATTGGTTTCGCAGGAACCACATATTACGTTGCCAGTGTTTTAGCCAGGAAGGGCTGCAGAAGTAGTGGAGTGATGGGGAAGGTCGAGTGAATGTTAGTCTGATGGAAAACCAAGGTGGATTGTAACTTTAGTGACCACTAAACCAGTTCCTAAATTGTAAACATGTTAAGATGTAATTTTTTTTTATTATTAGTGAGTAAAAACATTTCACCCGGAGGGAAAAGTCGTGTGATGCCTCCAATTTTATCTCAAACAGGTCTTACTGAATGTACCATTTTGTTTTGTTTAGTTATGCCCTTAGATCCTGTATTCCCAAGGTGATACTGCATTATATAAATGTTTTTACTCACATATCATTCATAATTTTATACTATATGTTTATATTAATGTTTATATTAGAATTGTTTCTCCAAACTTTCAAATCCTATGCAGTCATCCCCCCCCCCCACAAGACAGTTTTCTATGGAAAGAAATTAATATCATAATCTAATCACTATTAATAGTCATTAACTTGTTAAAATGCTCTCCATAGTCAAATATAATTAACCTACTTAGTTATCTCTCACAAAACTGTGTTAAGACTGATGTAATATTTCATCATGTAAGGCGATCACGCCCCAGAGGCCTATCGAGCTGAGAAAAGTCACGTACACCAGAATTTTTCCCTATATAGTAACCCAGAGATCAAGTTCAATAGATATCTAAATGTTACTTATTTAGCGTCAAAATTAATTTCCTATAAGCTGATAACCATTCCATGTCTCAATAATCAATTAATAATAAGATCAAAGGAGGAATATTCTCGAAACCCCCCCTTCCCCCTCCTCGTCTCCCGCCTTTTTTCCCAGAGAGCGTCACTCGGGACTCAACTTTCATAACGTCAACAGGTGAGTGACATCACTCTCGAAATTCCTCAATATTTGTGAAATTCAATGCCTCTCACCATTATTATATAGTCCATAATCTTCCCCAGTAGCCTGACAATATATGTAAACCTCTATTGAGATCTATTATAAGTGGCTAATACCAATTTCCTTCTCTTCAAGAAGGACAACGTGGTTTCAAAACCGCATGGCCTCCTTTTGTCCCCCCCTCCCCCAAAATAATATTTCATGGTGTACAATATATATTTTTCATGGTAATTTCTATGTTATTGTGACTGTGTATTAACTTCTGAGTTAAGGAAGTGAATTATACTGACTCGGGACTCAACTTTCATAACGTCAACAGGGAAAGAATGCCTCCACGACAGTTACACCAATTTCTCATTTACTTTCTTTTGTTTTGTAGATAAAAAAAATAACGGCTAGAAAGCCAATGCCAAATTTCCGAGTTAAGCTTTAGGGAACTATGTGTCACGTAGGACGGTCTGATAGACCCAGCCCATGTATTCAGGAGTAGGAATCGCGTATTCCTACTTAGTGAGGAAGAATTATACTATGTCTGCATAACCAGAAACATTGAGATCACCTTAATTTCGGAAATCCCCTGAGAAAAGGTTCTTTAACTGTTCTCAGGCCCAGTTACAAAATTATAATATTACTTTAAGGTGATGTTTTTCAGGGAAGGGAGTCAAGGGTATAACTTGTAATGTGTGAAGAGTTTGGTATCTCGGGGTGAGATAAGTATTGCCAACTCTGTATTTCTTTTCATTTTTGAGGAAGGTTATTTCTGCCATGAACCATTAAGTTGTCTGATACTATAACTAAGCTGTGTTTCTAAGACTCAATGATCAGCCTGTGATATTCAAAGTATACAGTAAATAAATAACTCAAGTAAAATCTGAGGAAGTGATTTCGTGTTATAATAACCTCCGTTGGTGTGGTAAGGTAAGTGTAGGGAGGTGCTCAACACTCTTGAAAAAGGATATGAAACAAATCCACGAATCCATGTGCCTTATTGAAACTCAGTCCACTCTACCAAATAACTAAATTGTTAAATCAGTTCCCTTTTCTTTTCATTGGTCGCCTATATTTCCCTGGTAGTAATTATTTTCTCTTTCGAATATTTTGACTTCCCTTTAGGAAGAAACTAAATTCCCTGAGAATCCCCTAATTCTCGTTAAACCTTTGGGGGTGGTGGCAGCTTTTCTTTTTAATATTCAGGGAAATATCCAACATCAGGGACCATTAATAAATATAATTAATCAAAGTAAATATCTTGTTAATTGCCATAAGAGTTCCCCATTAGAAGTTAATTTAATGACAAGGTACCACACTGGTGGTCCTTCAGAAGTGAAAGTAAAACAAATTAATTAAGTAAAGAAATTAATCAACCAATAACAATCATTTAAATAAATATCGTGCCCCTGATCTAGCACCCCTCCATCAGAGGCACGACACTGGTGGCTTAAGCGGTGGGATTCAAAGTGTTTTGAGCACTACCTAACAATTACCACAGCAAGTGAGGATGGAAAAGTTTCTTGTCATGCGATAATTAAGTAAGAGGAATGATGGATAAGGGTAGTTGTACTCATGGTCCTACTTGGTTAGCTATGGGGAAAATGGGTAAGGATGGAAATGGTTAGGTTAATGTAGTGATGGGTTAGGTTAAGTTAGCCTGGATTAAGGTAGTAAGTAAGTTAGCCTGGATTAAGGTACCCTAACGATTATCCCGCTATAGTTAGGATAACTCGGGAAACGTTAGATGTAAAGGAAGATAATGATTTTGTGGAAGCAAGTTGATGTTATTTTTGTTTAGTTAGCCATCTATTTGTGTCAGATTTTGCCCACATTGCCGTAATTATTTAGTAAAGTTCGAATTAATTTTTTTTAGTAGTGAGGAAATTAAGTAAGGTTAGTGAGTTAAGGATTCAACAACTTAGAGGCATCCTAAACTTTCAACACAAACAAAACACACACACTGTTCTGGAGAGCATGGAGCAGTACGCCGCAGGCCTCGGAATGCCCCAGTCTATGGTCCACGACAACGGATTGGAGTCCGTGTCGCGGCAGTTCAAGATCTCTACAGGAGACATCGGATCCTCAGTCTTCACATGGCAGTCAAGACCAAAGCCACATGTGGACAAAGAGGAGTGGTTACTGACTCCTCTGAAAGTTTTGTGTGCCGGGAAAGACAATGATGAACCGATGCCTCCACGGCTGTGTGGTGGACCTCAGCGATGTATTGAGGAGTGTGGATACAGTGGCTGGGCAGAAACAACCCCAAAGAACTATGCCACAATGGGTGTTAGTTTTAAGGTGTAGAGGAACAGGTTTGGACAATTAGTGGTGCTAAGTTACAGTCCCCTTGGAGGTATGTTGTTGGTGAATCGACCCAGGTGTGACAGGTCGATAGACTATCCACCTTAATTCCCCCGGGCCTAGTTTGAGCCCTGAAGGAGTGGTGAACTTTTGAGGTAGAAGATAAGTTCACAGGATTGTGTGTAGTTCACACAATTTACTAGTTCAGGAAGCTGTAGGCCACTTTAACGTGAGGGAATCATACCTGGTAGTAGTGTGATTAGGCCTCTAAGCTACAGTCTGCCGGTGTTAGGAGGTGGAGGAGACATCAGGACGTAGCCTAAGCTCTGTCAAATGCTTCCTGTATGACCACTTGCTGCGGAAACGAATGAAGGGTGATTGAATGCAAATGTTGTGAGAAAATGAAGATGAATGACTGAGAATTTATGTTATTGTTTGTTTTGGTGTGAAAGTCAAGGGTCGGAAGGCTCAACTTAGCTACCGAGTGTCCGGGATCTTGTACAGTTGACGAGATCATCCATACTTCTCTCATGAGTATGTGGACTGGGGTGTGCCCTACAATAATCTGAACTACAGTCAAGTAGCAGCAGTAGCCAGGCAATTGGTTTCGCAGGAACCACATATTACGTTGCCAGTGTTTTAGCCAGGAAGGGCTGCAGAAGTAGTGGAGTGATGGGGAAGGTCGAGTGAATGTTAGTCTGATGGAAAACCAAGGTGGATTGTAACTTTAGTGACCACTAAACCAGTTCCTAAATTGTAAACATGTTAAGATGTAATTTTTTTTTATTATTAGTGAGTAAAAACATTTCACCCGGAGGGAAAAGTCGTGTGATGCCTCCAATTTTATCTCAAACAGGTCTTACTGAATGTACCATTTTGTTTTGTTTAGTTATGCCCTTAGATCCTGTATTCCCAAGGTGATACTGCATTATATAAATGTTTTTACTCACATATCATTCATAATTTTATACTATATGTTTATATTAATGTTTATATTAGAATTGTTTCTCCAAACTTTCAAATCCTATGCAGTCATCCCCCCCCCCCACAAGACAGTTTTCTATGGAAAGAAATTAATATCATAATCTAATCACTATTAATAGTCATTAACTTGTTAAAATGCTCTCCATAGTCAAATATAATTAACCTACTTAGTTATCTCTCACAAAACTGTGTTAAGACTGATGTAATATTTCATCATGTAAGGCGATCACGCCCCAGAGGCCTATCGAGCTGAGAAAAGTCACGTACACCAGAATTTTTCCCTATATAGTAACCCAGAGATCAAGTTCAATAGATATCTAAATGTTACTTATTTAGCGTCAAAATTAATTTCCTATAAGCTGATAACCATTCCATGTCTCAATAATCAATTAATAATAAGATCAAAGGAGGAATATTCTCGAAACCCCCCCTTCCCCCTCCTCGTCTCCCGCCTTTTTTCCCAGAGAGCGTCACTCGGGACTCAACTTTCATAACGTCAACAGGTGAGTGACATCACTCTCGAAATTCCTCAATATTTGTGAAATTCAATGCCTCTCACCATTATTATATAGTCCATAATCTTCCCCAGTAGCCTGACAATATATGTAAACCTCTATTGAGATCTATTATAAGTGGCTAATACCAATTTCCTTCTCTTCAAGAAGGACAACGTGGTTTCAAAACCGCATGGCCTCCTTTTGTCCCCCCCTCCCCCAAAATAATATTTCATGGTGTACAATATATATTTTTCATGGTAATTTCTATGTTATTGTGACTGTGTATTAACTTCTGAGTTAAGGAAGTGAATTATACTGACTCGGGACTCAACTTTCATAACGTCAACAGGGAAAGAATGCCTCCACGACAGTTACACCAATTTCTCATTTACTTTCTTTTGTTTTGTAGATAAAAAAAATAACGGCTAGAAAGCCAATGCCAAATTTCCGAGTTAAGCTTTAGGGAACTATGTGTCACGTAGGACGGTCTGATAGACCCAGCCCATGTATTCAGGAGTAGGAATCGCGTATTCCTACTTAGTGAGGAAGAATTATACTATGTCTGCATAACCAGAAACATTGAGATCACCTTAATTTCGGAAATCCCCTGAGAAAAGGTTCTTTAACTGTTCTCAGGCCCAGTTACAAAATTATAATATTACTTTAAGGTGATGTTTTTCAGGGAAGGGAGTCAAGGGTATAACTTGTAATGTGTGAAGAGTTTGGTATCTCGGGGTGAGATAAGTATTGCCAACTCTGTATTTCTTTTCATTTTTGAGGAAGGTTATTTCTGCCATGAACCATTAAGTTGTCTGATACTATAACTAAGCTGTGTTTCTAAGACTCAATGATCAGCCTGTGATATTCAAAGTATACAGTAAATAAATAACTCAAGTAAAATCTGAGGAAGTGATTTCGTGTTATAATAACCTCCGTTGGTGTGGTAAGGTAAGTGTAGGGAGGTGCTCAACACTCTTGAAAAAGGATATGAAACAAATCCACGAATCCATGTGCCTTATTGAAACTCAGTCCACTCTACCAAATAACTAAATTGTTAAATCAGTTCCCTTTTCTTTTCATTGGTCGCCTATATTTCCCTGGTAGTAATTATTTTCTCTTTCGAATATTTTGACTTCCCTTTAGGAAGAAACTAAATTCCCTGAGAATCCCCTAATTCTCGTTAAACCTTTGGGGGTGGTGGCAGCTTTTCTTTTTAATATTCAGGGAAATATCCAACATCAGGGACCATTAATAAATATAATTAATCAAAGTAAATATCTTGTTAATTGCCATAAGAGTTCCCCATTAGAAGTTAATTTAATGACAAGGCACCACACTGGTGGTCCTTCAGAAGTGAAAGTAAAAGAAATTAATTAAGTAAAGAAATTAATCAACCAATAACAATCATTTAAATAAATCATGTGCCTCTGAATCAGCCCCACCTTCAGAGCACGACATGTGTGTGTGTGTGTGTGTATATATGAGAGTGTGTGTGTGTGTGTGTGTGTGTGTGTGTGTGTGTGTGTGTGTGTGTGTGTGTGTGTATGAGTGTGTGTGTGTGAATGCGTGCGTATGTCTGTATGTGTGTGTGTGTGTGTGTGTGTGTGTGTGTGTGTGTGTGTGTGTGTGTGTGTGTGTGTGTGTGTGAGCATTGGATGTCTTCACAAATGGCTAGACTGACCTGTTGAGTGCTGCCTCAGCCTGCCTGCTAGCGACTGTGTGTGTGTGTGTGTGTGTGTGTGTGTGTGTGTGTGTGTGTGTGTGTGTGTGTGTGTAGAGAGAGAGATTGCCACCTGAGGATTTGAGTAATTTGACGGCGACGCGGACCTACAGAGCGCGGGCTCCAGCCTCCAAGTGATATTTTTTGTGTTCGAAACTGGATCTGTCTTAATTGTCCAAACTTTCTATTGCTTACACATTTTTTTGCAATATACAAACATCTTATATCTTATTTTAGTTTGATGAAAATAATTGTAAACAATATAATATGCTTTTTACTTATTATTATTAAAAGAGAACAATTGTATGTCGAAGCCACTACCACATAATGCATTGAAACATCAACACCCACACAGATTTGAATGCCACATCTCGTTATTTTCTACAATTCTTTAATATAGTACAATCTTTTTGCTTGTCTTTGGTGTTCTTCTATATTAAAAGCAATATATATAATATAAATCTTATGTAGACGATCAACTATAATGGTCTCAAACATCTTACTTTCCTCTGATTTATTCGAAATATATACCCAGATTCTTTCTCATGAAAACACACACATCCGCTTCGCTCCACCCACGCAGAGGGCCCACATCTCGTTATTTTCAACACTTCCCTAATATATTTCAAGCTTTATGCTTGTTTTTGGTTTACTTTTATATAAAAAACAACATATATATTATAAATCTTATGTATTTCTACAACTGTTATGGTCTTGAACGTCTTACTTTCCTCTTATTTAATCGAAATATTATCCCGTTGGGTGTCTTTCTAGATGAAGTTATGAAGTTGCTGAGAGCTGATTGGATACATGATCACAGGCCAAACGCTGGCAAATGCAGAATTTCGTATCTTGAAAGTGTTTGCTCAGAACTTGCTCATATGGCAAGTCGTCTTGCCTTTTGGCAAGTCGTCTTGACATTACATGTAAACGCCTTATTAATCCTTGAAGTTGACAGAACGAGAAAAAAATCCACGGAAACAGTCAAAATTGATGGAGAAAGTGCTAGTGTGACGGCGCCCTTAACAGAAACCTCGCTGGATGCATGTAAGAATAAGCAAGTATATGCAGAGTTGATCCAGCTGCTGGTCAGTGATGGATGACAGAAGTATAGCTAATTCTTCGAGATGCATTAGATCAAGGCAATGAGACTTTGGATAGGGTTGCCATACGTCCGGATTTTTCCGGACATGTCCGGAATTCAGAGGTCAAAATCTGCGTCCGGGGGATTTTTTTAAATCCCTCAAATGTCCGGAATTTCAGCTTCCATCAATAACTGTTAAAACACACACACACACACACACACACACACACACACACACACACACACACACACACACACACACACACACACACACACACACATACACACACTTATTAAATTTCTGTTGGTTGAAATGATAGGAGAGGGAGGCTAGGGGTTCACTGGGTGACAGCTGCTTTGGTCTGGTTTCGGTCAAGACTCTAACGTGTATGGGTCCGGTATGAAGTCGTTGCACCCAGCCGTCCCAACGTCGCGCCAGTCTTTGAGGCGTTTACATGTAATGTCAAGACCACTTGCCAAGATGCAATGACTAGGCAAATTCTGACCAACATATCGCAAACACTTTCAATATACGAATTTCTGCGTTTGCGGGTGTTTGGCCTCTGGTCATGTAACCAATCACAATTCAATGAATTCATTCAATTTCAGAATTTCATTTATGAAGACACTCAACGGGATAATATTTCGATTAAATAAGAGGAAAGTAAGACGTTCAAGACCATAACAGTTGTAGAAATACATAAGATTTATAATATATATGTTGTTTTTGATATAAAAGTTAACCAAAAACAAGCATAAAGCTTGAAATATATTAGGGAAGTATTGAAAATAACGAAATGTGGGCCCTCTGCGTGGGTGGAGCGAAGCGGATGTGTGTGTTTTTATGAGAAAGAATCTGGGTATATATTTCGAATAAATCAGAGGAAAGTAAGATGTTTGAGACCATTATAGTTGATCGTATACATAAGAGTTATATTATATATATTGCTTTTAATATAGAACAGTGGTTCTTAACCTGGGTTCGATCGAACCCCAGGGGTTCGTTGAGTCAGTTTCAGGGGTTCGGCGGTTTGGTTCACCCCGCTCGTATGATTCGTGACGTCACGGTCTGTTTGGCCAAGTCACATTGATTTGCAGTAAATATTCATTATGTTTTTGTGTGGAATTCATGTTTTGTTCTTTGAACACATTGATTTTGTGTGCAAATTATGCATGATACAGTTTGTGCACTAATACAGTATATAGTTATATACATATGTTTTGAATTTGAAGAAAATAAAAGCACATTTTATTTTTCCAACTACGAAGGGTTCGATGAATGCATGTATGGAACTTGTGGGGTTCAGTACCTCCAACAAGGTTAAGAACCACTGATATAGAAGAACACCAGAGACAAGCAAAAAGATTGTAATATATTAGAGAATTGTAGAAAATAACGAGATTTAACCACACCCGGTGGTCTAGTGGTTAGGACGCTCGCCTCACAAGCGAGAGGTCGCGGGCTCGATCCCCGCGCCGGGTAGGAGACATACACACACACACACACACACACACACACACACACACACACACACACACACACACACACACACACACACACACATACACACACTCATACACCCACACACACTCATACACCCACACACACACACACACACACACACACACACACACACACACACACACACACACACACACACACACACACACTCATACACACACACACACACACACACACACACACACACACACACACACACACACACACACACACACACACACTCATACACACACACTCAGACACACACACACACACACACACACACACACACACACACACACACACACACACACACACACACACACATCTTGCTGCTACTGGTAAGGTGATCTGAATACGACGATAGATGGACATGTTGTGGGCTTAGGACGAGTGTGGAGGGTGCTGTAGTTTCAATACAGAATCAGTAGGATATACTTTTCGAATAAATAAGATGAAAGTAAGATGTTTGAGATCATGACAGTTGTTGAAATACATAACATTTACATTATTAATGTTGTTTTTAATATAACAGAAATCCACAAACAAGCATGATTGTAATATATAAGGGAATTTGTACTACATAGCGAGATGTTGGCTTCTACCTTAGGTGCAGTCAAGGGTGGAAGCGGTGCGAAATATACGGAGAAACCATGATATCTATTTCGAATAAATCTGAAGAAATTAAGATGTTTGAGAGCATTTCAGTGCTTATAATTTAAAATATGTATATAATATATGTCGCTTTTAATATAAAAGAAAACTAAAAACAAGCATTAAGATTGAAATATATTAGGAAAATTGTGGCAACACCAACCAAGACATTTCTCCTTAAAATCGTGTTCGTGAAAACAAGGCAAGACATTACGAAGTTTGGCGACACATGTAAACGCCTTTAATTAACCAGCTTTGACAGGGGTCAGTTTGGATCAAGGATTTTTTAGATCCTTGGTTTGGATTACTGTTCGCTTGTTTGTAGCCTTGTGACCTTGACACTACAACTATTACTTGTCCCTGTCAAAATGCCCAAACGAAAGTGCAAATTTACCACAGAGATGCAGAACAAGCTCCCGTGCTTCAAAAAAGGCAGGGATGAATGAGAAGCTGAGCGTTTGGTGTGTAAACCAGGAACGAAACGGAATTCAAGATAATCAGCCTTATATATTCTTATGCAAAGGTAAATCAGTTGAGTTTCTTTTAATTAATTTACATGTTTCCAATATTATATCAGCTGTAAGTGAAGGTGTCCGGATTTTTGATAGTTCTTATATGGCAACCCTAGCTAGCTTTGGAGATCCTAAAAAATTCTTACCTGGGTGCAAGCAAACCTAGGGTGATTTCACTTTACACAAAGTTGTCAACATTCCAGCTGAGCGGTGACGAACAGTTAGTTATTAGACTACATCATTCGAGCAAAAGCAGAGGCAGCAGCCTTGAAAAAAACAGGCGAAGCAGTAAAGTTGAGAAGCTCACGTGACACGGTGACTGATGTAAGGAAGAAAACGTGATGGCGGAGTAAACAAACCAAGAGGAGGCGCTCTGCATATTTTACTCTTCTAGTGCTTACCAGTGAGGTTATTGAGGCTTGAAGAAAGGAGAAAGTGCTCATGAAGGTATAGTGCATTAACAGACCAAAGAAGTAGGCGAAAATGATATTTGGTAATATTAAGAGTTCAACAGGACGGGGGGCCGGGGCCGTGGGTATACTTCGGCCGCCACGGTAGGTACTAGGTAGTCATGTACCACCTACGGATCCCTGGTACCACCACACTAACACAAAGAGGTGCCAACACACACCAACAACGAGTGATTGGCACAACCCACCAACGTTAATCATCAACAACTACACCTATGACTGCTCGAGTGAATACCAGCGAGGAGAAATGTGCAGGTGGGCCAAATGGAATATGTACTCAAAACAAAGAGTCAGAATCCAGTGATTGGATTGCTTGCGATGAATTCTAGCTGCTATTTACCGTCGGCTGATAGATATGTACCAGCTGCTTTCTATCAATGCTTTTGCTTATATGTACCATTGCAGGCCTGCTATCAGGGCCGGATTAAGCTTACAATTTGCCCTACCCTAGAATATGCCGCAAGTTGGTAATTCATGGTAACAGAGGGGAACTCGGATGCAAGCAAGGTAAAAAATGTGCCATGTTTCACCCCATTGTTTGCAGAAACTCACAGAAGAATCGTGTGTGCCTGGTGGAGTCTTGCAGATTCCTTCACGTTAAGGGAACAAGGAGGAACACGGAAGAAACACATGCAAGCACTCTCAGAAAGGACACCACACCACCACCAAGGGCTGCATCCAACCCGGGGCCGGACCCCCAAAACGAAGAAAATTTTTTGAGGGGAATGAGGCAAGACATGGCCAGTCTCCTCAAAACAATGGAGGCCCACACAATGTTGTTGTCCAACATACTGAAAGAGAATCGGACAGGATGGGCGCCACAAATGCCACTCAAACAGATGCCTCCCTGATTCGACGTTATGAACTCCCATTAGAAACGTTCATCATGGGTAATATTCAGGGTCTCTATCCCAAAACCAACCAGAGTAAGGTGCCATTCTTAAAGGAATTGGCATCAGAGGAGAATCCAATGTTTATTGCTCTAACTGAATCACATCTAAAAGATGACATAAGAAACGCAGAAATAAGTATGGACAACTACACAGCATTTAGAGTTGATAGGGAGTCGAGAAGTCATGGGGCCGTCATAATATATGTACGACATGACTTCTTTATAGAAACCAAACAAATACTATCACTCAAATGGACAAGTAGAGTTGATAGCTGTCCATGTCACTAAGTTAAACCTAATAATAGTGAACTGCTACCGCCCACCACAGTGCTCTACAAAAAACTTTAAAGATGCAGTGCTAAAAATAGACGAATTAATCAACGCCCACTCACTGCCAATGCCTGAAATTATTTTGTGTGGGAATTTTAACTTCCCATTCATCAAATGGCCTGAAGTTAGTACTGCAGGGGACACTCAAGAGGACCAAACACAAGCTAAACATCTGGAGCTAGCAGACAAGTGGTTCCTCGCACAACAAATAGCAGTGCCAAGTTGCCAACCAGAAAGAACAACATTCTGGACCTGTGTTTCACAAACAATGGTGATGCAATCAACAGATATCAAGTGGAAGAAACAATCTTCTCCGACCATAATCTTATCACCATGAATACTACCTACAAGAGACACAGGATAGCACAACCACCGAATATTATACCAAAATGTTCATCCTTCATGAACTTAAACTTTTACAGCAGCAAGATAAACTGGAAAAAAACTAACTGCAGCATCAAAGAAACAAATTGGGACCAACTTCTGGAAGAACCAAACCCTAACAGTATGATGACAGCATTCAACACAAAGCTGCTAGAAATATGTAAGGTGCACATCCCAGAGAAGAGTCAAAGAAAAAATGGCAGACAATATACAATACCCAAAGACAGAAAAATTCTTATGAGGAAAAGGACCACACTTAATAAACAGCTCACCTCAACCTATAATGAAAACCGTAAGTGCACAATAAGAGCAAAAATTACCCAAATTGAGCAAAGAATCATGGAATCACACCTAAAACAGAAAAGCACTGAAGAAAGCAGAGCCATAGACAACATAAAGCAGAATCCTAAATACTTCTTCAGCTACTGCAAAAGGTATTCCAAAACAAAAACACAAATTGGTCCACTGAAAACAGATATGGGATCTCTAATGAAAGACCCTAAAGAGACGTCTCAACTACTGCTGCACCAGTACAACAGTGTGTTCAGCTCACCTCAGGCAGGGGCGGTCATACATGACCCTGCTTCCTTCTTCATTGAGGACACAAGCCACCACCGGCCATGCCTCACAGACATTGATGTCACAGAAGAGGATATTAGCAGGGCCATAAAGGAACTAAAACCCAACGCAGCAGCTGGTCCAGATGGAATACCGGCCATCCTACTCCTTCAGTGCAGTGAAGCCTTGGCACGACCGCTACATAAACTCTGGCGGTGTTCCCTGGATGCAGGTATTGTGCCAAGCCTGCTCAAAGAAGCAAAAATCTGCCCCATCCACAAAGGTGGAGACAGAAGTCTGGCTAAAAATTACCGGCCAGTGGCACTCACCTCGCACCTTATCAAGATATTTGAAAAATGTGCCAGGAATAAAATTATGGAGTACCTGGAGACACACAACTTATACAGTGAAAACCAGCATGGCTTCAGAAAAGGCAGGTCCTGTCTTTCCAAACTGCTGGAACACTACAACTGGGTGCTGCATAACCTGGCGGAAGGTAGGAATGTCGATGTAGTGTTCCTCGACTTTGCCAAGGCCTTTGACAAAGTCGACCACGGCATCCTCCTCCGCAAGGTAAATGAGCTCGGCATAACAGGAAAACTGGGCAGGTGGCTACACAGCTTCCTCACAGGCCGAGTACAGACAGTGGTAGTAGATGGCCACAAATCAGAAGAGGCTGACGTGGTCAGTGGAGTGCCCCAGGGTTCAGTCCTGGGCCCTCTTCTCTTCTTAATACACATGGGAGACATCGGCCAAAGGATGGAAGACTCAACCCTCTCATCGTTTGCCGACGACACCAGTGTGAGCCGGGCCATCACCAGTGCTGCAGACGTAACTCACCTGCAGCAAGACCTCAACTTGGTGTATGACTGGGCCACAAGAAGCAATATGCAATTCAATGAAGATAAATTTGAGTTGCTAAGGCATGGAGTGGCCCAGGACATTAAGGAAGAAACCAAGACAATGACTGAAGGAGGATTGGAGATTACCCCACACCAGCACGTGAAATGTCTGGGTGTGTTCCTGAGCGAGGACTGCTCCTTCCAACACCATATTGCAGAGACAGTAAAGAAAACCAAAGGAATGGCAGCTTGGATCCTAAGGACCTTTGCCACCAGGGAGCCAGAGGTGATGTTGACCCTCTGGAGGGCCCTGGTGCAGCCCATCCTAGACTACTGCAGCCAGCTGTGGTCACCACACAAGCGTGGGGACATACAGCGGCTGGAGGAAGTGCAGAGGTCCTTCACAAGACAAGTGAACGGAATGAGGGACACATCCTACTGGGGCCACCTGCAGAAACTGGGTCTGTACTCTCAACAAAGGAGACGGGATAGATACAGAGCCATATACATCTGGAAGGTGCTAGAAAAACAAATCCCCGACCCCACACCCTCAACAATACAAGCCCATGTCAATGAAAGGACGGGCCACAAGTGTGTCAGGAGGAGCCTGCCATCCGGTGCCCCTCCCAAGGTCAAGACCCTGCTGGCCTCCAGCCTTACTCACGATGGGCCCAAAATTTTCAATACCCTCCCCAAGGAAGTGAGGGGCATCACTGGCTGCACTGTGGAAAGATTCAAGTCTGGATTGGATAAATTCCTCAGGACAGTGCCTGATGAACCTGCAGTGCCAGGCTACACGGCGATCTGCAGGTCATCAAACTCAGTGCCAGACCAGGTAGACCTAATGAGTCGGGATACCAGGTCGGGAAGCAGCGGTGGACCACCACGACTGAGGCATAGACCTCTAAACAACACCAAGTAAACCAAGTAAGTAAGTAAGTACCCCACCCACAGTTTTGGAGCTCCCCCTTCCAGGGGCGTAACTAGGTGGATGGGTGTCGAGCGATCGAGCCCTTGTAGCTGTAAGCCCCCCAGAAAAAATTTGATATTTATGAACTTTTTGGTACATTTTGAGGCCTATTGAGAGACCACAAAATACATTTTAAGCCCATTATTATATCGTGGAGGATCACACACTTTCATTGATTATATTTATTGTGAGATGGATATTAAGATTCAGGAACATATATGTGAGGCAGCTGATCCTTAGTGATATAAGCCCATAAGAACATAAGAAAATAAGGAAGCTACAAAAGGCCTGGAGGCCTGCACTAAGTAGTTTCTGTTAATCCTAATCCCCCTTATTACCTACACCCACCTCCCATCCCCATCCATGAAGTCGTCTAGTCTTCTCTTAAAACTCCCTATTGTCTTTGCACTAACTACCTGCTGACTGAGTCTATTCCAATCATCTACCACCCTATTTGTAAACCAATTTCTGCCTATTTCTTTATTAAATCTACATTTTCCTAGTTTGAATCCATTATTTCTTGTTCTATCCTGACTACTGATCGTAAGAACTTTTCCTACATCCCCCATATTAAAACCCTTCACCCACTTAAATACTTCAATCAGATCTCCCCTTACTCTACGTCGCTCCAGTGAATACAATTTCAAAAGCTTTAGTCTCCTTTCATAGCTAAAATTACGAATCTCTTCTATCATTTTGGACATCCTTCTCTGCACTGATTCTAACAAAATTATATCCATTCTATAATATGGTGACCAAAACTGCACTGCATAGTCGAGGTGAGGTCTGACTAACGCTAAATACAGTTATAAAATAACCTCAGCACTTCTACTTTTAATGCTTCTAGTAATGAATCCTAACAACCTATTAGCCCTATTTCTAGTCTCAATGCATTGTTTTCTGGGACGGAGGTCTGAGGTAACCTGAACACCCAAATCCCTCTCACATTCTGACCTATTCAGCATTACCCTGTTTATATTGTACCTGTTTTGAGGAATTTCCCTACCAATATTCATTACTTTACACTTGTCAATATTAAAATCCATCTGCCACTTAACCACCCACTCGTTTAACCTATCTCTAAGTCCCCCTGCAAGTCTTTTACATCAGACTCTGATTTAATAATCCTGCCTATCTTAGAATCATCAGCAATTTTACTAATATCACTACTAATCCCATTGTCTAAGTCGTTAATGTATATTATGAATAATAATGGCTCTAATACAGATCCCTGTGGCACTCCACTTGTTACCCACCCCCAATTAGACTTGAAACCATTAATTGTGACCCTTTGCTGCCTATTGCTTAACCATGATCTAATCCAGCGGAGAACTTTTCCATCAATCTCATGCGCTCTAACCTTACTTAGTAGTCTATCATGTGGAACCTTAGCAAATGCTTTACTGAAGTCTAGGTATATAATATCGTAATTCGCATATTATCTACTGCCTCATAAACATTCCTATAAAAAGTTAATAAGTTAGTGAGACATGACCTACCCTTGCTAAACCCATGTTGTGAATCATTTATCAAACTAAACTTTTCCAAATGCTCTCTAATCTTATTTGCAATAATAGACGTAATTTACCTACAATTGAAGTCAAACTGATGGGTCGGTAATTAGACATTAATGCTCTATTTCCCTTCTTAAAAATCGGAACTACGTTCGCTTGTCTCCACATTGAAGGAACCTCCCCTAAATCCACTGATTTCCTGAAAATATTAACTAACGGCTGGCTAACTACCTCTTTACATTCTTTAATTACCCTGGGATAAACTTCATCTGGACCTGGTGATTTAAACTTCTTCATTTTATCTATCTCCCTTACCACTAATTCCCTAGTTACTTCATGAGCCCCACTGCTATTCTATTCTTTCACATTTTCACATAATGATTAGGCTATTCATAGTGGCATAGTGCAGTTGAGTTCAATACATGGTTGGACTTATTTATCCAGCATTCGACAACTGGATATTAATCAAAATCATGTGCAAAATTTATAACTTTCTTGGTGGTGTAAACGGTAAGGTGTTGGTGTTCTGTATGTCACAGTATGTGAACGTCCTAGATATCAGAATTAATTAATGATACAATATATTTATACAGATTATCATCATCTTTATTATTCTCTGTTAGCAGCATATATATATATATATATATATATATATATATATATATATATATATATATATATATATATATATATATATATATATATATATATATATATATATATATATATATATATGGTATTATTTTACATCTTCACCATAATACTCTAGATAATTCAGGATTATATATTTGCATTACCTGATGCATTTTGAGAACGTTTTCTTAATTACATTTCCGTCGCAAATTTTTAGTTAGTAAGATATTCAATGTTTTCTGTGAGACCTTCAAAAAATAAAGTTTAGTTTGGTTTAAACAAGGTTCTGTTATTTGTCAATGTAGGTTAAGGTTTGGTTAGGTTAGGTTAGGCTAGGTTACATTAATATAGAAGCTATCAAATGTTCTCTATGACCAAAAGTAGGGAGTTGATATATATATATATATATATATATATATATATATATATATATATATATATATATATATATATATATATGTATATATATATATATATATATATATATATATATATATATATATATATATATATATATATATATATATATACACTATATATATATATATATATATATATATATATATATATATATATATATATATATATATATATATATATACACATATATATATATATATATATATATATATATATATATATATATATATATATATATATATATATATGTATATATATATATATATATATATATATATATATATATATATATATATATATATATATATATATATATATATGTATATATATATATATATATATATATATATATATATATATATATATATATATATATATATATGTATATATGTATATATATATATATATATATATATATATATATATATATATATATAGCTACACCAATGACTGTTTTCTTGATTTTGCTTGTGAAAACCGTTCTATGATGGTTTCAAATGTCATTGAGGATGTGACATAATTTTCAATTAACATCACAGATAAATCATTCAGTCGTTTTTGTGTCTGTTGAACGAAATCTGCTATTTATCAAAGAGAGTTTGGAAAATGAACGTTCACCTTCATTGACTGTGACTGGCAATGTTAAGAACAATCGCAGAACAATTGAAACATTGGCAAATATTGACTTTATAACTGGATTCTTCCTCAAGTATTTCAAAAGGACATGAGGATCACGATCCAACTTCAAATGGGTTACAAATTCTGAGAAAGTTACAAATTCATCCTCGCAGTGGGGTTCCAAGTCATTGATGTATATTTTCATCAAGCTGGATACATCAACTCTGAGGTGTGCAGCATGATTCTCCCTCAATGACTTGATAAAGGCAAAGTGATCAGATATCTGGTGATAAGCTTGTCAACATTGAGCTAAACTTGCAAGTAACTTGTCAATGATGACAACAAAACTCTGTAGGTCAAATTTTTGTGCCCCTTGAAGATGGACCAGGTTCAGCTTGACGCCATCGTCTTCTGTTTGGTACCTTTTCCGATGCAAATACTTGTTGAACACTTTCCATGAGATTCTTTGCTTCATTCTCCAGTTCATCAAATAGATCACGAAGCTCAGCAACAAAACTTTCAAGTGATAAAAACAATGATACAGCCATGTTGATATCGATATTTGTGCTTTGGGGAAGAGTACTAATTTTCTGAAAGCGCTGTAGGATCTTGTTCCAAAGAACTCACAAAGGCATTTTCAAGAAGGTACATTATCTCTACAGAGAGATTTTTGAAAGCAAATATCGAATTATTATTTTTATAATTTCAAACTGCGAGTGAAGAGACCAGTTTGGAAGTTACGAAACGACCCTATCCAAAATTTGTATGTGTGTCTGTCTGTTCGTCCATCCATCCGTCCGTCCGTCCGTCTGTCTGTCTTCTATCTCCTCCTAGATCACTGGAGGGATCGAAATGAAATTTTCAGGGGTTGTAGGCATTAACCTTTAGATAGTTATTATATATTAAAAACATGTTGTTATTCTGTAAATTTTAAAGTTATTTGTGAAAAACCTGTATCGCTTAATACGGTTCACACACATTCCTACTTACCTGCCACAGGAGACACCTTGACCTACCTCCTATCTCCCTTTCTACCTCCTACCTACGACCTTCCTTTCTACCTCCTACTTCCCTTTCTACCTCCTACCTTCCTTTTACCTACCTCCTACCTCCCTTTCTACACTTTACCTCCCTTTTTACCCTTTACCTCCCTTTCTACCTCCTACCTATCTTTCTATCTCCTACCTACCTCCTACTTCCCTTTCTACCTCCTACCTACCTGCCACAGGAGACACCTTGACCTACCTCCAACCTCCCTTTTTACCTCCTACCTCCCTTTCTATCCCCTACCTCTCTTTCTACCTCCTACCTCCCTTTCTACCTCCTACCTACTTCCTACCTCCTATCTCCCTTTCTACCTCGTACCTCCCTTTCTATCTCCTACCTCCCTTTCTATCTCCTATCTCCCTTTCTACCTCCAACCTCCCTTTCTACCTCCTACCTCTCTTTCTATCTCCTATCTCCCTCTTTCTATCTCCTACCTCCCTTTCTATCTCCTACCTCTCTTTCTACCTCCTACCTCCCTTTCTACCTCCTACCTCCCTTTCTACCTCCTACCTCCCTTTCTTCCTCCTACATACCTCCTACTTCTCTTTCTACCTCCTACCTCCCTTTCTACGTCCTACCTCCCTTTCTACCTCCTACCTCCCTTTCTATCTCCTACCTCCCTTTTTATCTCCTACCTCCCTTTCTACCTCCTATCTCTCTTTCTACCTCCTACCTCTCTTTCTACCTCCAACTCGCTTTCTACCTCCTACCTCTCTTTCTTCCTCCTACATACCTCCTACCTCCTACTTCCCTTTCTATCTCCTACCTCCCTTTCTACCTCTTACCTCCCTTCTACCTTCTACTTCCCTTTCTACCTTCTATCTCCCTTTCTACCTCCTACATCCCTTTCTACCTCCTCTTTCTACCTCACACCTTTTTAAAAGTTAACCATATCACTGATTTGCCCCATCATCGCCATTTATAACATGGGTAGATCGCATGCATCAAGAGGTCATACCATCAACTTCCAACAGAACATCTCTGACTTTGCTCATGTATTGTCCCGCATACCCCAGGAGTTGCCAGTAATTGTGCCAAAATTCTCAATGCAACTATCACAGATAGATCTTTCTTTGTGAGAAGAGACAAATTGATTCCTACCCTCCAATTTTGCAAAGAATACAATGAAGTTTATCAGCACATTGTACAATCTGTTATTGTGTTTTGCAGCAACTACTTAAACTGAAGCGAGCAGTTTGGGTATGCTGGGTGAGTGGTTTTGGGGCTCATGGTCACCCAGCATTTCAATTTACTTAATTATTATTATAATTCTTATTATTATTGTTCCCAGTTTCTAGACCAACAGTCCAACAAAACGTACTGATATGCTTACGGCTACAGCTACAGGCATTTCCAGGATTCTCATAATGTGGGAGCCCATTATGGGTCGGATCTATCAGGTTTTCTTACAGTTTCTTGCAAGGTATGGAGAAGGTAGTAAAGCAGAAAATTGTTCACCATCTAGAAAACAACAATTTCCTTAGCAGTTCACAACATGGATTTAGGTTGGGGAGGTCATGTCTGACCCAACTGCTCAAGTACTTTGAAGAACTTCAGGATGCATTAGACAATGGGGATGATGTCGATGTAGTTTACCTTGATTGCAGAAAAAAAGCCTTTGACACTGTTCCCCACCTTCGTTTGCTCAGCAAGCTAAGGGCAATGGGACTCTCGGGAGATATCTGAACCTGGATTGGAATAATCTCCCAGATAAAGTAGTAACGAGCCAGAGTGAGAATTCCTTTAAAAATTCCTAGGACAAGTATTTCAAGACTGTAAGACAAAGAACAGGCAACCTTTATGAGCATTGAATCCTTTGCCTCTTAACTATCACTAACGATAAACAAGAAAAGGTGTATGTGTAAATTTTGAACCTAACCATGCAGAACTAGTGACCCAAGATGGTTCTGTATTCAACGTGAAAAAGTAAAATAACTTGTATTTCATTGATAATGTAGGAAATGCTCAGGTGAACAGTACTTGCATAGCAGAGGAGTGGCATAAGGTTCTAGATCATTGTAATATTAAGGATGTTATGAAACTTGAGAAGGTAGTGGAAGGTATGCATATTTTTGGTGACATAGAAAATGTTACTTGTAAAACCTGTACCTTAGGGAAAATAAGTAAATTTAGAAATAGGGATTCAGATGCAAGAGCAGTAAGAAATCTAGATTTAGTAGATTTAGTGATTTAGCTAGACTAATGAATGTAGTTAGTAAAGGGGGATTTAGATATGCAATTACCTTTGTAGATGATCATTCAGGAATATTCATGGTTTACCTGCTGAAGGAGAAGTGATACAGTATCAGCCACCGAGAGATTTTTAGGTGATAGTGCGCCCTTTGCCTCTATGAAACTATTGCAAATTGATAATGGTGGTGAATGTGTCCAAGGAATTTAGATCCCTCATGGTGAAACACAAGATTAAGCAGAAGTACTCAGCCCTCCATTCCCCACATCAAAATGGCACGGCAGAACGTTCTTGGAGAACAATATGTGAAATGTCAAGGTGTTTGTTACTGGATGTGGCCATAAGCCATGAAGGCTTCCGCACACATAAGGAATAGTTGTTTTAACCCAAGAATAGGCAAGACTCCAGTAGAAGTGTTGACTGGGAGAAAACCAAACTTGAGCAATATGCATATATTTGGTACAGTATGCTATGTATACATCCAAAATTGTAAGAAGTTAGATGCACGTTGTGAGAGGTGAGTATTTGTGGGGTATGATGGGCAGAGTCCAGCTTACCTTGTGTCTTTTCCAGACAAGAGGGAAGTTAGGAGAGTAAGATCTGTGAGATTTACAGATAAGTGTGAAGTAGAAATGCCAAAGTGTGTAACCTATGATAGTGATAGTGATAATGAAATGACATGTCCTCCCAAATCACAAGGCCATCAGCCTCACGAGGGAAATGTAAAGAAAAACTCTCCAAGAGTGAGGAACCCACCTAGTCATCTAAAAGATTATATTGTAGAGCGAGATGATGATGATGATATGTTGGCAGGATATACTATTTATAATTGTCATGAGATATGTGAGATCCCAAGTACTTATCTAGAAACTATACAATCCCCAGTATCACAGTTATGGCAAAGAGCTATGGAGGAGATTGATACCCTAACGGAGAATGAAACCTTTGAATTAACATTACCTGAGGGTAGGTCACTTGTGGCAAGCAAGTGGGCTTACACAGTGATAAATGACCCAAGTAATGGTGAGAGATACAAAGCTAGATTTGTAGCAAAGGTTTTTTTCCTAGTTCATGGGATAGGTTACCATGAAAATTTTTCCCCAACTGCCAGACTTACTTCATTAAGGATGTTGTTACAATCAGCTGTACAGGAAAATTTATTAACCCATCAGATGGATGTAAAGATTGCATACCTGAATGCAAATATTGATTGTGAGATCCACCTTGAGCAACCAGAAGGATTTGTTAAGTTTGATGAAAATGGAGATAAGCTTGTCTGTAAATTAAAGAAATCTCTACATGGTATAAAACAAAGTGGCAGAAATTGGTATAACTTGTTGTATGGTATTCTAGTTGAGGAAGGATTTGAGCAATCTCAAACAGACCATTGTGTGTATCAAAAGATAGATGAAAACTCTACTGTATTAATTTTATTTTGGGTTGATGATATAATTATAGCTGCTAGTGACACTGAAGTATTAAATTTTACAAAGAGGATTCTGTGCAAGAAATTTAGAATGAGAGATCTAGGCAGACTGTCATGATTTCTTGGTATGTAATTTGTGTCTAGTGACCATTGTATAACAATGCACCAGGAAAAGTACTGTGAAAAAATTCCGAGATGTGTATACCAAGTTTCAAAAACTTCAGAGAGAAAGGAGGATGTGGCATTAGGAAAGTGATGGTAAGCCTAATTCTGTGTACAGGCTTTCCACTGGGGAAGATTGAAAGGTGCCGAGTGAGGCATAAGCCTAAGTGATGGATTGGGTCAAGTGAGGTTAAGAGAGTGGCAGAAGCTGAAGAATATATATGACATCCATAATCAAGAGTGGAGACTATTGAGGAAACGTGCAGATGGAAAAGTGTTTTCCTATCCGCACCCCAAGATGTATAGGAAAGAGTTTTTAGAAGTTGGAGATGTCAAAGAGCATTTTGTTTTTATGGTTTTATGGTTTATGGTAAAAAATGAGGCCTAGGAACTTGCCCGAGGAGCGAGATTGTTATTGAGTTTCGTAAATATAAAGCAAGGGTGCAGCTGCTGTGTGGGAGTGAGTGAAGAAAATTTATTAAGATTTAGTAGCTGAAAATTTAAAACCATGATTAGTGGCCCAAGAAGAAATTTTTGATGTCATATTATATAATCTGTTGGAGTGTTGAGGGGGAGGACCCAGAGGTATAAATGGCAAGATCATCTACATAGAGGGATGATCTTACACCTATTGGTAATGAAGATATAATATTATTTATGGCAATAAGGAATAGGGTGGTGCTAAGAACGCATTCTTGAGGGACACCTTCTTATTGAGTATAGGAGGAAGAAACGGATCAGGCAACTCGGACACGAAAGGTGCGATTATGAAGGAAAGATTGGATAAATACACCCATGTTATCAATAATTTTGAGGGAGGATAGTTGATGGAGTATATAAGATCTCCTGATAGTATGGTAAGCTTTTTCTAAATTAAAGAATACTGCGAGAATGGACTGTTTATTGGCAAAAGCTGTTAGTATGCAAGTTTCTAGATGTGCAAGTGAATCTGCAGTACTTATAGCTTGTCGGAATCCAAGCTGTGAAGATGAGATCAAATTTTTAACACTAAGAGCCATTTACCATTCTTTCCAATAGTTTACATAAGCAGCTGGTCAAAGCAATAGGCCGGTAATTAGGTTTGAGGAAAGGGATGATAAGGACTTCTTGCCATGTAGTGGGAAAATCTCCGTTCATTCAGATTCTATTTAAAATTGCTAGTAGGAAAGCTAAGGATAATGGTGGTAGGTGTTGAAGCACCTAAGGAATAACAACCAAATCACTGATGCTATATTTAGTGTCAGTCTTTTTTATTTTCCTAAATACATTAGGGATGAAACCCGTCATAATATTCTTTTTAAGGAACTTATTCAGAATCACATAGTGGTCAACCCTGCAGCTATGTGGACGGCTTTATCATCTTAACAGATGATGATGTGACTTAGAAATTGATGAACTCATCTTTGCATGTCATAAAGTTCTCAGCACAGAATCCTTTAGTCATCCTTCCTTTCAGTCCCCTTCCTGGTTTAACTTACAGTGAAATATATGGAAAGTATATTTTGTATCTTGTCTTTTCTAGCTTCAGCTTCTGATACAAAAGCTGTCTGTTTTTTTTTTAAAGTATTTGTTTAAACTTACTTTAAAAATGTAGTACATACTAAATTTGCCCATCATTAAAATAGATATTATTTTCTTTTTCCATCTGTTAGGCAATTAGCCCCCATCATTATTATGAATGAACAACTTGCCAGTGATGAGGAAGAGAACACTGCACATGGAGGACCCTCCAAACATTAATGCTATGGAAGACACACACTCATCACAGGTGTGGCTACTGTCACCTGACCACCACACACCAAGGACACTTGTCATATCTTCCCGTGAAGGACTCATGATGAAGGACTGTCTATTCATGCGTGTGGTGAGATCCAGTTCTTGTTGAGGGTATCACCATCTATGTGCAGCATGATTAGTCATCCTTCTTGATGATCTAAGTAATACCAGTCATAGATTGACTTATTATATTATGTGCTGCTTCTGCTAGAATAAAGTTTTCATTTTCTTCTTGCAAAATAACCAGCTTAATGTATATAATGTATTGATCTTTTGGGTTACTACCAAAAAATCCTACTGCCGTTTTAAAATTTGTTGTACACTTCTAATCGTCATTGCTACAACAAGCAAAAAAATCATATATATATATATATATATATATATATATATATATATATATATATATATATATATATATATATATATATATATATATATATATATATATATATATATATATATATATATATATATATATATATATATATATATATATATATATATATATATATATATATATATATATATATATATATATATCCCTTATGGACAGAGAATCATAAAATTCTGTAATTATATTACAATGTTGTAAATATTTACATCATACATAGTGTGCTTTGCAAGGCACTAAAAATCTATAAAGTAATATAAATTAAAAGATAATGTACATATTTTCATAGTTCATCATGTTTTTCTTTACTATGCAAGTACGAAGTTACAGAAAAGAGTATCCATTTTCTCAAGTCTTTAAAAATACTGCATATATCCTTTGGTAATCAAATAAACAAAAATTTACACCTCTTTAAGGCAGCAAAATAACCAGGTTAATGTCAGTTACGTGAAATAAACTTGACTTATTTTTCAATTTTCAAAATCTTCAAGATCCCCAACATAATATTTTAAACCATAAATCTTCTGTGAGAATTTTACATTTACATTTTGTTTCTGAAAATATAAATTTTCTGCAGCATAAGAAATCCTAGGCTACCATACATATATCATAAATATGCAAAAAATATATGACAAAAAATGTCTTAATACAGAATTTGCTGTGACAGATTTTGTATAGAGGAACCACAGTCACTGCTGGCACACTAGACTGTGACACCGGCACTGGGAAGTGAATGCCAGTGCCGTGCTGGGTCACCTTGAATCTGAGGTCTGAATGTGAATCTGGGGAAAGAAAGTAAATAAGGATTACTAAATACACCTTAACAATCTTACAGTATCATTTGTGTGTGAAAAAAAAGTGTTGTAAAATGTTCTAATATGATGGCAAACACATACACATGTTAGATAACTTCAGTATTAGTATGTACTTGCATCTAAACAAAAACATGATCAACTATGAAAATATGTACATTTTATTATAATTTATATTACTTTACAGAATGTTAATGTAATTGTGCATCTTTCATTGTTTTTATCAGCCACATACAATGATCCATGATTTGCTTAATTTATGTTGCAATCTAAATTAAATCCATCATGTATAATATAAAATGCAAATGGGATATACAGTAGATTACAAAACCATTTCAAAGAATTTCTAAAAGTTCAAAGTCTCTTATTACAGAGACAAAACAAAAATAGTAAGATACAAAGGCTTGAAAGTGTCTTACTTCACTCAGGATGGCCCAGTTGTCACTCTCTTCATGCACATTGAGGCGTAAGCTCTTCACCACCCCAATACCTTCCTCCACGGTGCCATCAGCCACACCCATGTCATCAAACTCTCCTGAGGGTAAGAATTGTTTCAAATTTCTTCATAGACTGATTGGATTAGTGTCTCATTTTGGTTGTATTTGGTTGTAATCTCATTTTGCCTTATTAAGTAAGTAGGGGAGTTCAGATTCAGTTAAATTATCCTAAATATTTTCTTTTACAACATTTGTGCTGTTTAAAATGTCTAAAAACTTTTGCATCCACAAAAGAGCTTGGTGAGATACATGCAAGAAATGATGCAACTGTGTAGCTTAGTAGAAAACAGAACTTTGTAAAAAGATAAAAGTATTGTAGGCAAATTGACTGCATTGATGTGATTTTTTGGAGAGAAAAGATGAGAATGCTTCAGTGAAACATGTTAAACATAATCAATCTTTGTTAACCAATACAGAAATATAATCTCTTATCCATAATCCTTGGGGACCAGACACTTTCTCGTAAAAGGGGTTATCCAAGACAAGGTATGCATACAGAAACCCCCATATATAAGGCATTCTACCTCCAGTTTACTCTTATTCTCTTTCACTTTCAAATTCCTATATCTATATACCTTGCTTATACTTCCATTAAAAGGGTGTAGCCATGATAAGGATCCGTCACTCCACCCCTTTCTGTTGCCTTTTACAATTTGCAGGGAATATGGTGGTAGTATTCTTGCATCCCTTACCACAAGGCTATTCACATTGATACTGGGCAAAAATGTGACACATTCCTCAAACTTACCTACAACTAAATAACTATCATTAGTGACTTTCAGTTTTGTTCTGATGTTCTGTGGTAGGTGTGACAGAGGGTGTATGGGCAGCACCTCCACAGTAGTGTTGTACAGACGGTCAGATGGATGCTCCACATTGCCACTGCGGAACAGGAACCTGACACGAGACACAAAGTACCACAGGTGAGTGCTAAGAAGGCTTCTTTATATTTAATCATAAATTTGTTTCCCTTATAATGTATTTGCTATTGTTTTTTGTTGACAAGTAAACTTTATTCCTTCATCTTTCTAATACACAAAATCTACTTTACAGCAGTTATTCTATTTTCTTCAATAATATTTGAATGACTCCTTTACATAAAATTTCCAAATCTTGATAATCTTTTTCTATTGATATAATATATTGTCCTACATGTGGGTCTCATTTCACTCTTCCCCATTTCCATTATATAGCAACTTTTTGCATAAAATTTCATTTCCCAATGTCTTGCTCCATTCATATATCTTATTTATATAATTCTGCAATTCTTTACAATCTTTGTGAAATCTTACCTTTCTTAGGTATAAAGTTTTCTCCAGACAAATAAATTGTTGTAAAGTATAATACTACTACAACCCATTTTTAAGTTGGCACTTGTTCCATTTTTATTTGCAACACCTCATATATGAAGAAAAAAAAAATTTACCAGATAAAGAAGAAAAGCAAATTGCAAAGACATCATCCTTACCCTTTAAGGTTGACTGGTGGTTCAAATTTAAAGAACAGCTGGTCACCCTGCTGGGGAAGGAGGCCCCAAAAGTATGATTCTCCTTTGTATGCTCGTTGGAGAGTGTATGTCTTGTAGGGTTTGATCATGGTCTCCACACTGGCTTTAGGGTTGTTGTGAGGGAAGAACAACTGGATCTTTCCAAATTGCTTGTCCTGTTATAACAGACATCAAAGAATAATTTTACTCCTACACTAGACATTATAATTTTTTTTATTTAACATGACTTGTCAGAATAAAATACACACATATACTACTCTTGTATATATGTAAATATAACATGTTGATATGCTATATTAGTATAGCTGTACAGTCTACAGTAAACATTCAATTAAACAGACAAATAGTAGGAAAAGGATGTCCATTAATGTATAATCTCAAATTTTGTTGATTCAAGTTTAGTAAACTTAAATTAGTAAAGATATTTAGTGGTATTCAATTGCCACTTTTGTGTCCAAAATCATGTATTTTGCATGAACGAATTCAAACATCGTACAGCTTTATTCAAATATGAATCACGCTTGTTGGCAGCTATCTTGTGATTATCCTGCCTTCTAATAACCTCTACTGAAGACCAAACGTCAACCTGGATGTGAACACCAATGAAACACATTGCACCTCTTGGATTCAGATATTTCACAGAATACCAAAACTTAGTCTGCAAAGCTAGTTACAAGATATTGTGAGATGACAATGAAGCAGCTAGAGATTGCTGAAAATTTAGATTGATGGCCAGACAAGGTGCCGCATTTCTCCTCTACACCATTTGTAACAATTAAACTACTTTCAATGTGGCTTGATCTAAAAAAGAAAATACCAGTGAAAAAAGGCATCACTTTCATGGCAAACAATTATAAATGTTTATTCGGTCCTAATATTTATTACTCTTTGTTATTATGTCCCCTAAATGACCACAAGAGTGCACTGATATTGGAAGGAAATTTATAAAATTAAGAAAAAAACCTACTGGAAGTAAAACTGGATGTTGTGGAAGATCACGAGGCAGGTTGTGTGAAAAATATGTATGAAACTAGTCAAGGTTGGCAGTTTGGGGAACCAATATAAGTTTATCATAAGAAATCTTATTTAGATTTCGTGAAATTGAATTTTGTGCTGTGTTTTGGGTGCATACAACACACGTAAGTGCCGTAAGTGTTTTAAATTGAATGTAACTTACGGGCCATCTTACATTTTTTTTGTTATTTTCATGTATAAAAAAACTTTAATATAAGTTATTTAACTGATCCCTGTAAGACAGACTCCAGACAAAAATAAAGTCACGTGATGTGTGAAAGATTTGATAGCATAAAGCACCCACCTTTAACTTCTGCACCTTGCCCTTTAGAGAGGAGTGTGTTCCTATGTGCTGGAACAGTGATGGCTTATAATGGATCCACACATTCTCCTTGGCTTTTTTGCAATGTTTCTGGGGCATCATGGACAAAGTTCATTAATGATATGGAAATACAGCTTCACACTTAAAGTACATTTGGCAGACTGCATTACATTCAAATTAATCTCTTTTTTAATTTAGTGTTACTATTACTTTAGTTGAAAGTTGAAAATCTAAAGAAATTTACATAGATTATATAAATGATAGTTTGACATAATTACATGGTTTATACTATATAGTCGTACACACTTTTTTTTTTTTTTTTAAACTGACTGTTTGAGATATCCTTAAAAAAATCAATGATTAATTTCAATTACTCCGACCTGTAATGTAACTACAGTGGTTAGGGAACATATAGGTTTAAGCACCAAAATAATGCCACAAAATCAATCTACAGGAGGAAAGCAAGCGAAAAGTGCAAATACTAAGCTTATATTTATTAACATAGGTAAGCAGGCAGTGAACACTATTAATAAGCATGCATGCAGCACTTAAGAATGAAATGGCTCCTTATAATATCAACAATACAGTACAGTTCTGCTACACAATGAACTAGTATATACTTTAGATAGTTTGAGTAACTTATTATACCCTAATAAAGATATATTGGTTCAAACCTGTCAAATTTAAAGTGTAAGGGTCCTCAACATCGGTTTATTTTGTTTGATTCTCTCTCTCTCTCTCTCTCTCTCTCTCTCTCTCTCTCTCTCTCTCTCTCTCTCTCTCTCTCTCTCTCTCTCTCTCTCTCTCTCTCTCTCTCTCAAGTCGATTACAGATAATAAAAGAATAAGAAGTCAACATAATACATCTGGTTTGGAATTATTTTCCAGCAGGGCCAAATAATATAAAAAGAAGTGAGATAACAATGCCCTTTAGGAAAGAATGATCACAATATAAACTGAATTAGATATAGTGGAGGGAGGGGATGGGAAGGGGACCACGCCACATCTCCTAAAGCACAATACCGTAATTCCTACAAGTCATATCTACAAAATTTCGCTTATTTTTTTTTTAGGGTACCGTCACATCTCCGACACAGATCAGGTGTATCTCCTACTCACAAAAATCTATACCGTCACATAAACGGCGTATTTCCTACACACAAGAATCTATGCCTGCATATTTCCGACTCATATACAGTGTATTTCCTACACACACAAATCAATACAGTCACATTTCCTACACAATATACGGTGTATTTTAGTGGCGAATCCAGGGGGGGCGAAGAGGACACTATCCCCTCTTCACCTATGAATGATGCCCCTAAGAGTGGATTATTATCAAACATCAATGTCAGCAAAAATCAAAAGTAATAATAATGATAATAATAGTAGTAGTAGTTGGTCCCCCAAAAGGGCTGTTCTCGAGCAGCATTAACTGCATTATATTCTGTAGGGTAAGTGCTAGTGATTACATGATCAGGCCACACACACACACACATACCTATATAAATAACCCAAATATACACACTGCTCCAAATTGGAGTGACAAGGCCACTAGAAGATACATTTTGTGTGTAGGAGATATGCTGTATACACTATTTCGGTGTAGGAGATACGCTGAGTACTCCATTTTATATGTAGGAGATATGCTGTATGCACCATTTTGGTGAAGGAGATATGCTGTATGCACCATTTTGGTGAAAGAGATATGCTGTATGCACCATTTTCGGTGTAGGAGATATGACTGCTGATGTGTAGGAGATATGACAGTATCCTCATTTTTTGAGCCGCGTAGATGTGGCTACGCCTCATGGGAATTATAAAAGTCACCTGTAGTATTCAATTTATACGAACACAGACTAGAACTGAAAAGAAAAATTGATCTGCTAATATATGTGAAAGGCCCCATATTGAATAAATTACAGCATAGAATTAAGGAGACACTAAAAATGTATAAGAAATAACAAGGAGGCAAGAAACTATTCGGTAAAAATTTTGAGCAATTCTGCACTGATGTTACAAATGCCAGCTGCCTTTCCACACTTCAACCTTGCCACAGCCTCTTGGATTTCATCAAGAGAAGGTTCAGTTTTGTTAATGGGTGGATTAGCATCTATCACTTATAACCCAGTGGGTTGAAGCTGTCTGCTTGGAGGGTTGACCGTGAACAGCTGCTCAAAGTATTCAGCCCAACGAGCCATCTGCCCATCCGCATCTGATACTGAGGCAGACATCTGGTGTTTGGGGAGCAATCACCCGAGATGTAGACTTGGAGCAAAGCTTCTTTAGGGCTCGATGACTTCTGACATACCTCTCCTTGTCTCTCCTCAAAAGAGTTCTAGTGGTACGTGAGAGCCATGTACTGGTATCAGTTCCCAGCCAACCTGGCAGTGCATTTCTTTTTCTATAGTGTCCAATATCTCTGCCTCGTGACCTTGGATGTCTCCCAACACACCTATTGGCAGCCTGGAGGGTTTCACGTTTGAAGGTATCGCAAGGGTCCTCAAGGACCTCAAGGGTGCCGAGTATTTCAAACCTATTTCAGACTGTCATTGCATACTCATGAGCACATGTCAAGTCCTTCAATTTCTTAAGATGGAAAACAATGTGATCACATCTTGGTACCTTTTTTGACTTGACACAAAGCTTGAGTGTTGCAACAAGAAGCCTGTGATTAGTTGCAAAGATCTCAGCACTCCAGAAAACCCTGCAGTTCTGGAGGATCATCCAATGAGTACTAACGAGGTTGTGATCAATCTCCTGTGTTACCCTTCGGCATTGCTATACCAAGTCCAGCGATGCAGCATTATGCGCTTATCAACTGGAGTAACCTGAACAACAGATGGCTGCAGTCTGCTGGAGATACCTATAGCTACTCCCTTGACACAGACATCATTGCTCATGCTGAACAAGTAGTAGATAAAACCTCTACTACTGATCTCGACACTGCCAGGCCTCCTCATCTTGAAGAGCACCACTATATCCACCCTCAGATTACTGAGCTCATCCGATAGATGAGGCAGTCGATGGTCCTCTGAAAAGCTCAGCAACGGTCCTTTAAACAGTTGAATCTTGTCTTCTTTAATTATCACTTCACACAATGGATGTCCCATGGTTATGGCCTTCATCAAATCAACCTTCCCTACTCTCTAGACCAGCATTTCTCAACCGGGGTTCCCTGGAACCCTAGGGTTCCGCAAAAGGTCACTAGGGGTTCCGCGAAATACTTCAAATATACACAATTTTAGAAAATTTTTTCCATGAGAACACCGCTCTCGCCGTGTGTGGGATTAGAGGGGGAATCTGATCTGTGCTGCACATATCCTAGTGCACATGAAGAGGGATCAGATTACAAATTGGGTGGAGTCAGGTTGACTGGGAATATTATGTTGACTATTCAATGTGGCTGGACTAGTTAATTTGGCTCCACTCTTACTCGCCTGGAGGTCCAGTGGGCTAAGAGACACGTGAATTATGATGAAAAAAATTGAGAAAATATAGTATATAATTTTTTTGTGCAGGGGTTCCTTGAGACATGTAATTTATTTTAAGGGTTCTGCAAGGGTAAAAAGGTTGAGAAACGCTGCTCTAGACAGTATCACTATTTGACAGAGCTTGAGATCCTCTATAACTATAATAAAGGCTGGTTTTGAAGACAGAATATTGATGTGTCTTCCTTTGTTGACAATCACGGCTCATGCACGTGTGTGTGTGTGTGTTTTTAAGAGAGATTTTGTCAATAGATATTGGGCGACAAACAAGGTATTTTTGAGCCAAAGAAAAGCTGAGTAATACATCCATCCTTTTACTGACCTCAAACTGCATTCTGTTTCCATCCGCAAAAGGACTGATGTTACTTTTTTTTTTTCTAATCAGTTCTTAAAAGATGATTTATGGTAAGAAATGTCTCAAATTGCCCATAATACAGTGTAGTTTTATATTTTCAGGTTAATTTATAGGAAATACGGTTGCATGGAAATGTTCCCACACTCACCAGTTACATTAGTCATTATCGAATTTCACATGTTATACATGTTTACAACATAATCAGATTTCTGCTGAAGAACCAATGTTGTACATGCGTACATCATTATAATATGTAATCAGCTTTCTGCAAGTTCGTTTGGTAGGTATTGGGAACACACGTGGTCTCATATAGTAACGGTGCAGTAACGTGATGCCACCCTGTAAGTCACTGTCATAAAGCACAAATTTATGCCAAGTACTTGTGGCAGTTGGTGGAAAATTTTGAACAAGTGGGTAGGAGGAGGATTGAAGAATGGAAACAGAAGTCAAGTTTAGGATCAATGATGTGGGAAATGTTGAAGGTGTTTAGTTGTAGGGCAATGGGGATGAACGTAAAGAGAAGGTTGTATGAAGGAGTAGCTATGCCAACTGTAATATATGGGACTGAAACATGGAGTATGATGGTAACAAAGAATATATTGAATGTAATGGAGATGAGGTGTTTGAGGAGTATGTGTGGAGTAACGCGTATAGACAGAGTTAGAAATGAGAAGATGCAAAGGAGAACTGGCTGGTGGAGCAGAGCAGTGTGTGTTGAGGTGGTTTGTACACATGGAGAGAATGGAACATGACCATTTAGTGAAGAGAATAGTAGGTTCTGATGTGATGTTGAGGGGAAGACCAAGAACGGAATGGATGACAGTCTGAATAGAACATTGAGTGGAAGAGTAATGTCTGTGGAGCAAGGAAAGATGATTGTACATGATAGAAGTAAATGGAAAGCAGTGGTGAATGCATATTTAATGACTTGGTCTTGACAATCCCTGAAGGAGATTACCGGGCATCTGGTGTGACCTTTGGATCATATCAAGTAGGGGAGGGAGAGGACATCAAGTAAATATAAAGCAGCAAGGATAAACATTAAAACTCTTTTGTTGATACGATCACTGCCATCGTCCTCATTGCATGATTGACGATGTGCAGTGTTTGGGTGGGGTGTACTTCTCTTATCTTATGGAGTCTAAGGGCTAAGTGAGAGGAATATATATATGTAAGTGTGCATATGAGTGTATGTATGTCCTGTCTTGGCTATCTCCCCTTTAGGGGGATAACACCCTGGTATATAGATAGATAGACTTATTTTCATTGTGATGGGTATTATACTTTGTTCATTATGTTGATGTATATCTGTGTGTGTTTGTGTGTATATATATATATATATATATATATATATATATATATATATATATATATATATATATATATATTGATCTATATCATATACACTGGAACCTCGGTATACATCCGCCTTGGAATAAGTCCAACTTGGTATACGACCTGTTT
Organism: Cancer borealis; assembly: GCA_036785275.1. Taxonomy (NCBI): domain Eukaryota; kingdom Metazoa; phylum Arthropoda; class Malacostraca; order Decapoda; family Cancridae; genus Cancer; species Cancer borealis. The sequence continues at coordinate 60,328 of JAXIVD010000208.1, read as the reverse complement.
GGACTAAAAAAAATTTGGAATATGACTCACGAGAGCGTCAGTACTGCATATTTCCGAAATTTGGGCTCGATTTCCTTCCACCCCGCCCTCTCCAGTGACGTAGCATGACTCTGCCTCGTGATTGGCTGGGCTCACTCTCCTCCTTGCCTCACCTGCCTCCCTTCCATCAACCAGACCCCCTTTCTCTCCCTCCCTCTCTCTGTGCCTCCCTCCCAACCACCCTCCTTCCCTCCTTTTTCTTCTCTCTCTCTCTCTCTCTCTCTCTCTCTCTCTCTCTCTCTCTCTCTCTCTCTCTCTCTCTCTCTCTCTCTCTCTCTCCCTATTTTGTTATAACTTGTGAATATTGATTAAAAAAATCCGGTTCAAGTGTTTTATTTTTTGTTTTTAGTTTGTTTGGTTAGGTTTAGGTTAGGTTAGGTTAGGGAAGAGAGAGAGAGAGAGAGAGAGAGAGAGAGAGAGAGAGAGAGAGAGAGAGAGAGAGAGAGAGAGAGAGAGAGAGAGAGAGAGAGAGAGAGAGAGAGAGAGAGAGAACGAAAAGAGAGAGACCTAAACCTAACCAAACACAAACTAAGAAAGAAAAAAACGAGTAATAAAACACTTGAACCGAACTTCCCAAATCAATATTCACAACAATATTGTTTTTTAGTTATAACAAAATAGTGAGAGAGGTTTAGGTTAGGTTAGGTGTGAGAGAGAGAGAGACAGAGAGAGAGAGAGAGAGAGAGAGAGAGAGAGAGAGAGAGAGAGAGAGAGAGAGAGAGAGAGAGAGAGAGAGAAAAAAAAAAAGGAGGGGAGGGTGTGTGGGAGGGAGGAAGAGAAAGGGGGATTGGTGAGAGGGAGGCAGGCAAGAAAAGGAGGGCGAGCCTACCCAATCACGAGGCAGTCATGGAGTCACTGGAGAGGGCGGGGCGGAAGGAAATTGAGCCTAAGTTTCAGAAATATGCGTCAGTACACCAGTTCCTTCCATTGAGTAAACAACTCGCGCTATTGCTCTGAATTTTTATGTGATTTTGTTTTATACGCATAAATTTTTAGTAAATTCATTTCATGGGAACAGATTAATCATTTTCCTTTTATTTCTTATGGGAAAAACTTGTTTTGTCCAGGGATCCGGAACGGATTAAGGATGTATACTGAGGCACCACTGTATTATATACAAGAAGCCCTCGTTTTAAGATAGCTATGCGTTTCTTGAAACTCTATCGTAAACCAAAATAGCGTATACTGAACCCATTTTTACATGCATTAGATAGGGATGCGTTCCAGCACATTGCCAGTCACTCCTTCAGGTTCAAATTGAGTAAAGAAAATAAATAAAAGACTATAATAATGCAATCATTATGTAATTCGTCGTTTAATGGAAGTAAATCACGAGCACAAGGTATCACTGCGTTTGTAATGGTGGCGCAGGAATGACTAGTTGTTGGAGTTGGCTGCATGTAGCATAGCGTTGTGGTGGCGTTGCATGCACCACCACGCTGATTTGGCCACGCCCAACTCGCCACGCCGATTTTGGCACCTTTTTTGAACATCGTAACTGCGAATCAAGTATCGTAAATAGAAAAAAAGGGTACTAATTGGCTAGTATGGTATCTGCGAATTTAACGTAAACCGAACGATTGTATAGCGAGGACTTCCTGTATACAAAAACTTGTTGCTGCTATCACCTGGGCCATATGTCTTTGAAAGATAGGATATTACCGTTATCTGCCCTGGATTTGCTCTGACTCACACGTGTATCAATGAACAAGACTTCCTTTCCACCATGATGTCTTTAGATTTGGACTTGAACTGTGATGACGATGGTACACAGACAAACATGAGTAATGACAATGAGGGATACCTCATTGAACCAGACTGATTAACCCCACGATGAGTAGCATCACCAATGGTTTGGAAGGAGAAAGTTGACGCTCCCTGGGCAGGAGAAATCGGTAATCAAAGAGTTAATCATCTAAATCTACATCAGGTTGTGATTTAGGTGAGAATTGGTGACTCAACAATCCTAATAACTGAACCACTTACCCCTATCATTCTGGCCATGTCTGGTTATTACTTCAATAGGGTGGTGATGCCCAGCCTTTCTTTTATCAGGTATTACACGGAATATTTCCTTAGGCAAATGGCTTGAATTAAAATAACAGCATTTCCGTGAACATGAGCAGAACAATGAAAATACAGATGATGCATCACAACAAGAATTCACCAAAACTACACTAGCTCAGTGAATAAGTGCCGTTGTAAATGTTATACACAGCATCATCACACACGGACATACTTCCTCTCATCACACATGCACAAGAATTATGTGCATACTCATATTCCTCCAGGGATGGTGTCCCATCTTAAAAACATCACAGCTTATGGGAAACTCTAACAAGACCAGATAATTTAATTCCACTCTGATAAGATTGTAGCCTCCTAGGGCTAGCAAACACTATATGAAACAGAAGGCCTGTGAAAGACATGGTTATATCCTGTAAGTTCTGCATCTTTACATATATATTGTTCATTAAGTATATCTTAACTTTTCCTCAAAATTAAGTTTTGAGAATAGAAATAATAAATTACTGATTTCAAACGAATATGATTTATACATTTTCTCATGTTATATCTACCTAGTTACATTTCATTAGGATATTCAAATTCTATAGAGCATAATCATATGAACTACTAAAAGCAAAAAAGTGTGCAGTAAAAAAAAGATCACAATAAGCATTTGCTGGTAAAAATTAAACTCACTCATCACTCATGAAGCCACAAAATAGTGGAAGTTAATAAATCCCCTTCTTATTACTCAGCTTAAATATCTTGTAAGTGAGTCAATAATGAAAACATGAGTAAAAAAGATTACAGAATTGCAATATGTTACTGCAACTGAATAATTATTTAATTACTCATCAGACATAAGCACTGTCATCACATGGTACAGATGCAGCACACACCACAAAAGTGACACCACATATAAAGCATCTGTGGACTAATTGTGAAGGTGCAGTGCAGTCCCACAGGTGCCTTAACAAGGGCAGCTCCTCATAGTTCTTTGTCTTTTTCTGACACTAGTAAATCACTGATATTTATAAAATTAGAAAATCTTTAAACTCATGAATGGGAAAAAAAAACATTGGCATCAATCTATATTAATGCTCAGATTTGCAATATTTAGCCAGGCAAGAAGAAAACTTAAGAGTCAAGACATACCGCAGGTTGATCAAATCTGCAAACTTTGTTCTGGATAAGATGATCAAGTAGCCAGTCACAAGGCTTGTCATTGTGGAACACAAGTAAAAATGTCACCAATGCTGACAGATCTATGGTCTTGAAAGTTTTTCCTGAAATGTCAGTTTCTTTAGCTGAAAATGATCCAGACTAACATAGCTGTAAATTTTTTGCATGAAATCACCTTAAAGATCTGCCATTCAAGAATAGGGTCTCCACACACTCGAAGTTGAGATGCTTTCTCTATGTCGGGCATAAGTTCTTTATAACACACACACACTGATGTATAATTAACATTCACTCCTCGCACTAAGGAACAGTGTAATTATAATTAGTTCTTAGTTTTATAATCAGTGATGAAGACAAAATTAGTGAATGCTATATTTTTGTCAAAAGTGTGTGTTTGTGTGTGTTTTGTGATAGGCAGGATTTGAGTCAAGCACATGTTGTCATGTCTCCATATCAATTTTTATCCAGCTTACTTGTCAAATCATGGATATTCTTTGTTCACACTACCTTCTGTGCTTTCCTTTAAAGTTTTTCTCAATTTTCATAATCTATCTATATACCAGGCTGTCATCCCCTTAATTAAAGGGAGTTAGCCAAGACAAGGCACACGAACACACACCCATACCTCCTCTCACTTAGCCCTTTAAGCTCCTAGAGGAGAGGAGGACACACCACCCAGCACAATATGTCAGTGCCACAACTGTTGGAGGTTCGGACATCCAACATGATACTGTTGATCCACTGCATGTTCTGTGCCTCACCTGACCATACTCGTATTAACTGCCCAACAAAAAACATGTGCAAACTGCACTCAAGAACATAATGTCTTCTTCCTAGGTTGTCCCATCTACAAATTTGAATTGGAGGTTGCTGCCCTCCGCTTCAAACACAGCCTAACACTCAAAGAAGCTAGATAAAAATCCCGTCTCTGTGACTTCCAACAGGTTCCTCTCTCTCAGCACATCTCCACCAACATCCCTCGGAACACTTCTATTCTTCACCTTTCCTTCTACTACATCCTATGTGCCTTCCTCCACTTACACCTCTTCCTCTCCCAGTCATCTTGTTTCTTCATCCAACACAATCACCTCTCCCACTGCTATTACCCTCTCTTCATCCCCATCTCTTGATTCTTCTTCCACTTCTATCACCACTCCTGTAATTCCTTCACTGTCAGTGACTTTACTAGATCTTGACACCCCAACCTCTATTCCTTCAACTTCAGACCTTGCTCCCCTTCCACACCATATTCTTACACCAATCGAGTGTCGCTCCTGTGCTTCCTCTCCAAAACTATCTACTGATCCTACTTCATCCTTAATCATTAAAACTTGTTCCATATAGTCTTCCACCAAGAAAACTTTTACTCCCACTGTCTTCTCTCCTCCTTTCTCTGGTAAGACTATCCCTGATATTGAAGCCTTTATAGCAAAACCTTTCCTTCCCCATCTTCTACCTCATCACATTCAAATTCCGATAACACCCTCTGTGTTCCAGCAGAAGTTCATGCCCTGTCTCGTAACCTTCCCTCTACTCACCTTACTCCTACACCTCCCCCATCTTACTCTCTCTCCCTTCCCCCTCACCCTTTTCCCCATCTTTTCCTCACATCCCTTCAGCTACATCTACTCTTCTTGACTTTCCTTTACCTCCTGGATTCTTCCGTGAAGTCCTGTTATACAATTCCTCTCTCTAAGATTCTTCCTGCCCATATGCTATCCTTCCTACTTTTGATCCCCCCACCTCAGTATCCTATCTCTACCATTATTGCAACTTTTTTTTTCCTTCCCTAGAAATGGCCTCTACTGCCTACTCTTTATCTATGTTCTTTCAAGTCTGATAAACTAACTTACATCTTACAATCCCTTTTTCTTGAACATTTCTCTACTCATGTCAATTACACTCCTGTTTTTACTGATGGCTTTGATTTTGCCATTCTTTGACATACAATCCTCTTTTTAATCCAACTATTTCACTATAACTAACCATTCTTTTCTTTTCATACCCATATTTTGCCCACCTTTCCTCTGCCGTCTATCTTTTAGCTTAACATATCACAAACCGTTGGTGCCAGTAGGCTTCATGGAGGCAAGGACGAACTTGCCTCTTGCCTGTTATTTGGTGTAGGTTTTTAAATTTTTCATAGTGACGCCTCGAATGTTTACGTTCTCGAATAAAAAACATAGCACCATATGACCTATGATGTCTGGCACTTATTTTCTTCCCATTAACTCATTCACTCCACGAACACATTCCTTTCTTTCATAATGCTTGCAAGTGATCCCATGAGACACCTGCCTTTCAGAGCACTCTCTTATTTCTCCTTCCATCTCTCCATATTTGCATAGCACTTTCTCAAATACTTAAACTCTTCACTTCTTCCATTTTCTCTCCTCACAAAACTACTTTACATCCTACTGCTCACACACTCACCCTATAAAATGTATTAAAGTCAACCACCTCTACTTCCCTCCTTTCAAAGACCATCACCTTACTTTTCCCTGCATTCACCTTTTGCTTCCTTTTCCTACATACACTTTAAAATTCATCCACCACCCTCTGCAAACAACACACCGTCATCTGCAAACAAGCAATCCACCACTGCCCAACCCATTCCATTCATCTTCAGTCTTACACCTACATTCCCCATTTTAACTTAATTTCTCTCATACACCCATCCATAAAAATATCAAACAGCCATAACAACATCACACATCCTTGTCTCATCTCGACTCCTTTAAGAAAACTTTCACTAAGCTCTTCATCCACCCTAACATACGCACTTGCTTTCCTATAAAATGCCTTAACTGTTTTCCAATACCATTAATTTTCAAAACATTCCAAAAAGCTTACTATTTAACTATCGTATATTTTTTCTTGGTCCATGAAGACTGTATAGTTTTTCATTCTTCCCTAAGTTCCTCTCTTTCATCATTTTAATAGTAAAAATTTGGTCCAAACATTCTTTTCCTTTCCCAGACCGTCCCTGCTCCTCGCTAACCTTCTGTTTAGATACTTTCATCAATGTCTTTGTCAAAACTCTCCCATACACTTTTCTTGACACATTAAGAAAGCTATCTTCTATCATTATTACACTCCTTTATACTATCTTTACCTTTATGCAAGGATACACTAATTGCCTTCTTAAGTTGTCTATCGGTTTCTTTACTTCCTTTATATAAATTCCTTTCTGCACACACAAACGCTTTCCGATTGCTTCTACACCACTGTTTGACACTATTGCTTTCCTTTTTTGTCTTCTCATTCATTCAAAGTTCAAAGTGATTCCATACTTCCATACTTCTTTCACCTCCTCACCACTTACATGAACTCTTCTCTCATTTCTAACATTGACATATCTCACTACAACTCTCTCTCTCTTAACTTCCTTCCAAAACAAACTAGCTTATATCCACTTTAAATAATGGTAATCAAGACAAGATAAGACAAGCATCTTTGGAGTTTGGGGAGAATTTAATCTCCACTCCCTCTCTATGCGTTGTCTCATAGTAGGAAAAAATAATACAGCGGAGGAGCTTTCCAGCCTCCTCACTCCCTCTCGATTAGTTGTGTTGTATGCCATGCAGGGAAGACAGTGGCAGTATTCTTCCAGTCTTGCTGGTGTAGTGTTACCAGACTGGCTCCTCCCACCACAAAGGTATATAGAATTATACTTAAAAATGGTCAATTAATTGCATATATCTATATAAATGATACTTTTAGTGTTATGTTTTAGACCTACTGACTATTCTTATATCAGTAAAGAAAATTACACGACGGGGTATTACACATATTAACTTATTTGAAATATCACTGGTTCTGGCAATATGTTGACTATGGTGGAGCTCTGACAGTATTCCAATCCGACAGGCAAGGGAGACCATTAGAAGAACACCTCCATTGATGCAACACTTTAGAACAATCATGAAACCTTTTCATTAACCCTTTTTATCTCTGATGACATGCCATACATATTATATATATATATATATATATATATATATATATATATATATATATATATATATATATATATATATATATATATATAGATAGATAGATAGATAGATAGATACACACACATATATATATATATATATATATATATATATATATATATATATATATATATATATATATATATATATATATATATATATACATATATATAATATATATATATAATATATATATATATATATACATATATATATATATATATATATATATATATATATATATATATATATATATATATATATATATATATATATATATATATATATATATATATATATATATATATATATATATATATATATATATATATATATATATTATAACTTTTCTTGAAACAATTCACCAGCATCTAAAGAAATATGCAATAAGCAAATTAATATATACATCATATCACAAGGGTCAAGGATGTTTGCCTCATTCCGGATGCATCCACACCCAGTGTTGACAAGTATCAAGTAAAGGTTTGCTCATGCTGGAAGGTCCTACACAATGACAACCGAACATGCAGGGAATAAATTGAGTAAGTCAAAGCCACATTCATGTTATTACAGATATGAAGTATAATGGGGTTTAAAATATCTTACACACATGATCCGGCCACCAGTTAACAGGTGATGCACGTACTACTGGTGCTCTGCCATGGGTCAAGCATCCTCTAGACCATCACCTTATTAGTGGTTAGTAAATAACAATTCCTTCTGCTAGCAGTCTGGCTCTCTCTTTCTCTCCCTCTCTTTTCATATTCATAAAAGGTAATGATAATTACATGATCATGGCATTTGCTGATAATATTTCAAATAAGTTACTTTTTTTCAGACAGTTATGCGTAGGTAAGCAACACGAAAGCACGAGCTCATCAAAATTTTGTTCTCATTGTTGGACTAAAAAAACATTTCCTAAGATGGCTTTTAAATCTAGCAATAAGAACAGAATTATGAAAAGCATAGTTACTTTTCTTATTGCATTTATACTGCATAGCCTCTCAAGAGATAATTTTGGGCCAATATATTAATGATAAGAAATTTTGCTTTAAACTAGTTACAAGACAAGGGTCAATGGGCTAGACTGGGGCAGAGGCTACTACCAGCAGCATACTGCACATCTGGGACCACTTACAGCATCCTTGTCCAAGTTACAAATCTTCGTCTGGGTGAGATAGTCGAGAAGCCAATCCACAGGTTTATCATTATAGAACATAATGAAAAATTGTACCAAGTAGGGGAGCTCTACACACTTGAACATTTTCCCTGTGGATATCCATTGTTCATTATGGCATTTTGTTCTTGAACTGCACTCAAGTTACACAGAAAGTTAATTATTGCAAGTATTTAGAAATTTCTAATGACAACTATTGAACAATTTTTTAGACAGGCTAAGCATTGTAATACTAGAAATTTAACCAAGGGGAGTTAAATATTTAGAAGTAACAACAGGGAACTGATGCAGTACACCCATCTCCTGCCTGACACTACCAATAGTGCGATAACTGATTGCAAAGAGCTGCAGACATTTTTATAAGTAAAATTTCACAAAATATATATTAAAGGTGCAATATGGAATGTATTTCTCATAACTTACCTATAAATCCTAGTTGACAGAAATCCAATACAAACCACTTCTTTTTCTCTGCAGTTTTCTGTAGAGCAAATTTCTTCATAGTAGCAATATATCCTTTTTTAGTTTGTATGTCATCCTCAAGTTGTACATAAAAGGTTCCCTTGGGCTGTGCATACATCATGAGGAAAGCAAAATCCAGATTCTGCTTGGTTCTCCATCTGTGGGAAGAGTTCTTTATTTAGGCAAATCTGACATTGATACTAATAATGATTCCAGAAGAGACATTATCATCAGATCTCTCATTTCCTACGGTAAAAATTGCTTTGGGTTATGAGCGTCCATTCAGAACCAATTATGCTTGCTAACCAAAGCACCACTGTGTGTGTGTGTGTGTGTGTGTGTGTGTGTGTGTGTGTGTGTGTGTGTGTGTGTGTGTGTGTGTGTGTGTGTGTGTGTGTGTGTGTGCGTGCGTGCGTGCGTGCGTGCGTGCGTGCGTGCGTGCGTGCGTGCGTGCGTGCGTGCGTGCGTGCGTGCGTGCGTGGGTGGGTGGGTGGGTGGGTGGGTGGGTGGGTGGGTGGGTGGGTGTGTGTGTGTGTGTGTGTGTGTTTACCTAGTGGTATTTACCTAGTTGTGGTTTACGGGAGGGGAGTAATCTCATATTGTCCCGTCTTTATATCTTACTTTATCCAACTTGGCTTTAAAGCTGTGTACACTGGTGGCGTTTACAATATCTCCACTTAATTCATTCTAGGTGTTGACCACTCTGTGCGGAAAACTGTACTTCTTGATGTCCCTGATACAACGCTCCTTCTTCAGCCTCTTTCCATGTCCCCTTGTACTTCTGGCCTCCAGATTTAACAACTCTCCATCAATTCTATCCAGGTTGTTCACCATGTGTGTGTGTGTGTGTGTGTATATGTGTGTGTGTGTGTGTGTGTGTGTGTGTGTGTGTGTGTGTGTGTGTGTGTTGTGTGTGTGTGTGTGTGTGTGTGTTGTGTGTGTGTGTTGCGAATGTGTGTGTGCGTGCGTTTGTGGGTGTATGAATTGTCTTGTAAATAAACTAGTGGTTAGGGGGAGTTAACCAGCGCCGGCAGGTTAACTAGAGATGGCAGGAATAACAAGGGCGAAGCAGCTGTGAAGTGGTGGTTGGTGGCCACCACTGTCCCTACTCCCCTCCCACCATCCTGCCTGGGAGGAGGTGTCGAGCGAGGGTCGTGGCGCCACTCACACTAGAATGCCTTCTACCGTCTTGGACGTACCACGCCCCTCTTGGATACTTGCTACTCCTTACCTACAATGTGTGTCGTGGAACACCGCCCCGCCTTGTGTTGCTATTAAGCGTGTGCTGAATAAAGGGGTTAAAAGGGAAGACTGTGTTTGGTGTCATCAGTGTCCTAGACTCTATCTCCCCGGCAGTGGACACGTCGAACCCCGCTGTGGCGGAGCTGCCCAGAAAGCCAAAGTCAACGAGGGGCAGTTCGCAGCACTTGGTGTCAGAAATGGGATAAGTGAGTGGAAAATTGTATCCGTTGTCGTGGCGGATTTATGTAGTGACGGTGACAAGGAAATGGCGGCCAACAAGGAAAACAACAATGGTGTTGATGGTGCCTCAGGAAGTGAAGAGCCTGGCGTGGCTGAGTTGTTACAGGCTCTCATGGCGAAAATGGACGCTCAGGCAGAGAGAATGAACACTCAGGCATGAGAGTTTCGTGAGGCGGTGCAAAGCGGCCTTGAGGTTGTGAGAAACGAGGCACGGCAGTTCGCGGAGGAACTCTGTGGTGATATCAAGGTTGAGCTACTGCATGAGGTGCGTGACGTCCGCGCAGGGGCGCAGGAGGTGAAGGAGGAAGTAGCGATGTTGGATGAGTTGGGACGGCTCACGCTCGTCCTGCCGTCCCTTCTCCTCAGTCTCGCCAGCCTCGCCATGACCCCATGTATAATAACCAGGTCCATGGTAGAGCCACAGATAATCTACATGGACGACGAGTTTACGCCCCCGATGTCCTCGACAGATCCTGTAGGTGACATCGGAGACGGCCTCTACCACTGTATAAGGCCCTTCCCAGGGACTCTGCAATTTCGGAGATAACCCTCTCTTCCTACGAGGGTTGTGCAGCCACACCCGATCGCCGGCAGCGTAGCTCGCTTCCCTCATCCTCCGGTCGTAATACTGCTTCATGGCCTGCCCTGCTATTCGAAGACGGTCTCGCACCTGGCTGTGAACCTCTGACAGCCTCTCCTGCAGTGCTGTTGCGTAGGTCGTCGTGACAGTAGGCAGGCTTTGGTCAGGTGGCCGCCCAGTGACCAGGTCCACTGGCAGCCTCAGCTCCCTCCCCAACATCTGGCGCGCTGGGGTATAGTCTGTCACCTTGTGCACAGCAGATCGGTAGGCCATAAGGAGAGTAGGCAGCTTGAGGTCCCAGTCTTGCTGTCCCTCAGCACAGTACTTGGCCAACTCATTGGCCAATGTACGGTTAAATCGCTCCACCATACCATCTGACTGGGGACGGTGGGGTGTTGTCCTGGTTTTGCGCAGGCCCAGCAGTTCACAGCACTCTTGAAAGACCAGAGATTCGAATTCCCGTCCTTGATCAGAGTGCAGTTCATCTAGCACCCCAAACCAGGTGAAGAACTGACCGACGAGCACATCCGCCATCATTTCTGCCCCGTGGTTGGGGAGAGCGTACACCTCGGGCCACTTTGTAAAGTAGTCCATTACAACCAAGATGAACTGGTTACCCTGTGAGGTGAGAGGAAGAGACCCTGCTATATCTACTGCCACTCTCTCTATGGGAGCACTGACGTGATGCAACTGGAGAGGCGCATGAGTATTCCTGGTGGGTCCCTTCTTGGTACAGCAAGTGTCGCAGGCCTTGCACCATTCCTGCACGTCTGCACACATCCCTACCCAGTAAAAGCGCTGGCGGAGGCGGCTCAGAGTCTTCTTCTCTCCCAGGTGGCCACTTGTGAGGCCTGCGTGCAACTCCTGCAGCAGTTCAGCCCTCAGAGAGCGCGGAACCACCACCAACTAGGAAGAGTCACCTCCTCTCGCTTTCTCCCAGCGCTTCAACAGTACACCTCGATCTAGCTTCAGTGTGGCCCACTGCTCCACGAGGTATTTGGTGGAGGGACTCTTGGCTGATATCACCTCCCAGCCCGGCCACTTGTCGCCTGCCTCCAGGCAGTGGATTACAGGAGCAAGGTCGGTGTCCCCCCGCTGTGCTCTCCTCCATCTGCCGTCTGTCTCACTGCTGTCCTCCAGGACTCTTAATCGGCAAGCCACGGCGTCAGGCTCTTTCTCTAGACAGTAGGTGCAGCCCAGCTCACATGGGCGGCAGTTCAAGTTGTCGGCATTGTTATATGTCCTGCCTGGACGGTATTCCATGCTGTAATCGTACTGCTCCAGCTTACCCAACCACCAAGCAAGCTGTCCCTCAGGCCTTTTTAGTCTTCAGCCACCTCAGGGCTGCATGGTCGGTCCTTATGATGAACTTTGCGCCATATAAGTAGAGATGAAAGTGTTCCAAGCTCTTCACCACCGCCAGCAGCTCCTTTCGGGTGACACAGTAGTTGCATTCTGGCTTGCTAAACTTGGTGCTGTAGTAAGCAACTACATGTTCTTGCCCATCCTTCTCCTGCGATAGCACAGCTCCGATGCCTTGTGCTTGCGTCCATATCCACCACGTTCGGACGACTCGGATCTGGGTAAGGCATCACCGGCGCCCCTACCCCGCATTCTGCCCTTCAAATGAGCGCAATAGACCTCCTCCTAGTACTGTTGGCCAAACTTGCGCTGAAGCCCCTCCACCACACACTGGTAAGAGGTTCGCTGCTTCGGTGACAGGTGGCCCAGTGCCTTCACTGCTGTTCCCTGCAGGCAGGACACAAGTTGCAGGCAGCGTTCAGCCTCATCCCAGTTCATAGCGTCAGCCAGCATCTGGAAATGGGCCTGGTAAGCCTCCCAGGCCACACTACCATCAAACTCAGCCGGCTTCCTTCTCCCCGTGCGGTGGCCATGCGCTGTCAGGGGAGGGGGAGGGGAGGAGGGAGGCGTAAGTGCGGTGGCGGGTGCTGACGTTGTGCTGTTGCGCCGCCCATCCGCGAGGGGGGCACACCTTGCTGGCTCTTCAACGACTGCCACCCCCTCATTGCCCTGCCTGTAGCTGGTTTGCTGCATCACAGCCTGTCACAACAAGGCCATTTCCCCTTTCATGGGATGACCCGCTTCCTCCAGCGCGGCCACTTCCTTACCAGAGGCGGGGGTGGAGAAGATACCCTGGCGAAGGTGTCCTCCCTCCCACTTGCAGCTGACTCAAGGTGTGCCATATCTAAGCAGCGCCGCCAGAAGCCTAGATGGCTGCAGGACTACTGTGATTTATCAGATTCAATGGATGAGGACTGATTAACTTATTCATTTGTACAGTTGTATTTACTAGTGTATGTTGTATTTTTTAGCAGTAAGAATGGGTGTGTGACGGTCGGGGTCGACTGTCGGAGTAAAGGGGGGTAGTGTTGCGAATGTGTGTGTGTGTGCGTTTGTGGGTGTATGAATTGTCTTGTAAATAAACTAGTGGTTGGGGGGGGGTTAACCAGCATCGGCAGGTTAACTAGAGCCGGCAGGAATAACAAGGGCGAAGCAGCTGTGAAGTGGTGGTTGGTGGCCACCGCTGCCCTTACTCCCCTCCCACCATCCTGCCTGGGAGGAGGTGTCGAGCGAGGGTCGTGACGCCACTCACACTAGAACGCCTTCTACCGTCTTGGAAGTACCACGCCCCTCTTGGGTACTTGCTACTCCCTACCTACACTGTGTGTCGTGGAACACCGCCCCGCCTTATGTTGTTATTAAGCATGTGCTGAATAAAGGGGTTAAAAGGGAAGACTGTGTTTGGTGTCACCAGTGTCCTAGACTCTATCTCCCCGGCAGTGGACACGTCGAACCCCGCTGTGGCGGAGCTACCCAGAAAGCCAAAGTCAACGAGGGGCAGTTCGCAGCAATATATATATATATATATATATATATATATATATATATATATATATATATATATATATATATATATATATATATATATTGTATATCAAGCAATATCATAATATGGCTAGTTTTCACCCCAAAATAATTTTGTTAAATAATGTCTGTAAACAAAACATTCCTCGTGAAATTATTTTTAGTGTTAAGTCAACCTGCACCAAACTGCCAACGCATTATGAACACTGACCTGACTCGCTCCATGGGATCCCCAAGAGTTTGCCTCAGCTTATTCATATCAGGGTAGAAGGATTCTGGTGGAGAGATGACCTCCAGAAGGCCACTCTCTATGTGTTCTGGGAACCTGAGAATAGAGCGGCATAGGAATAAATGAACACAAACCTAAGTTTTTGTAGGCACACAATTTGATCGAGGGAAAAAAAAAAAATACGTATTTAAGAAATAAGTTACTATCTAAAAGTTCTAATCTAACTTCAATCCAGGACCTAAACCCTAATTTAACTTATATCCTATACTCAGATTTAAGTATTTGAAAAACAAAACAAAATCCACTTACTTTCTTTCAATTTGTGAGGCAATCTGACGGACATAATCAATGTCCCACTGTAAAAAAGGAAAGTTAAATTAATGTCTAAAAAAAAAAAAAAAAAAAAAAAAAAAAAAAAAAGTTATATTATATAACTTTGACATTAAAAGTATCAAAAATAATATTCACTGTATGGCATAATATTAAAAACTGAAAGGGACACTAAGCATACTGGGTCCAAAAATACCATTTTAACTTTGGGTGGGTGAATGGAAAGGAGATAACACAGGCTTTATGGCCTTCAAGCTCTGAGGAGAGTAGATATACATCTGACCGGTCTGTTGTCTTTCTTGTTATTTGCTGATAATATTCTCTTTATATGCCATTCAGAGTGGATAAAAAGATGACAAAATGTTTACACATGAAACACATAATAGAGGCAAAACGAAAAAAGATAGTGAATTTCTTTCTCCACCACAGCAACAGCTGATTATTTCCATCCTCTCAGCTCCTCTCTATTTAACCATTCCTCTCCATTTTCAAGCCCATTGCCGTTGTGGAGGGGCCGCGGGACCACAGATTGAGATTGATGCTGCGATGTCTTAAGATTTCAGTCTCTGGTCCAACCAATTTTCGCTTGTCTTTTTTCTTTTTCTACCTTTGCTTCCCCTTGTTTCATCTATCTTTTCTTCTTAACTTCTCACTATCCCCTTCTTTCCTAAGGTGTGAGAGCCGTGCTGAGAGGATGAAAGGCTGACAACAAGTTCAGTCATGAACGGCCTGAGAGTGCCATAGGCATAGTATACCCTCCCTTTTTCATTATCCTTACTCTTCATGGGGGTTATGGGGAGCAGACCAGTTATATCGCCCACTTAAACTTGACTCACCATGGCCAATAATGAAAATTTAAAACTAACAGGTGCACTGGGGAATGCACCTCAAAATATTCATCTCCCCGACTTCCCTGGCTTTGACAAGGACACACCTCTGACCACGATTCTGAAAACTCCTCTAACCACCCACCTGTCAACTCCCTCGTCTCATCTACCTCCTCTTTTACCTATTTCTCAAACACCAACACCAACCCCTACTTCTACATCTGTATCTTCCTTCAGTATAGCCACCTTTGAACCACATATACCTACAAAGAAAAATACCACTCACCAAGTCAGACCTCTCCCTCTTCTATAACCCAGACTGTCTCTTCCTCCTTTCACCCTCACCCACGCCCATCCACTACCACTAATCACCTTCCTTTATCCATCCTCTTTGGTCCTCGCCAATGGAACAAATACTTCCATATCCCTGCTCATGCTCCATACTCAAATAACACTTTCCAATTTCAGAAATGCATCCAAAGACAGGTGGGAAGGGTAATCTTCCACACATGACCTGACAAATCTCGCCTAGTCATTGTTGACACAGAATCCCAAGGTGAAGCTATGCTTACCCTAAAAAATCTTGTTGGGAAACTATTCCCAGTGTCTCCCGATACCCAACTGAACACTCGTACTGGTACCGTTCTCATTCCCAATGAAATCTGTCCAATGGGCATCAGTTAGCTAGATTTTTGGTCTAACCTCTTTGAACTGATTGCTGACAAACATGAAATCACTCATGTGTCCTGCTTTACCATTAATCCTCATGGCTGCCGCAGGTACTCAGCAAATATTGCATTCAAAAGACAAGATCTTCCAAACAGTGTATATGTAGGTGGCTCCTTCTGTAAGGTTAAACCTTACATTCCTCCATCACATCAGTATGAAAACTGCTGGAGATTTGGACATCCAGCAAAATACTGAAGATCCTCTGTACGTTGTTCTAACTGTGCCTCACCTGACCATACCCGTACAAATTGCCCTTCAACAATAAACATCTGTGCAAACTATACCTAAGAAAATAATGTCTTCTTTCAAGGCTGATCTGTTTACAAATTTGAATCAGAGGTTGCTGCCATCTGCTTCAAACATGACCTAACACTCAAAGAAACTAGACAAGAAGCCCGTCTCAGTGGCTTCCAACAGATTCTTCTCTCTCAGCGCATTTCCATTAACACCCCATAAACCACGACTAACACTGACTCTGCTCCTACTACATCTCATTCTTTTTCTTCCTCTTACACCTCTTCATCTCCCACTCCTCTTATTACTTAATTTAGCACAATTACCTCCTCCACTACTATTACTTTTTCCACTGCTCTCATCCACCCTGTAGTTACTTCAGTGCAAGTGAATTATAATTTTTCTCTACTAAACCCAGACACCCCAACCTCTACTCCTCCAACTTCAAACCTTACCCTCCTCCCACATCGTATTCGTACACCAAACACCAAGTGTTGCTCCTGCGCTTCGCCTCCAAAACCGTCTACTGATCCTACTTCATCTTGAATCACTAAAACTTTTTTCTTACAGCCTCTGGCCAAGAAAACATTTACTCACACTGTCTTGTCTCCTCCTTCCCCTTGTGAGACCATTTCTAACATTGAAGCCTTCATAGCTAAACCTTTCATTAATGTCTCACTCCTTTTCCCATCCTCTACCCCACCACATACCACTTCCAATAACACCCTCTTTATTTCAGCAGTTCATCCACCACCCAATAACCTTCCTTCCACTCCCATACAAAGTGACATTCTGAGGACTTCCAACAATCAGGTATTGACAAAATATCAGTAAAGACACAAGAAGACAGACTAACTGACGCGTCCGCTGTGGCTGATTTTCCGTGACCAAAGAGTAACCAATAAGAAACCTTGGACAAGTAGTAGTAAATGCTGAAATAATGTTATATGTTTTACTGTGCATTATGTGTTTGTGTTCACAAGTATTGTAAGCAAATATCATGTTAATCGTGGCAAAAATAGAGAAGATAGACATACTTGAATCTTTGAATAGCCATAGCTCAAAATAGTAAATTTTGTCTTCAAATATTCATATAAAATAGAGAATTGATCAAATTTACTTGAGAATAGCTGTATTTACTGTTTTCAATAAGGAAAATCATTGTATGTTTTGATTTTAGCAAAAATCTGAAGCACAAGAAAGGATGGGGACAAAAGAACATAAAAGCACAATGTTACTTTTTTGCATGACATGATTGGACGACATTTCATAACATGCAAATATTTAAATGAACGAATAATTGGATACGAATTGGCCTTCCACAGCCTAATTTACATTACTGTAGAATAATTAGTGTAACCTCTGGAACAATTAATAGTCAAATTGTCTTGATGACTTCATGACGTCATGGCCTAAGACACTTGTTCACTGACAAGGGAAAACATAATTCAAAGTAGCCTAGAAAGTTTCAAAGTTAATCTTAATTCCCATTACTTTATTTTCATATAATTTTTTTCAGATTTTCGCCAAAATATGGTTAACGTCCCCTCGAAATGTTACACTAATACAGTTGCTGTTACACAGTGCAACATTTAATGAAATATAAAATATTTGTCTATTGAATTGGACGATCATACATTTGTACATGTATAGAGGAAATGGACAAACATGCTTGCCTTGTTTTTAAAATGCAATAAGATTTCTTTATATTATGGGATGTCCACTTTGTCCAGCGGCGGGAACAATGATAAACCTCGGCGTACGTCTTTCCTTTATTGAGGCGATACAGCAACTGACTGCTAATTCCCGCGCGCCTGAGGTATACGTGGCGCCGGGGAAAACATGTTGTACGTTCCTATCCAATATCCCCCCTCCAAGATAAATGTGTGCCTACCAACGACACATTGATCTGATAAGTGTCATGCGTAACAGGCCACAAAAACACAAGGGCAAGAAAACAAAAGACCCAAAATCAAACAGAAAACAAAGTAACCTATAGTTGCTGTCACAAAATGTGTGTGTGTGTGTGTGTGTTACAAATTAGACATAGTCATCTAGCCACCCTGGACGCTTCGCCTATCTCCTGGGGTGTGGCTGGAGCTGGGGTGGAGTTGATGGAGACCCGACTGTCGGGGGCATCCTGATCTGTGCCTCTGGTGGAGCCTGCGCGAGAGTGGGCCTCAGGTGTTTTCTGTTCCTGAAGCTAATACGGCCACTACCGTCGAGCCTGATGGTATACTGCCTGTGAGGGAGTGCCTCCACTACCAAGCCTGTGCGATCCCACACATTGGAGGCCTGGTTCTGGACCCTCACGTGGTCACGTGGGTGTCGGGGGCCAGGGGGGGAAGTTGTCTGGGCGTGCTGTTGGCCATCAAGGTGTCGCCAGCCTCCCCCATCTGCACTTCTCTCCTGCGAAGCGTTCCGCCCCAGTGCCTGTCCACTTTAAGGTGCCAACGGGCCGTGGGCACCCCGTCACACAGTTGTTTGCCTGCAGCAAGTTGGGCGGGAAACTTGTCTATTGCTCGCAGCGGAGTGTTGAGATACTGGAGCAAAGCAAGGGAGACTTTGTGGGTGTCCAGCGTCCCTCCGCTGCCCGTGTTAGCTTTGATGATCCTCTTGGCCGTTTTGACTGCTGCCTCGGTGCGCCCGTCTGACTGAGGGTACTGTGCTGACGATAAGCGTACTGTGATGCCCCAGTCCTTGAGGAATTCTGCCATTTCCTCGCTTGCCAGGTTCGTACCTCCGTCGGTGGACAGTTGTTCTGGAGCTCCCCATCGCGTGAAGTAACGCCTCAGTTGAATCTTGATCCTTTGCGAGGTGGCGCCGGATGGGAAGTGGGCGAGCTCCAGCCACCCGGTGAGCCTGTCGGCGTAAGCCATGTAAGTGTACCCGTCATGCTGGAACATGTCTGCCACTGTAGACTGGATGGGGTACTCCGGGGGCGGTGTGATGACGAGTGTCTCTGCGGGCTGCGAGGGGGCATGTGTTTCGCATGGCGTGCAGGATGCCCTGTAGTGCTGCAGGTCTCCCTCCAATCCGGGCCAGTATACACACTGCCTTGCCCTCCGCAGCATGGAGTCGAGTCCCTGGTGACCGGCGTGAAGGTTCGCTGCTACCTGTGGGCGGAGGAGCTCTGGAATCACAAGGCGCACGCACCCCTGATCGAATGTGTACGTCACCAGGTCCTGGTTGACTGCCAACCTGTCTCTCACACCATAGAATGGGCGCAGGCAGGCCATCTCTTGCGATTTATGTTGGTGCCAGTCCGCGGCTAACAGTTGGTACACGGGGTCGTCGGCTGCAAATTTTCTCACCACTGATTCGTCCAGGATGTGACCCTCGTGTCCGACTGTGGCAATCACGGCGGCTGCAACTGCTTCAGCGAGGTCCTCATCCAGGTCCGCATCAGTGTCCGTTGAGGGGCTCCTGAGCGCCGGGTACCTGGATAGAAAGTCTGCCGCAGTATTCCTTTTCCCGGGCAGGTATTTTACCTGGAAGCGGTACTGCAACGTCTGCTCCTTTAGCTGGAAGAGCCGCAGGTTGACCACTTCTGACAGAGCTCTGTCCCCCAGGAGCTTAGTGAGGAGGCGGTAGTCGGTCACGATGGTGAGGTTCGGGCATCCCAGCAAGAACAGCCTGGCTTTCTGGAGGCACCACACCACGGCTAAAGCTTCTCCCTCCACTGCGGTATAGCCTGCCTCAGCGGCAGTGAGGTGGCGGCTGCCGCACAGGGCCAGGCGCCAGCCAGCCTTGCAGCAGAAGGGAACGACAGCGGATGAGCAATGGCAGTACTGCTGCAAGATGACAAACCCGACACCTTCCCTGCTCCAGTCTGTGATGGCTATCATTGGGCGTGTCTTGTCACATAGTATGCCAGGCCGTCCTTGGCGAGCTGGCATATGGTGTCCTGGGCTTGGCGAAACTTTTCTTGCAGTTGTTCGTCCCAATACACAGACCTACCGCGTGGTTTCTTCAGGAGCTCCCTGAAGTCGTTCATGATTGGGGCCGCAGTGAGGAAGGGGGCGAGCTGGTTCACGAACCCGTACCATGACCTGATGTCTGTGATGGAGGGCTTGTCTGGCATGCTGAAGTTCTTGATGGCTGCGAGGCGCTCGTCCGTGGGCTTGTACTCGTCCCAGCCCAGACGGAAGCCCACGAAATCAACTTCCCTCTGAGCGAACTGAAATTTTTCCGACTTCAGCGTAATCCCCTTGGCTGCACAGGTCGTCAGGAACTCGTAAGTGTGCCAGAAAGCCTCCTTGATGCTGCTGTCATAGAGGAGGGTGTCGTCGACACACTTGTATTTCCTCATAATGCCCTGAATGGCATCATCGAAACGCTTGGTGTATGCGTCGCCGGCAGAGCAGTGGCCCATGGGGGTCCGGCGATACCTGAACCTTCCCCATGGGGTGATGAAGGTGGTGAGACTGCAACTTTCCTCGTCCAGTTCAACTTGGTGGTAGCCCCAGTAGGCGTCTGCTACTGTCTTGAAGGAGTGCTTGGGGACTCCAGAAACCATGTCGAAGGGAGCAGGGATGTGGTGCATCTCTCTCCGGCAAGCGGCATTAAGGCGCTGGTAGTCCACGGTGCGCCGCGGCTGGCCAGACTTCTTGGCCACCACCACCATGCGGGCGCACCACTCTGTGGGTTCCCCTGCCAGGACGGGCTCGATGACGCCCCGCCTGATGTCTTCCTCTAGCTGGGCCTTCACC
This sequence comes from Cancer borealis, assembly GCA_036785275.1. Lineage (NCBI taxonomy): Eukaryota > Metazoa > Arthropoda > Malacostraca > Decapoda > Cancridae > Cancer > Cancer borealis. The sequence continues at coordinate 39,454 of JAXIVD010000208.1, read as the reverse complement.
TCGTCCTCCCAGTGTTTCGGTACAGACGCCGGCGTGTGGCAGGCATGGGGGACGGCGTTGGGTGCTAGGTGGATGTGGTGGGGCTCGCTCTCCATTACTGGCAGCGGGTGCCTGGTGGTGTTGAAGGTTGTGGCCGAGAAGTGCTGAAGCAGCCACTCCTCCAGCCGCCTCACGTTCTCCTCGTGTGGCGGGAATGGTGTCACCGCAGGCCTCACAGGTGGCTGGCCGAGCTCGGGGGCTGCACCGTCTGCCGCCAGTGCCTGCACCGCCAGCTGGGAGTGGTGGGGAAAGCTGGTAGGCACTAATCCCAGCCTCTTGCAATCGCTCAGTGACAGGAACAGTGACTTAGCAGAGGGAATGAAGTACACGTCCTGCTCTGCTTCCAGGCCGCCCAGGGATATGGTGCACCGGCATGCCTTGAGGCACTGTAGTGGCGGGTCCGCAACATCCCGCAAGGTCGCCCGACCCCGCAGCTGCGTGGGTTTAATGTGGAGGCTGGACAGCAGAGCCTCCCCGGCGACACACACTTGGGCCCCGGTGTCTGCGACGGCAGCGGTGCTTGGCTCCCCCTCCAAGCGTTACTGTCACCTCCACGGTGGGTTGGCGGGTTACCTGTGTGCCTGCTATTGTCACAGAGCCTGAGACAGCGTTAGCAGGCATGGCCTTGTTGAGGCGCTTCAAGCCCTTGCAGCACCTCTTGAAGTGGTCCCGTTTCTGGCATCCGAGACAGACTGCCTCCCTGGCCGGGCAGAAGGCCCTGTCAGGGGCGTGCGTGGTACCACAGTACCAGCAGGTATGCGAGGGCTGGGTCTTACCAACCGTGGTGGCTGCAACGTCGGGCGGGCAGTCCTCGTCCTCCACAGCCTGTGCGGTACCAGCCGCATGACTGTGTTCCCGCCACGGGCTCCCGCCCGCAGCGAGCTGGCAAGCTGCCTCGTGAGCACAACACATAGCCCTTAGGGCGTCGACGCTGCCTATAGAGTCACACATCTGGTACACCTGCTGTTTCAGAACTGTGTCACGTAGTCCTACCATTAGCTTTTTCAGGAGCAGGTATTCTGAGAGGTTGCAACTGCACTGGGGACACTTAAACGCACAGTCGTTGGCTTTCTGAGCACCCCTTATGAAAATTAGTCACTGACGCACTCGTCTTGCCCTTGACCAACACTGAAAAACTCGGCCCACTGTACTGCCTGGTTCGAGGAGCGGAGCACTAGCTTACCTATGGCGTCTAATGCCTCCTGTTGTGTCAGGGCGCCCCACCCGTCGACGGTGAATCTGGCGTCCACGGCGCGCTGCAAAGGTGGAGTGCAGTGGAGTCTGATATGGTGGACCACCTCCTGTTGTGGCCATTTGCAGAGAAGGAGCCAGCATTCCATTGACCGTTTCCAAGACCTGAAGGCTGCCGGCGTCATTTCTAGGTTGCATTTCTCAGGGGCAGCCGAGGGAGGCACCCGAGAGGTAGGTGTTGTGTTGCCGCGGGTATTGAGGGCCGCCATGTTGGCCTGCAGGGTGGTGATGGCCTGCTGCTGGTCGTTGATGGTCTGCCTCGCCTGTTGGAGCAGCGGCATAAGGCTGCGAGGAACCGCTGGCGTCGAGGCCCTGCTAGGCGTCGAGCGTGGGGACCGGTGAGGAAGGTGCATTTTGAGTAAATGTAGGTACTGGAGAATCACTGCGCCATATGGGATGTCCACTTTGTCCAGCGGCGGGAACAATGATAAACCTCGGCGTACGTCTTTCCTTTATTGAGGCGATACAGCAACTGACTGATAATTCCCGCGCGCCTGAGGTATACGTGGCGCCGGGGAAAACATGTTGTACGTTCCTATCCAATATATATAAATTTATTCTTACTAAATAAAAGACATGACTAGAGACTGATCAGGAAGGATGCACAAAATGTACCCAACAAAATAGACTACTGTCCTGGTTTTGGGATAAGCAACTGAAAGTGTGTATGTATCAAGAAGATTGAGCACAACACAGTGAGCTATTACTAAAAGAGTTGAGAATGAAAATCGTATGAGAGATGGCATGCATATGCAATGTGATTTTCTAATGAAAAGTTACTTGAAGTCATGGACAACTTTTCCATCTGGGCACAATTTTAGACATAATCGTTGATGGTAGTAAAAAAAACTAGAAAGTATTAAAAAACACTAACAATAAAAAGAACTTTTGGATAGTATGCACAACTAAGAAAATATTGCAAAAAAAAAAAAGACAAATTCCTAATAAGTTAACAGAATAACCCAAATATAGGCAAGAGATTTCAAGAATAGTTGAGCCAGCCAATGCTACGAGGGTCATGATGGATAAACAATGAGTAAGGGATAATAATAAAGTAATTATGAATGACATTGGTATCAAGAAAAGGAGGAACCATTGTAGTTGGTTTAATGAAGTTAGATTGGAACATGGACAACCTAAACTGAGTACCTCCAGTCCCAGGCTTTCCTCCACTAACAGAAAGCTGCAAGAAGGGATGGAAATACATAAATGATAAATAAGGTTGCTAGTAGTTGTAATATATACTGTGGAATATTTATATGTGTGCATGCATGTATGTATCTATTGAAATCCAAATGCATGTATACAATATACTAAACAGATGCTACAGAGATAACTTTTGATGTTGCAGCAAATGGTGTGCATTAAATTGACTTTTGAGGTCATCTGAGGTTGCAGGAAAACAATATGCAGTGAGAACTGGTTAACTAGATCACAAATCACATGTGTAATGGCTAGAAGAAAAAATATTTAGTATAGAGATAGGTATGGTTTCCTTGAGTATTCTAAGTTTTACAGCGTTTCAAAATTCAGGATGTGGGGCCAAGAGCTTCTCAAGTTTTATGTGGTTGACTGTGCAGCAAACTCCCATCCACTATGCTTATGCTAGGAAAAACTTCAGTGTGCTACAATGTGGCTTTAGCCTTAGCAGAAAAACTGAAAATTTAGTACATTTAATTTTTTCACTATAAAAGCCAAATATGACATTGTCATATGTTTAATAGCAAAAGGATTGATATTTTCCATCGAGCCCAGTATAAGTCCCCATGAGTAACCTAGGCTAGTGTTTTCCCTATATGTGCAATGATGTGATGGGTACCATTGCTGGCCAACATGATGAAATAGAATAAAGTTCTAGGCAAGTGACAGAAGGGTGTGTAAGTGAATATGTACTTTAAAGGGGAAAGACAATATATGGTACTTAGTGTGGCAATTACAAAAAGCTAAAATCATCGGAGCAAATCATGAATGTGGCTGAGCGTGGCAAAGTATGATTTAAGAGAGTAATTATAAATGCAAAGTAGTATGATCTTGTTCTGCACAATGGCACAACTTTTCAATATTTACTACATAACTACGAAAGAGGAAAAGTAGCTGTATTTTGTGGTTGCTAATGTTAAAAAAAATCTGACATAGTGACCTATATAATAAGTACTATGAAAAATAACAATAAATGAGAGGTTTTCGGAGATGATAACGAAATTGAACAGTAGTTCTAGACAGCATCAGACAAAGTAACATCGAAGATCAAATTTTTTTTGTAAATGTTGGTTTATTCATACAATGAGGATCACTGATGAACCCAAACTTTTGTTCCAAGTACTTGGGGACTGGGCTGCCTTGGGCATTGTATGAAGATAATGGTTCTGATTGCTGACAGCAAGAAGTTCAGAAATTGGAAAGAAGGGAAATAATCTAGAGGTGTAGGTAGAGATGAAAGTAAAATGAAGGTAACATTGAGAAATGGGTCAAAGCATCAGTAGTGAGGAAAGGTCTTTGATCATGTGCAGTATTGAAGCAGAATGTGTGCATGGTGATTACATCCTAACCATTCCACGAACAGTTGAAATAAAAAAAATAAATAAAGTGTAAGTCATGAGTAAAGCAAATTATTTTTCCTACAGCGTTTACAGTGAAAATGGAACAATGGTTTCCAGGGTGGAAATCTCTAATGTTGGAAATGAGCCAGACCCACTGACAAATTGTATTACCAAGAGGACATGAACACGACAGAAAATGGAACACAAGCTCATTATGTCAAAAGTTGTAAGTATGTGGAAGAAGCTTGAGTACTTATTTACCATTTTAACCATTAGTTTTGCTTATACATGAAAGGTAGCATGTATAATTCATGAACAACAAAAGTCTGTTAATCCAACCTCATACTCAACTATTAGATATGTCAGGCAATTGGATGCTACTATATGCTTGGACAATGAGATGATACAACATAATTTTTTTTCCCTCATTACTATGAATCTACCAGTAAGTTACAAGTTACTGAACTCGATCCTGCCATTGTTAATGGATATGTGTGATAAGGAAGGCAAGGGAGGAGCAGACATCAGCTGAGGTCTTTCCCACTTTTAGTGTGCAATTAGTCTTAAAGTTCTCCAATAGTTTTCAACAAAATGTGTCGAAAGTCGCACATTATTTTTTAACTCACACAGCACAGTTTGAGCTTAATTTCACGAACATTTAACGACATCACAGTGGTGCACAATGAGACGCTCTACTACCATTCCACCATCAGTCCATTTAGAGAGTAGGTTTTAGGAAGCAGCCACCAACTACCGCTGAGAGCATATGCCACAAAGTGAGCTTGGTGAATAGATAGGGCAGGGAGGGAGGGCATTATGCACCACTGTGACGTCGTTAAATGTTCGTGAAATTACGATCAAACTTCATACTTGGTAAGTACTCATTTAATCTTACAATTTCACGTTACAATATTTAGCTGACGTCACAGTGGTACTCAATGAGAGCTTTAGAGAGGTTCCTAAAACCTACCAAATCACACAATTTTCAGAAAAAGGTAGCCAGTATGGAGCTGTGGAAAAGAAAATCCATAGGAACAAAGTAAAGCACAACACTGTAATTCAGAAGATAGAAAACATTAACAATTATCAAAAATAGTGAAACACAGTCCCACAGGAACATGGAAAGAAAAATCACCCATCACCCATACCAAAAATGGGGTCAAAGAATCCTCACATTAAACCCTGAGCAGAGAAAAAGGCCAAACATTATATGACAAAACTGCCCTCGCAAACTGTCCATGCTGAACGATGGGCTTCCAGTAGTGTTGCGTAAAGGTCGATTCCCTGGCCCAACCAATGGTAGAGACAATCGTGGATAATGGCAAAACCAGGGCCGCCTTGCTGGACAATGCAGACCTAGTCGAATGGGGAGAAAATATAGTAAGGTCAATGCCAGCAGCCCCCATCACATCTCTCACCCAACGACACAAAGTATCACGAGAGGCCAGCCGTACTGGAGGTCGTGTTGTCAAGAAAAACCCCGTAAGCGCCCCTCGGATGGTCGTTGTCCTATCAAGATAATGCTCAATGGTGTGCACAACGCATAAGCAGTTGTCATGCGGGTAAGCCTCAAAGACCACCCTTGACAGAAGGACCCCAGGACAGGAAGTTTTCAGCAGATCGCCAATCCCAAAAACAACCCGAGTCTCAGAGACAAACAAATTTCTTGTGTCCAGCAAATGCAAGGTCTGGCCACGTTGGCCGGTCAACAAGAACATAAGAACGACCAATTTTATGGATAACTGAGGAAAGGACAAATCCTCCGTGGGACACAGACTACAGATATTAATCCAGAACTAGCCGAGGATCCCAAGTCAAGCAGGAGCGGGGAAAAGACGGTCTCTCCAGGAAGACTGCCCTCATGAAACGGAAAACTAAAAGATGTTGTCCTGCAGGACGTCCATCAAAAGTAGCAACTGCAGAGATGCCAGACCGGATAGTGTTCATAGAGCTGTACCTGTGGCCTGTCCCCCATTTAAATTCTGACAAAAGATAGTCCAGAAGGACATTCACAGGTGGTTGAAACGGATCCACTTCCCTGCCGAGGCAAAATGACAGCCAGCTGTTGATACGCGGCCCATATTGTGCCTTAGTGCTAGATCTCCAGGACCGAAGGAAAAACTGGGCAACCTCTGTCGAAAGGCCTCGACGTGTGAACGCTGCCCAGAGAGCACCATCGCTGTCAAGACCAACCCCCGAGCCCGAGGGTGTGCAAGAGTTAGCTGTTGCGGTAAAAGCAGAGGACAGCGTGGAAGCAAGACTGGATCGGCTGCCAACATCTGAAGGGCTGCTGGAAACCACACCTGAGTTGACCACAGCGGGAGAATCATCAGCGCCGTCACCCCGTAGTCCTGCAGTTTTCGGAGAGCCCTGGATATCACACTGAAAGGTGGAAAGTATATAAACTCTTCCCACCTCAATCCAAGGTAAAGGCATTAATGCTCATAGCAGATGGGTCTGGCCTCCAAGAAACATAGTCAGATAACTGAGCATTTATCTGTGTAGCAAAAAGATTGATATCAGGAGTATAAAAACGCTGACAAATCATCCTGAAAATACACGGTTGTAACATCCACTCACCATCTATCCTACTGACTCTAGACTCTGTGTCTGCTGTCACATTGTATAAACCCTGTACATGCTGTGCTGACAAAGTAATATCCCTAGAAGCAGCCCACTCAAAAAACTGTTCTGTAAAAGCATGAAGCGTAGGTCGTGTGCTACCACAACGATCAATACATGCAACCGCAGTGGTGTTGTCAGAGCGAAGCCTAATATGAGAGCCATTCTTATCCCGACAAAGTGACTGCAAGTCCAACAGAATGGCCCTTAACTCCAAAGAGTTTAAATGATCCAGCTCCTTGTGGACCCAGTGACCTCCAGTTGTAAAGTCCCCCATCGAAGCATCCCAGCCAGTCCGGCAGGCATCTGTAAACAGCTAACATGTTGGAGAAGAAGACCGGAGCGACCTCTCCTGAAAAACTACATTAGTCACCCACCAAGTGACTAATTCCCGGACATGAGCATCTAAAACAATGTGGGAATGATAATCACCATAGGACCGAGAAAGATCCCTGTTACGAATAATCTCCAGGTACCTGTAACGGAGAGGAACTAACTCTACAGCAGGGTCAGAAGCCACCGCTAAACCAATAAAAGAGGACAAGTCTTGTAAGGTGATATCCCTGTTGAGAAGGAGCAAACCTTTTTCCTTGATGCGCTCCCTCCTACAGGAGGGCAAAGTCAAGGAAACAGAGTCGAGAACCACATCAAGGAATGTAACCCTCTGGGTAGGCTCCAGCACCGAATTCCGCACATTGATGGTGAGACCCAGAGAATGAAAGAAGTGGAAGGCATAGCCCACCTGGGCCCGCAAGGCTTCTACCGATAAAGCAATAAAAAGATAGTCATCTAAATAACAAACCACCATTCCAAGGGACTGAAGGTGAGAGAAGACAGGTTTCAGTAATTTTGTAAAGGTGCGAGGAGCAGAAGATAACCCCTGAGGGAGACAAGTAAATCTAAAAGCGCGGCCCTTCCACCAAAACTGAAGCCACTTCCTATCCTCAGGCCTAACATAAACTGAATAATAGGCGTCCTTGAAATAAACTGTATAAAAAAAAAAAAAAAAAAAAAAACCCCAGTTAGGGAGGATTAAAGGAATCACATCCTTCAGAGTGTCCATCTTAAAATGAATATAAGGCACATGAACATTAAGGTCTATCAAGTTTAGGATAACCCTCGCCGGCCCGAACCGGCTTTATGATAGGAAACAAAACCGTGATTCAAGGTCTGAACATCCGCCCAAGACAGGGTGAGAGGACGTGGAGGCACAGTCTGAAAAGGTATGGACACCAATTCTAGAATTTTTCCCTTCACCACAACATGAATCCAAGGATCCTGCATGAGACCCCCACAGTAGGTTAGCAGAGAAAATCTTACACCCTCTAAAGTTATCAGGTGTATTAACCAAAGGAGGAAACCTGGAACTCACTGGAGAGGTTACTGCAGTTTCGGCCCATGCGTCCCCCTCCCCTGGGGAGGCTGCTTGCCTAAAAAAGGCCAGGACTGGAAGCAGCACTTGCCAAGGTACTAATATGGCAAGAAAGCAACAGCTGCTTCCATTCCTAGGTCAGGTCACTTTGGGAATCACTTTTGAGTGTATCTAACACATCACTTTCCCTCACTAGCACAAGTTACTTAAGTGTTATTACAGTGTTACACCCGTCTCATTATGAAGTTCACCTAGGTATTAAAGGGTGTATTTTGCACATATAACACACTCATCTATTGCTTTTCTGTCACAATGACTTCGTTCATCGGATGTAAATTGTTACTTACTTGTTACTTGTTGTCGTTATTTAACAGGTCCCACTCCACCAATGGCGCTCTGCAGGACCGTTCACGTATGATTTTATCAAAGAGTATATGAATCACGAATAGTCATGTCATCAAAGTTGTAGCACTCAGAGAATAAGTATGTCTTTATTGTGTTAACAACTGACCACGGAGGCCGACCTAATCCTCACCGTTAGGTTAAATTTTTATAGGTTAGGTTAAGTTAGAAAAAAGTGATGTTGGAAAGTCTGAACCAAGCAACCCAAGAACAATGTCGGGCTCGGCGGGTGTAACACTGTAAATATACCATTATTTTCATGTTTATATTTGTTATTTGTATAACGTTCAAGTTTTAGTCATTGTGCAGAAAGGTAGAGCACATCTCAGTCACTGACGAGGCGTGGTGGTGGGAAGGAGGTTAATGAGCCCCAGCACTGTGTTGGGAGTGCCACCGTAATGATGTTGCAGAGTGCCATCGTAATGGTGCAGCAGTGTCACCGTAATAGTGCAGCAGTAATGGACACAGATAAATACTAAGTTACTAACACCCTCTCCAGGCACGGGAGAGCGCTCAGCTGACTTGAGGGCCTGACACGTGAAGGCGGTGAAGCGCAAGGTGGAGGAGGGAATGTGGTAATATCTACCAATGACCGACTCCTCTTAGCAAACTTATCTAAGTCGTCCTTCTCCAAGCTCCCATGCTTCTTGCTACCCGAGGACGAAGAAGAGGGACGCCTCACGCCTGGGTGGCGACGTTAAACTGCGCAACCAGAGAGACAGAGAGGGTCTCCTTAGGGCGGTAGGAACCAACCCATAGCTCTAAACTGCATAGTAAATAATACATATGGCAGTAAATGCATCCGTAGATCCAGATATCTTTCACCTACAGTCAACTTAGGACTGTATACGAGAAAGCTTCCCAGGCAAACTTCAACCAGGGAAAAACGAAGCAGCTGCGTGTTGACTGTGGGGCGGTAGAATGTGAACTGATGGTGGAATGGTAGTAGAACATCTCATTGGCTACCGCTGTGATGTCAGTTAAATATTGTGACGTGAAATTACAGAATCATGGTTAAAAAAAATTAAATGCTGGTATTAAATCCATTTTCATAAGATGTATTGAATTTTCAATCATTTAAATGTTGTGAGGTTGGCGATCTAAATGTGTATCCAAAGATGAGAGGGTGTTCTGTGTCACTACACAATGGTCACATGATAATTTTTTCAGACGAGACAAGAGTACCCAGCAAACATTGAAAGTACGGGCCGATGCTGGCAAATAATGGCATATCGGCATAGTGGCAACTTGATGTCGGACCAGCATATATCCAGTATGAATCGATTGTATTGGCCCAGAACAAACATAACGGTGTTGGGGTGACATTGTCCAAACAGTACTGAACCAGTTAATGAATCACTATTTAACTATATTGTACTCTAAATGAATTTAATATTTTTGTGAGTACTTAATTCATGGCAATAAGTATATATATATATATATATATATATATATATATATATATATATATATATATATATATATATATATATATATATATATATATATATATATGAAGATCAATGCATTTTTAATTATGTGCTTTAACAGTATGTAGCATATCGTGTTCTGATATCACACTGTGAATTATTATATAGTGCCAGAAGTTGATCACCTTCTTCATGTAACCTGTTAATCTGTTAACGTTTAAACGGAAGAAGTCATAAGAAGAAAAAGAAGATGCAAATATTAAAATCAATTGAAGGTAAAGTAAGACTTATAAAAATTATATATGTGTTTCACTTGACATGTTACTGCAACTTTTTATAAAGAAATAATTGAAAACTTAATTTATTAGGAAAAATACGAATTATTGAAGGAGAAATTAACTCATGCAAAGTTTAGGCATTTTTTCCCGACCAAGTGAAAAATATTGGAACTGTTATTCGCGCCAACAACAAACACCCAACAGATCACCATTCCACGCTGTCTCACGCCTCAGTAACTGCGTACTGCCTTTCTCAAGTATTCATATACTCTGATTTCTTTGCTTGTAAGTACTACTTTGCAATGAAGAATTGCTCACTCATGCCCGTGTTTTTTTTGCTTGCATTGATCAATAGGTACAAGCATCTGTGTGAAATTTAATCATATGTGTTGGATCAGGCTGTCTTAATGGCTTCCGGTCAGCTTTCAAATAATTTTTTTGTGCACCAAATAAATTCATTATAAGCCACATTGATGTTGGGATAGTTGTCGTGTATCATAGAAAGAGCAATCACCGTTACCAAGTCATGGTGGCGGGACTTCTTCTTTATTCTCGATTATAATTCGGTATCGCTGGGTGGGACCACACTTTTTAACCAGTGCCTAGAACTGTATGACCATGCAAATGCATGATTTACCAAAATTGCTATATACGGTAACATGTACTATACATTGTAATTCAGTCATATATACTGAACCTTGCAACACATATACTGACTTGTTCGTTATATCAGACGAATGGTTGTTAGGTGTCACTAGGGTTGGTATAACCGAAATTCAGGTATAACGAGGTTCAGTACAGCGAGAGTTGACTATGTATATACACTCTAGGTATGCATGAGACCACATGATATTAAAATATCAAGCTATGTACGCAGCTTATATACATTATGGTAGTATCAGATAATACCTTTAATTTGATTTTCTCCCATCCATTTTCTTATCACTGTCCAACTTGTTTTGTGTTTCAGTACTACAGACTCCTGACCTTTGGGGGCACCAACCTGAAAATGACTGTGAAGGTCAATGTTGATGCATGTGTACAGAGGTTCAGTGTTTCCACTGTACCGTAGGTAAATGTTACTTTCTATTGACGCCGCTGTCATCACTGTACCGTTTCGGTATAAACACTATCTTCTCATCTACTACTTTCTATCTACTTTCTATGCTGCCACCACGACACCACTTGGGCATCGACACTGTCACCACTACCCCTACTATCACTATTACTACTATTAGGTCCTCCACCTACGGGGCCAAGATAAGAAAAGAAAGAATATAATAAATAAATGAACAGACTTTAATGATTAATAAATAAGAGAAGTACTCGCTATATCCGTGGTGGTGCTCTTACAAACACTTATCCTACCACCCACGACACAAACATAAAGAAATATATTAATACATATAAATATTCCTAGCTAAATCCTACCTAATAATACGTGAGGGAACTGATGGAAAACGTGACCAAAATACATTCACGCCACTAATGTTTGCGTGTCACTTTGTCCTTCTTGCCGTCGTCCACAGCGAAAGGCAACTCCATAGGCAGCCTTAGACACTTAGGAACAGAAGACAGTCATTTGCTGGTCCTCTCGGCAGCTGTATCCGGGAGGACAATTTAATGTTAGACATTAATATTAACACAATGGTTTTTCTCAAGTGTTTAGCAAGTTCCTAGGACCACAAGTTTCTTACCTGACTGGAGCGGAGTCACGGAACACTAGTAACTGACCTTCCATCCAGACCGGTATATATACCATTCGCTTTCAGTGACGTCACGAGTTTTCCCATCATCCCTCATATCTAGTTGTCCCTACTCTAACGATAACAAGGTATTTAACTGTTGAACGAGTGTTAAGAATACGAGGATTTAATCTGTGATTCCGTAAAGGAATCACCGTAATGATAGTTGGCCAGTTGCACTCGGTACACATGTTTAACCAACCACATGCAAATGAAGTTCAATTGGGAAGACCATATGGGTTGGAAGACCAAAGCCAATGAAAACAAGACTGGCTTCAAAGCCACACATCTCTGAGCGTTGATCACACGTAAGTTACACGTGGTATTGTGGTCTAAACAATATCCTTTAATTGATGATTTTTATAGTATATATTGAAGAAGTTTGAAACAGGATATGTCTTTCATGTCTTTATTCATGTATATTTTCACTGCCAGGATTATTCCAATGATATACGGATGTTTTTTAAGGAATGTGGCTTGACAACATTTGTACCTAGTTACTCGTATTTGCTGTAGTTACACCTGACATTTCTCGAGGCACAACTGTTCACATTTTACATTTCATAGATTGCATAGTTGTATTTGGAGATAATTCTAACCTGTCATGTATTCATATGGGTTTTCAACAGTTGTACATGACAAATTAAGAATAAGATACATCTTGCTTGGCTTTACAGGGGTGCTGCTGGTCAACATGCACTTTCAGGCCACTGAAGAAGAGGTTGCCAAGGGCTTGATGAAGTACTTCAGAAATGGAGCTGACAAATGTGGTGGACGTTCTCGTCAAATGTCGAAAGACTAGAGTATCTCAAGCAGTGCACACACACACACACACACACACACACACAGACACACACACAGACACACACACACACCCGGTGGTCTAATGGTTAGGACGCTCGCCTCACAAGCGAGAGGTCGCGGGCTCGATCCCCGCGCCGGGTAGGAGACATATGGACCAAGTCTCTTATAAGTGTGTGGTCCCTGTTCACCAAACAGTAATGAGGTACCTGATCTCAGACGGGGTTTGTGACCCGCTTTCAGGGGGGAGAAAACAAATCTCCCATAAATAAAAATATATGGCAGTGACCCTTATCACTATTCGGGCTGCTGTTATACAGCGGTTGTCGGCGCCTTTCGGCAGCCAAAGGGGTGGCCTGTCACCCCGTGTAGTATAGAAAAGGGGGGAGGAAATTAATGGGATACTTGTGTAAAATTTGTCTTTGTGTAAACTTGTCTGTAGATTTTCAGCCTAACCGGCTGCAACTATAAAGGAAAACTAAAATTAAACCGTTTATTATTATTATTATTATTATTATCATTATTACATCTCGAAAATTAGTTAATCTCTAGTGGAAATTACTTTTCTTATAACAGTTAGGTGAATCTTTATCCATTTAGTTTACTCTTGAATTAGTAATGGAATTTTTTTTTCTAGGAGCAATATTGCAATTCAGATTTGGTTAACATTTACACAAGCAATATCTTTGTAACAGCTGGCAGAATCTCAATATATATTTTTTTATTACTGATAACATTACTATAACAATGATAATAATAATAATGACTATTATCAGTAATATTACTATTTATATTATCATTATTATTACTAATGTTATTATTACTAGCTAGTTATTATCTATCATCATCATCATCCTTTCATCCACATTTTTTCTTACAAGATTGGACGAGCTATGACTGAGGCGTTCCCATTCCCTGCGGTCATAAACATTCTCCTCTCTTATATTCCTTCTGTTTATATCTCCCTCAATACACCCTTCCATGTCTTCCTTGGTCTTCCTCTGGGTCTCACCCTTTCCACTATTACCTATATATTACTATAGGCTACTATATATTATTATACTAGCTTTAACTATCATTATTATTATTTGAAAGAAACCAAAGAAATTTTGTGATGTTGAAAGGAACCAAAGAAATTTTGTGAGGAAGTTTATATTATCTTTAAAAATATTGATTATAAATCAATTTATATAAATTTTTTTTCCATTCCTCTTGAATTTTTTTTTTTATAAATAATTTTCTATAGTGTAAAGATCTAAAATTCTACAAAATAAGGAATGCATTCTGAGGCTGAGAGTATATTTGAAACGGTTCCCCTTTAAGTGTAAGTAAAGCCGAGAAGTTGTCCTTGTGGGCTATTAATTAGTGCTTCATAACTAATAAGTTATTGAGAAAAAAAAATTGTTTTGATTGTTCAAGATGTATATTAATCCTTACCTAATCGTGGAAAAATATATTTCCTGTATTTTTTTTCCAGTATGAAGCAGTAAAGTTCCACTGACAAAGTTGTCATAACATTTAAGATTCTACATCAACAAAACAATGGAAGAAACAGCTGTTATATCCCAAAACTTTGTGTTAATTGTTTATATTTCTCATTAAATTTTTCTCCACTTTTAGTCTGAGAACCATCTTATAAATCAAAATTATTTGAAAGAACATACATTACTAGCAAGGTCCTATCTTGATATAAGCAATTTGATAAAATCTGATTTCAATTAATTCTTGTTAAGGAGATACCATATTTAAAGATGATAATGGTATCTACTTAACATGAATGAATTATAATTATATTTTAGTTCTCAAATTGCTTATATCAAGATAGAACCATGTTGGTAAAGTATAGTCTCAAATAATTTTGATTTATGAGATAGTTCTCAGACTAAAATTATAGGAAAAATATCAGTGAGAAATTTAAACTTACACTGAAAGGTAGAGGGATGGGGGGGGAGGGGGAAGGAAGCATTGTACAGCATGACCACAATACCAATCACAATATTGGCCCAGTATAGAAAATTATTCTGGCCAGTGGATGGGGTTACTGAATTGGGATGAAATGGGAAAAAATATTATGATATCAAGGTATGCAGGCGGGCCGATATAGAAAATGAATCGGGCCACTGCCTGCCGCGGTGCATGCGGATGACTTTAATACATCGGCCCGATACTGGCAGATGAAATTTACGACGTAGGACCAATACAGGCAAATCCGGATTGCCGATACTGGCCATCATCGGCCCATCATTAAAATGTTTGCTGGGTAGTATGCTGATAAGAGGAAGCTAATATGAATGTACAACACTACTCTACAATATGATCCAACAACTGAGGGTTTGAGGCGGAGGCTTGAGATAATGGTCATCATTGAAGTGATCAGGATACATAGATTGTAATGATCTAGTCATGTGAAGAATGAGAATGAGAATGACTGAGTTAAGTGAGAGTCAAGTTGCATATAACTGCAATTTGACGACTTGGCATTAAGTGACAAAAATTGACCCATGGAAACATAGTACCTACCTTTTAATATGAATGATAAATGTATTAGATTAATAGATTAATAATCCTTTCTTTTTTTAATTTACAGTTGTCATTTACTGGAATTTGTCTCTCCTCATGATCTTTGCCTTACCTCAGCCACAAAGACAACGATAATGCACTCCTTCATTTCCAAGGGTGTCATGGAGGTGATGAGGTTAGCCAGTGTTGTCATGAGGTAGCTTTGCACTTGCCGCCGTACTGTGGGCACTCCCAGCACCAGACTAACTGTGGAAGGACACAATCTATTCACTTATTGCACTTGGTGTTACACATTTAATAGCCTTCAATGATATAATCTAATCACTTATTGCACTTGCCGTTACATATTTAATAACATTCAAATAGTGTTTACAAACTCAATAATATGATAAAGGGCAGCCTGAGGAACATTATCTTTGATCAAGGTTAATAGATATTGAAATTGAATCAAATACCAAATCAAGGGAAAAACAAACCTACTGATGAAAAGACTAAATACACTTATGCATGATTGAGGTATATAAATCAGCATGTTTTCATAACTACTTTTAAGTGATCTAGTCTACATGCATTTTTTAGTCTTTCCTTACCTGAAAAAAATAAAACAACAGCACATACACACCTGAGAGTAATGACAACAATTATTACATCACACAGTCAGGAATGTGTTATATGTGTAGATTGCATGACTCATGCCCTTGATATATAAAACTGTATTCTGGTATGCCTTGCTTTTTAATAATTTCAATCTGTCATATATTCCCTAGAACTCCCCCACTCCCCAGAGGATGGCCACCACTTTAGTTTCCATTTATTCCTGTCCCTGCATTTCCTCTTTCTGTTAATTATGATATTAGTAATTGTGTAGTTATGGCAATAAACATAAGAACTTGAACTTAAACTTGAACATACTAACCTGAGTGTCTGCCCCGAGAGAGCTTAAAAGCAGGGCTGGTAGCACCAGGAGAGTGTAACAGGTGGGGCAAATAGCTGTAGATGGAAGGCAAATGAAGGTCCGGAGCCATACTT
The DNA here is from genome assembly GCA_036785275.1 of Cancer borealis. Classification (NCBI taxonomy): domain Eukaryota; kingdom Metazoa; phylum Arthropoda; class Malacostraca; order Decapoda; family Cancridae; genus Cancer; species Cancer borealis. The sequence goes on along the minus strand of JAXIVD010000208.1, from coordinate 23,425 downwards.
TGAGTCATGTTAGTAAGCAGCGTGCGGGCCTCATGGGAAAGTTGTAGTCCATAGCCTGTCCCATTGTCCTGCAGGGCTGCCAAAAAGGATGCAAAAAGAACAGATAACACAAGGTTGTAAAGGAAATAGAATGTAAATTTAGTTATCTTATGACTGGAAGCTTACCAGATAACAAGATAGGCGACTCAATTACATTAACTAAGAAAAATGGTGAAAAAATAATGATTGAAAATTTGAGCACTATGATGATAATATTGAGTGGTTAAACAGATTCGTTATTAACAAAACCTGAAAATGCTGGCATAGGAATAAACAATAGACTAACAAATAAACACATAGTGATGCAACAAAATTACCAGTTATTTTATTGCAATTACAAAGATGATGACTTGTATCTGTCATTACTGTTATTAATGCTGTAACTTCTAGATGTGTTTAAGAAAAACAAAACAACTTTAAAAAAAAAAATTCTTTAAAAAACTGACAACGTTGCTGATTTCTGACAATCTGACATCACGTTTCATGCCAACAACAGTAAAGGTCATAATTACTTTATCTATCTTTATCTTTTGACTATAACTAATTGCTCTTTCCCTCCCCATAATTTGCCTAACCATCACCTCTACTATACCGTCTACCTTTTAGATTAACATAGCGCCATATAATCTTAGATGTCTTGTGCTTGATTCTTTTGCATTAACTAACTATAAAAAGTCTTGAATGATATAGTAATAAAACCACCTTAATAATGGCAAACAAATGACTTACCCGGCTGCAGAATGGCATTGAACTTCTGTGAGAGCACCATAACATCCTGCAATCGTTGCTGGTTGAGCATTTCAGCGTGATGGAGTCTTTCCCTCAGCTCCGCCACCCTCTGCACCAAGGCATGCTCTCCACTCAGGTCTGCAACACACCCAAAACACCCGTATTTCAGAAAACTCTTTTAGACATGTCAACCCATAGACCATAAACCCTCATATTCAAGACCTGTCCCACATGTCTAATTAATGCACACTCAACCCTCGGCTATCACGCGTTCAGCTATTGCGTTTTGCTGCTATCGCACTTACCTATTGGTAAAGTAAACGTAAAGTGGGGGCACATGCTATGGTCGCTCATCTCCCGTCACACAGACCTTTGAACCTGTGGTGGAATTTAATCCGTTACCCCAGGACACAGGGCCACTGTGACATCTGAGTTTCTACAGTTTACCTTTCCTAGGTTTCCCTAGATACCCATTTATCAACCAACCCCTTTTGGGAGGATGAACAGCTGGGTGACCTGTCACCTTGCGCCAAACTCGGGCCAATGGATTCATAATCAGACATGCTAACCACTTCACTACTGCAGAAAATTGTTTATCGCCCCCAAAATTGCGTGCTATCGCGCCCCTCAATTGGTAAAAAAAAAAAAAAAAAAATTTTTTTATGTTTGGGTGCTGTTATATAGCACCGAAAGTTGGTAAGCCGAAAACACCAATGTCCAGTGTGCACTGCGCATGCACATGACAATAATTCTATATAGCTTTGCATTGTTTCCAATTCTGCATCTGTATTTCACAAGCATATACTGTATACAATAAAACCCAAGCTTCAGTTTGGCAGCTTGTGCATTAGAATTTGTATGCAGAATTGGGAACATAATGTAAAGCTATATAAAAAATATTGCCATGCGCATGAGCAGTGATTCTGCACATCTGTGTGGAATGTTTGTGTGGTAATGTACAACAATGGGTGAGTTACCCTAACCCCGTCCTCCCATCACTGGCCAGCACAAGACAGCGGCACCTGCCTGCATAAGAAGTTGGAAAGAGGAAGGACTTAACCTATGTCCAGATATTAGAAATTGTCCATCTTTCAACCGTGTTGCATTGTGCTCGTCTCATTGTTCCTTTTTTTTTGGCACTCCATCCCATATATTATAAAATTTGTGTGTATTCTAGGTCTCAAAATAACACTCGGAAGGGCAAAAATAGGTGAAAATAGGGACTCGACCAAAGTTTTGGCACCAATTACAATTTTTCCCATAAGTTTGTGTATCTATCAAACGAATTCGTATCTAACGCGTTTTTTTTTTGGCACTAATTATTCGTTAGATGGGAACATAATTGGAGCGAGTGGCAGTGGGCATTGCTGGCCACTGCCCACCACCGCAGCTGGAAACCATTATCTTTGTGTAGTGATGAACTACTCATTAAATGGCCAAATGCTTACATGCTCCCAAACCAAGAAGCGGAAGTATTGGTAGAGCAGTTCTTCACCCGATTTGGCCTACTGGTAGAGCTGCACCCAACACCAAGGTCGGGAGTTTTGGTCTGAGGTTTTCCAAGAATGTTGTAAGCTCCTGGGAGTGAGAAAGCCAAGGACTACTCCCTTATATCTCCAGAGTGACGGTGGAGTAGTTAAAGCAAACTCTCGTACAGATTGGCCCTGTGTTGTCAAGAGTCAAGCCAGGCGGAACAAGACGTTTCCGTTGATACTCATGACATACCAGTCTGCAGAGTACGAGGCTACCCAGTACATGATTGCTTGGTTGATGCTGGGACGACAGATTAGTCTCCCAGTGGCTCTCGCTACTGTACCAGCACCCGAGGAGTAGCTGTACTCAGAGACAACAGAGTATGCAGTGGATTTGCAGGAGCAGCTAACGGAGGTGCATTCTCAGGTTTAGCTTTTACAATAACTTTTTAATCCATGTTTTTTGTGTGTGAAATTCAAAGAAATTTTTTTTTTTTTTTGTGTAGGTAATTGTGTTTGTTTTCCCTCCTGTTTCTCCATTTCCTCCAATCTTTCTCTCCTTCCTCACACATTTTTCTCCATCCTCAAACACACTTTAACACACTTAAAAACACACTTTCAGTAGACTATCTTACTGATCACAAACACCTAATTTTCTCTCCACATTCTTCCATTCTTTCCTCCATATCTCCTATAATTTACCTCCATGTCTCTCCTTCCTCACACACTTTCCTCCATCTCTCCATCGTCTCAAACACACTTTAACACACCTAAAAAACAGACTTTTCTCATACATGGAAGTATGATATGAAAGAGAATTTTATTATAATTATTATTATTACTATTATTACTATGATTATTATTATTGCTATTATTAATAATATTATTATTATTATTATGATTATCATTATTGATATTATTATTATTATTATAATAATAATAATAATAATAATAATAATTATTATTATTATTACTATTACTATTATTTTTACTATAATTACTATTATTATTATTATTATTATTACTATCATTATTATCATTATTATTTCTAAGGAGGCGAGAAACAAGGAAAAAAAATTAAAAAATATCTATCTATCTATTCATCTATTTAATCCATTTATCTATTGATCTGATGAACTAAACTCTTTAATCTCTCTCTCTCTCATTATTATTATTATCATTATTATTTCAAAGGTGAAGGAAGAGGAGGAGGAGGAAGAGAAGGAGGAGGAGGAGGAGGAGGAGGAGAGTTGGCGGAGGAGGTAGAACGGGAGGAGGAGGTATAAGAGGAGGAGGAGGAGGAGGTATAAGAGGAGGAGGAGGTAGAAGAGGAGGAGGAAGAGGAGGAGGAGGAGGAGGAGGAGGAGGAGGAGGAGGAGGAGGAGGAGGAGGAGGAGGAGGAGGAGGAGGAGGAGGAGGAGGAGGAGGAGGAAGAAGAGGAGGAGGAGGAGGAGGAGGAGGAGGAGGAGCAGGAGCAGGAGGAGGAGGAGGAGGAGGAGGAGGAAGTCCATAAACGGCAAATATTGAAGTAAGCTTACACGAAAGTTGGAGGGACAAACAGAAGAGGAGAAAGAAAACTTGGATACCTTGAAGGAAATAATCAGTGAGGTAGCGGAAGAAACGTTAGGGGTGGAATGGATTGGAGGAAACAGGAAAAGACACACACCTTGGTGGAATGAGGGTGTTAAAAAGGCAGTTAAGAACAAAACTTTAAAGTTAAGAAAGTGGTTAAGAAGAAAAACACCCGAAAGCAGATTGGAATACGTACTGGCAAGGAAAAAAGCACAAGTAAAAAAATCAAGCTAAGACAGAGACATGGAAGGATCTAGGACAACGATTGACAGAGGATTTGCAGAAAGGAAAGAAGTTGTTATATGGTTTAGTAAAATCATACAGAAAAAGTAAGGCAAAACAATATAACATTAAGAATAAGGAAGGGAATGTTCTTACAGAACAGGAAGATATAGATAACAGATGGACAGAATATTTTGATGAGTTCCTAAATGCAGGAGATGAACAACAATGACAAGAATCAGAGGATGAGTTAGGAGAAGAGGAAAACGATGAAATTACGAAAGAAGTTTGAATGGGCACTGAAAGAATGTAAAAATTCCAAAACACCAGGAGTAGATGAAATATCGATAGAACTTATAAAGAAAGGAGGAAGACTAGTACAGCAGAATATATTAAAACTCTTAAATCGCTTTTATTCAGAAGGAGCAATACCAGAGGAGTGGGGTAAAACCCTAGTAGTTCCAATTTTCAAAGGCAAGGGCGATGCTGGAAGTTGTCAAAATTATAGAGGGATCTCTCTCATACCACACACCACAAAACTACATGAGAGAATACTTGAAAGAAGAGTAAGATTTCTAGTGGAGCCACTTCTAGGGGAGGAATAACATGGTTATAGAAGTAACAGAACAGTAACAAATCTGACTTTTGGACTAAGGATGGTTATAGAAAAAGCATGGGAGTATAATCAAAGCCTATACATAGCCTTCATTGATCTTCAAAAAGCCTTTGATTCAATACCCCGTGAAGAGATATGGAGATGTATGGAGGAGAGGTACGGTGTCAGAGGATGTCTAAAGAGGGCTATTAAAAGCTTGTACTACCCTTGTGCATTTTTTTTTTTTTTTTTTACATTAAAAGGGTACCGGCTAAGGGAAAAAAAATAAGTATAAAAAAAATCCCACTTGTCGCCAGACCCTGTAAAGAAGATAGGAGAAATAAAAAATGGGGGGGCAGCTCAATTTAGTATGAGAGGTGTCTTGACACTCCTCTTTTGAAAGAGTTTAAAGGCCGGGTCACACGGGCAATTTTTCATGGTCACACGACTGACAAATTCGCCGACGTCGGCAATTTTGCCAGGGACGGCGAGCGCCAACAAATTTGTCGACAAATTTTGTCAGGTTCTGGCGGAACGGTCCATGCTCGTCTTTGCCGACAAATTTGCCAGCGAACTTGATTCCTCCTCAAAAGTTTTATAACGTATAGAAACGGTATGCATTGAATAAACAACACTGAATGGCTTAAAACAATATTTCTATACGTGGCAGAGAGGATCAAGATCAAGAACCATTTTATAAACACAACAGTGTGGTCACAGTCGTTGCAGCGTTTAAACAAGTCTCTAGCTGCATCTCCAAAATGGCACAAATTCAATGGAATAGAGCCTCTGAGAGCTTGATGCTTGACCTAGTGAGGGAGAAAAGATACTTGTGGGACGTGAAAGATCCTCAGTACCACAGACTGAAGCTCCGACAGGATGAATTCAAAAGACTAACGCCCTATAGTACACCTCACTTGGACGCATTAGACAAGACACACGACACCACTGGTGGACCTACTCCCCCAGCCGTGCCCTTGACACTGCCGTCACCAGACTCAGAATTGGACACAGCCGCCTAAACTCCCACCTACACAAACTGGGCATGACTGATGACCCCCACTGCCCTTGGTGCCCTACACAACCAGACACCCCAGAACACCTCCTACTTCACTGTCCTCGTTACCACTCCCACCGCATGGCACTCCTTCACTCACTGTCGTCTCTCCACATCCGCAGACCAACAATAACAGACATCTTAGGTGGCTCTCAAGACCCTGGCCTGGCCTTCAAAGTACTCAAACACACCAGGACCTTCCTCCAAAGGACAGGTCAACTCAACAGGATCTGATCCACTCATTCATCTGCAACCTGCACTTTTGGGGCACTAGAGGCTGTGGCACCACAGCCTGCACGGCCCCATCAAATTCCCAAGAAGAAGAAGAAGTCTCTAGCTGCATCTCCAAAATGGCACAAATTCAATGGAGTAGAGCCTCTGAGAGCTTGATGCTTGACCTAGTGAGGGAGAAAAGATACTTGTGGGACGTGAAAGATTCTCAGTACCACAGACTGAAGCTCTGACAGGATGAATTCAAAAGAATAGCGGAAGCCCTCACATTGGCCCACCCGGACATGGGCGATCTGAATGGAGGTGAGTTAAATTATGTTTACTTTAATTTATAATGTTACTAAAGTATGTGCCACTTCAGATTGGAAGTTTTAAGGATGTATAGGGGACAGCTCTAGCTATTTTTAAGTCATGGTAGAACATGTGGAAATGTGTAAAAGCTAGGGTTATAGGGGAAGGTGGGGCATAAGGCACACTTAAGGTTTGAGTCCTGTTTTTGCAAGACTTGTGGAAGATATTTAAGGGCAGTTGGTGTTTTTGAAATCTATATTCATCAGTAAACAAAATAAACTTTCTTTGCCTCCCTTAGGGAACACCTGTCCCAAACACCTCCATCACTGGCTCTCCCACAAGCACCGACATCAACGTACAGAAACTTAGTCTGAATCGACCAGTGCCATCATTATCACACTGCTGTGACCTTTATAATCATAGAATGTTGATCCTGAATTTGGAGGCTTTTGAATTAAGATTCTTTTACCATCCAGAGCTCCTATACATAATGGGAACTGCCACTGTGTGGAGAAACCAGTAGCCACTTTCAGCCACTCTTCTTCTGTGTTTGGTAACTTGACATAAAGTGGCTGTAGGACTGCATATATTGCCTTACACATAGATGGAATAATGCTTGATAGAAGGTTGTGGCTGATCCTGAACTGGCAAGATAGTGACCGGTAAGACTCTCCTGAAAAAAACAATAAATAAATAAAATTAATGGTGATAGTAAAATTGATGAGGAAAAAAAAAAAAAAAACGTGTATTCTGTATGTTGTAAAAAACTGTGGTAAAATTTTACATTTCTACCATAATGGGAATGCACCTCGTCCAACTCCCTACTTTTGGTCATAAAGAACATTTGATAGCTTCTATATTAATGTAATGTAACCTAACCTAACCAAACCTTAATCTACATTGACAAAAAACAACCTTGTTCAAATCAAATTGAACTATTTTTTGAAGAGGTCTCACAGAAAACATTGAATATCTCACTAACTAACAATTTGCGACAAATGTAATTAAGTAAATCTTCTCAAAATACATCAGGTAATGCAAAAATATAACAATGAATTCTCTAGAGTGTTTTGGTGAAGATGTAAAATAATACCAAAGCTGTTATTGTAGGGCATATAATGACAATTGCACTAAATGGCAGAGTGTGAGACTGACTTAGGTGGCCATCTAGAGAATAAGCTTTAGCATAGGACAGGTGTAAAAACTGCCACCGTGATAGGGGAAATAATCTGGAATAATACCATATTTTTAAATCACCCACCTGTTGCTAAATAGCGGAGTGTCACAGCAAGACGCTCATGAGCAGTCACAGCCTGGCGCATATTTGTGTCTTCCTTTTCTATATGAGGCGTGACCAGGGTTAATAGCTCTTGATACTGCTCTAGATCTAGGCGTATCCACTGCCTCAAGGTTGCTGGGTCCTCTTCTCTCAGCTCTCTAACCAGTCTGTAGGCGACACTTTCCTCTCTCCTTCTTAACAGCCATTGTCGACTCCAAAGCCTCCTCTTCTTCTGTTGCAGCTGCTTTCTTTTTAACGCTAGCAGCAGTACAATTTCTGCAATTTCTACGTCTGAATCCGTGTCACTGGCGCCGTTCATTTTGGAGCACTGAAGTAGGATGAGTGTCTTGACTGTCTTCAACGTAGGGAATTCTGCCTTTGTTTTGATACAGTTGGTACAGTTCGGTTATATTTACCGGTTCGGGCGTTGCCGAATGATGTCTTGGCGCCGACTCGGCACTTCATCGTGTGACCACAGTGTCGACGAAAAATTCCAGCGAGACGAGGTCGACAAAATTTGTCGACAAAAAATTGTCCATGTGACCCGGCCTTTTTAGTCATAGGCAGGTGGAAAAACAGACAAAGGAAGAAAGTTCCAGAGTTTACCAGTGTAAGGAATGAAAGAGTGAAGATACTAGTTAACTCTTGCATTAGGTAAATGGACAGAATAAGGATGAGAAGTAGAAAATCTTGTGCAGCGAGGCCACGGGAGGGGGGGAAGGCATGCAGTTAGCAAGTTGAGAAGAGCAGTCAGCATGAAAATAGCGGTAGAAGATAGATAAAGAAGCAACATTGCAGCGGTGACTTAAAGAGTGAAGACAGTCAGTTAGAGGAGGAGACCTGATTAGGCGTAAAGCTTTAGACTCCACCCTGTTTAAAAGAGCTGTATGAGTTGAGCCTCCCCAGACATGAGAGCCATACTCTATACATGGGCGGATAAGGACCCTATACAGAGCAAGCAGCTGAGAGGGAGAGAAAAATGGACGCAGACGCCATAGGACACCTAACTTCTTGGAAGCTGATTTGGCAAGAGTAGAGATATGAAACGGCCAGTTTAGATTTTTAGTAACGGATAGACCGAGTGTGTTTAATGTGGAGGAGAGGGGAAGTTGAGTGTCGTTGAAGAAGAGGGGATAGTTATCTGGAAGGTTATGTCGAGTAGGTAGTTGTAGAAATTGAGTTTTTGAGGCATTGAACAAAACAAGGTTTGCTCTGCCCCAATCAGAAACTAGTGAAAGATCAGAAGTTAAGCGTCCTATAGCATCTCGCCTTGAGTAATTTAATTCTTGTTGGGTTGGGCGTCGGTTGTACGACGTTGAAAAATGCAAGGTGGTGTCATCAGCATAAGAGTGGATAGGGCATTGAGTCAGATTTAGGAGATCATTGATGAATAATAGAAAGAGAGTGGGTGATAGGACAGAACCCTGAGGAACACCACTGTTGATAGTTTTAGAAGAACAGTGACCATCCACTACAGCAGCAATAGACCGGTCGGAAAGAAAACTGGAGATGAAGGTACAGAGAGGATAGAATCCGTAAGAGGGTAGTTTAGAAATTAAAGATTTATGCCAGACTCTATCGAAGGCTTTCGATATGTCAATGCCGACAGCAAAGGTTTCACCGAAGTCCCTAAAAGAGGATGACCAAGATTCAGTTAAGAAAGCAAGAAGATCACTAGTAAATCGGCTTTTACGGAAACCATACTGGCAATCAGAGAGAAGGTTGTAAGCTGATAGATGCCTCATTATCTTCTTGTTAAGGACAGACTCAAAGGCTTTAGAAAGGCAGGAAATCAAAGCTATAGGGCGGTAGTTAGAAGGAATGGAACGGTCACCTTTTTTAGGGACAGGTTGAATGTGAGCAAACTTCCAGCAAGAAGGATAGGTAGAAGTAGAGAGACACAGACAAAAGAGTTTGACCAGACAGTGAGCGAGTTCGGAAGCACAGTTTTTGAGAACAACAGGAGGGACTCCATCCGGACTGTAAGCCTTCCGAGAATCAAGGCCAGAGAGGGCCCGGAAAACGTCATGATAAAGAATTTTAATTTTAGGGATGAAGTAGTCAGAGGGTGGAAGAGTAGGAGGAATATGCCCAGTATCATCCAAAGTAGAGTTAGTAGCAAAGGTTTGAGCGAAGAGTTCAGCTTTAGAGAAAGAAGAGACAGCTGTGGGGCCATCTGGTTGAAGTAAAGGAGGGAAAGATGAAGAAGGAAAATTGTTAGAGATATTATTGGCTAGATGACACACCTGGGTGTGTGCTGTTGTAGTGATGGGACACACCTGGGTGTGTGCTGTTGTAATGATGGGACACACCTGGACGTGTGCTGTTGTAGTGATGGGACACACCTGAGTTTGTGCTGTTGTAGTGATGGAACACACCTGGGTGTGTGCTGTTGTAGTGATGGGACACCTGGGTGTGTGCTGTTGTAGTGATGGGACGCACCTAGACGTGTGCTGTTGTAGTGATGGGACACACCTGAGTTTGTGCTTTTTGTAGTGATGGGACACACCTGGGTGTGTGCTGTTGTAGTGATGGGACACACCTGGGTGTGTGCTGTTGTAGTGATGGGACGCACCTGGACGTGTGCTGTTGTAGTGATGGGACACACCTGGACGTGTGCTGTTGTAGTGATGGGACACACCTGGGTGTGTGCTGTTGTACTGATGGGACACACCTGAGTGTGTGCTGTTCTAGTGATGGGACACACCTGAATGTGTGCTGTTGTAGTGATGGGACACACCTGGACGTGTGCTGTTGTAGTGATGGTACACACCTGGGTGTGTGCTGTTGTAGTGATGGGACGCACCTGGACGTGTGCTGTTGTAGTGATGGGACACACCTGGATGTGTGCTGTTGTAGTGATGGGACGCACCTGGACGTGTGCTGTTGTAGTGATGGGACACACCTGGGTGTGTGCTGTTGTAGTGATGGGACGCACCTGGACGTGTGCTGTTGCAGTGATGGGACACACCTGGACGTGTGCTGTTGTAGTGATGGGACACACCTGGGTGTGTGCTGTTGTAGTGATGGGACACACCTGAGTGTGTGCTGTTGTAGTGATGGGACACACCTGAGTGTGTGCTGTTGTAGTGATTGGACAAACATGATCGTGTGCTGTTTTAGTGATGGGACACACCTGGGTGTGTGCTGTTGTAGTGATGGGACGCACCTGGACGTGTGCTGTTGTAGTGATGGGACACACCTGGACGTGTGCTGTTGTAGTGATGGGACACACCTGGGTGTGTGCTGTTGTAGTGATGGGACACACCTGAGTGTGTGCTGTTGTAGTGATGGGACACACCTGAGTGTGTGCTGTTGTAGTGATGGGACACACCTGGGTGTGTGCTGTTGTAGTGATGGGACACACCTGGACGTGTGCTGTTCTAGTGATGGGACACACCTGGGTGTGTGCTGTTGTAGTGATGGGACACACCTGAGTGTGTGCTGTTGTAGTGATGGGACACACCTGGGTGTGTGCTGTTGTAGTGATGAGACACACCTGGGTGTGTGCTGTTGTAGTGATGGGACACAACTGGGTGTGTGCTGTTGTAGTGATCGGACACATCTGGACGTGTGCTGTTGTAGTGATGGGACACACCTGGGTGTGTGCTGTTGTAGTGATGGGACACACCTGGGTGTGTGCTGTTGTAGTGATGGGACACACCTGGGTGTGTGCTGTTGTAGTGATGGGACACACCTGGACGTGTGCTGTTGTAGTGATGGGACACACCTGGATGTGTGCTGTTGTAGTGATGGGACACACCTGGACGTGTGCTGTTGTAGTGATGGGACACACCTGAGTGTGTGCTGTTGTAGTGATGGGACACACCTGGGTGTGTGCTGTTGTAGTGATGGGACACAACTGGGTGTGTGCTGTTGTAGTGATGGGACGCACCTGGACGTGTGCTGTTGTAGTGATGGGACACACCTGGGTGTGTGCTGCTGTAGTGATGGGACACACCTGGACGTGTGCTGTTATAGTGATGGGACACACCTGAGTGTGTGCTGTTGTAGTGATGGGACGCACCTGGACATGTGCTGTTGTAGTGAAGGGACACACCTGGGTGTGTGCTATTGTAGTGATGGGACACACCTGGACGTGTGCTGTTGTAGTGATGAGACGCACCCAGGTGTGTGCTGTTGTAGTGATGGGACACACCTGGGTGTGTGCTGTTGTAGTGATGGGACACACCTGGACGTGTGCTGTTGTAGTGATGGGACACACCTGGGTGTGTGCTGTTGTAGTGATGGGACACACCTGGGTGTGTGCTGTTGTAGTGATGGAACACACCTGGGTGTGTGCTGTTGTAGTGATGGGACACACCTGGGTGTGTGCTGTTGTAGTGATGGGACACACTTGGGTGTGTGCTGTTGTAGTGATGGGACGCACCTGGACGTGTGCTGTTGTAGTGATGGGACACACCCGGGTGTGTGCTGTTGTAGTGATGGGACACACCTGAGTGTGTGCTGTTGTAGTGATGGGACACACCTGAGTGTGTGCTGTTGTAGTGATGGGACGCACCTGGACGTGTGCTGTTGTAGTGATGGGACAGACCTGAGTGTGTGCTGTTGTAATGATGGGACACACCTGGACGTGTGCTCTTGTAGTGATGGAACACACTTGAGTGTGTGCTGTTGTAGTGATGGGACACACCTGAGTGTGTGCTGTTGTAGTGATGGGACGCACCTGGACGTGTGCTGTTGTAGTGATGGGACAGACCTGAGTGTGTGCTGTTGTAGTGATGGGACACACCTGGACGTGTGCTGTTGTATTAATGGGACACACCTGAGTGTGTGCTGTTGTAGTGATGGGACACACCTGAGTGTGTGCTGTTGTAGTGATGGGACGCACCTGGACGTGTGCTGTTGTATTGATGGGACACACCTGGGTGTGTGCTGTTGTAGTGATGGGACACACCTGGATGTGTGCTGTTGTAGTGATGGGACACACCTGAGTGTGTGCTGTTGTAGTGATGGGACGCACCTGGACGTGTGCTGTTGTAGTGATGGGACACACCTAAGTGTGTGCTGTTGTAGTGATGGGACACACCTCAGTGTGTGCTGTTGTAGTGATGGGACGCACCTGAGTGTGTGCTGTTGTAGTGATGGGACGCACTTGGACGTGTGCTGTTGTAGTGATGGAACACTCAACCTCCACCAAACTCCACTTGCACCTTGGTCATCATTATGGTTGATTGGTAATAATGAGGTGGCTTAGCGGCAAATGTTGCCATTATCGTTACATGGCAGATAAATGCATCAAACTTGCTGTGAAGCTTCCTTAGAGTTTTTAATGAGTTTTATAATGGGTGCCATCCGAAAAATTAAGAAAAATATATGAAAAACCCTAAATTGAAGGTGGAAATTTGTAATTTTATCGTAGTTAGAGAACATTGGTTGAAGATACATTAAATTTGATACCACATTTATCTCTCTCTCTCTCTCTCTCTCTCTCTCTCTCTCTCTCTCTCTCTCTCTCTCTCTCTCTCTCTCTCTCTCTCTCTCTCTTCTTTTTTTTTTCTCTCTCTCTCTCTCTCTCTCTCTCTCTCTCTCTCTCTCTCTCTCTCTCGATACAATTTATATATCATCATTATCGTCGCCACCATCATCCATTAGCCATTATAATGATTGTCGTAAAAGTTCTCACCCGTACTCATAGTTTTCAATGGAATCATCATCATCACTATTAATACCATCATCATAATCATCGTGGCCGTTTTCATCATCGTCATCTCATAGCAACAGAGTGGATGATATAATATAATAGTTACCTTCACGTCTTTGAGCACCTTCCTTCCACCCGGTGTTCTGCGTCTGATGAAGCACCCTTGATCAAACGTGTGGGCGTGTATAATAGACAGATAGACACACATATGTTTCAATAATACAATATCTCTCACGCCCATCATAAATCATCAGTCGGGAGCCTACGAACGGAGCTCTTTTCTAGTATATCACAACTAGATGAAATACAAGTAGATATAGGTAAATACAGACAAATAAACACCTACACCCACACCCACAAACACACATACACCCATCCCCACACCCACAAACACACATACACCCACATCCACAAACACACAGCGAGGATATTCCCAAGACTGCTGGGAAGTAAAACTTGTGGCAGACAACAGTGAAGGGAACACACATCTTTCCTATAAGCTTGTCTAGTCTTGGGACTACGCACGTGGCCCTCTCAACACCTGTCCTGCCTGCCCTCAGCTGTGGTGGAGGCGAGACGAGATTTTCGCTCTCTATTTTTCTGGTTTCCTAACAATAGTGCTATCATACTGTTGTGCTCTCTCTCTCTCTCTCTCTCTCTCTCTCTCTCTCTCTCTCTCTCTCTCTCTCTCTCTCTCTCTCTCTCTCTCTCTCTCTCGATACAATTTTTAACCATTATAATCACCGTCGCCGTTTTCTTCATCATCGTCATCGTAAAAGTTCTCCGCCGTACTCATAGTTCTCAATGACATCATCATCATCATCATCACCATCACCATTAACACCATCATCATCATCATCTCATACCACCAAGTGATATAATAGTTACCCTCACGTCCCGTCCTGCATTTGCTCGTCTAGACTGAGCCCATTTCAGAGTTACAGAAAAATTAAACAAGAAGAGTTCATGATCCCTGACCTGACCCTTGTATCGACTAGCAGCTCTTTCCGGACCTTCCTTCCAATCGGTGTTCTGTGTATGATGGAGCACCCTTGAGCAAACAGTTGTGCCTGTATGTTAAACAGATAGTCACACACGGGTTTCAATAAAATTATGTCTCTCACACCATCATAAACCATCAGTTGGTCACTCACCATTAGGGGAGTAATTCGTGATTGATGAGTGTTCCCATGAGATCTAAACGCAGGTCGATATATTCAGATGAACGCATGCAGCGTTGCCAGAGAAACGGGTTACGTCTCCCCTTTCAGTTTGCCAATCAAGATAAAGTTATTTATCTCTGCTGCCTCATCTGTTTTCGATTAATGATTATCTTTAAGTAAGAATGAATAGGGATCGGTGTGGCGACCCATGACGTGAACAGCAGAAAGATGGTGTTAAAACTAATATAAAGTATGCTTGTACTGGCGTCTATAGACGCCAGTACAAGCATATTTTATATTAGTTTTAACTCGTTGTTAGAGTATACTCTAACAACGAGTACTGTCGACAGCATATGTAAAGGCTTCTGTGAAAACCTATTTGCTAATCAATACTAGCAAGAAATGACTCCATCAACTGTTTTCTTCTCCTTCTTTAATCTTCCATGCTACCGCAGTCTCAGTCAATAATCTTGTCATTGTGCTTTCACTCAGAGCATATCTAAAACTGATCCACTAGTTGATTTTAACATTACTTCCAGTGTCCCGAGGGAATATAAAGGCGAATGAAACTCAACACTGATATTCTCTGGACAATCTCAAGCTGAAGTAATATGATATAACAATAAAATTACAATGAGCCACTATCAATATATAAATAATTTAAACATTTCGCCAAGATGCTGCTTATTATATATATAATTATTTAATGAATAAGAATACTCATACCAATATACTACACAAAACGCAGGAGCAGGATGACTTTGAACACCTTCCCACGAACACTTGTACTGCAGCAACATTTGCATATAAGTGTGTGCTGAGACCAATAAACAGTTATGAGAAGGTGGGAAGCAGTGGGGAGGGGAAAAGGGACGGAGGTTACGGAACACGGGATACAAGAGGAGAACGAAATTTACGTGAGGAGAGGAGGAAAACAAGGAGGGGAAAAGGCTACAGGTGAAGGGGTACAGTACATAAAAGGAAGGAACGTTATGGAAGAGAGATTTATCTAAGATAGTTAGGATTATCAGATCAGTCTGTCGTAAAGAACTTGCAGGGATACTTAGATAAGTAAAACGAGTGGGTGGTCAGATGGCAGATGGATTTTAATATTGACAAGTGTGGAGTAATGAATGTTGGTAGAGAAAATTCTCACAACAGGTACAACATAAGCAAGGTAACACTGAATAGGTCAGAATGTGAGAGAGATTTGGATGTGCAGGTTAGCTCAGACCTCCGTCCCAGAAAACAATGTATTGAGGCTAGAAATTGGGGTAATAGGTTGTTAGGATCCATTACTAGAAGTATTAACAGTAGAAGTGCTGATGTTATTCTGAAGTTGTAGTTAGCGTTAGTCAGACCTCACCTCGACTATGCAGTGCAGTTTTGGTCACCGTATTATAGAATGGCTATACGATTATTATAGAGTCAGTGCAGAGAAGGATGACCAAAATGATAGAGGGGATTCGTAATTTTAGTTATGAAAGGAGACTAAAGCTTTTGAAACTACACTCACTGGTGAGGCGTAGAGTAGGAGGAGATCTGATTGAACCATTCAAGTGGGTGAAGGGTTTTAATAAGGGAAATATAGGCGGGGCCTCCGAAATATGTTTCGGATATAGGAAAGGTTTTTACAGTCAGTAGCCAGAATAGAACAAGAAGTAACGGATTCAAACTAGAAAATTGTAGATTTAGAAAAGAGACAGGCAGAAATTGGTTTACAAATAGGGTGATAGATGATTGGATGAGACTCAATCATCAGGTAGTTAGTGCACAGACGATAGGGAGTTTTAAAAGAAGACTAGACGGCTTTATGGATGGGGATGAGGGGTAGATGTAGATAATAAGGGAGTATTAGAGTAACAGGAATTACCACGTGTAGGCCTCCGGGCCTTTTGTAGCTTCCTTATATTTATATGTTCTTATGTTCTTGAGAGGGTGGAGAAAGGCTAGGAGTGTGGAGGGATGGAACGGGGTGCGGAAAGTTACCTTTAGGAAGGAGAGAGGGAGAAGGATGGATAAAGGAGTGAGAGACATAAGAAAAGCTAGATGAGGGAGGAACATGACAGAAGAAGAAAGGAGGGAAAGTTATGGAGAGAAGGGAAGGGAGAGAGTTTACGTGATGGAAAAGTAAGTGTGGCGTGGTGGAGTGAGGGTAGTTGAGGAGAACGGATGTGGCACGGAGCAGATAGGGAGTAGCTGGTTACCTTGGATATTATTTATCAGGTAAGCCCCTGCACTGCTCACAGGTTTTGGCGCCACAAAGTCGAGGCATGTAATAAGTTTGGGGGACAAGAGTATCCGTACATGCAAGTGCTGAGTAATCCAGGTATGACGTGTTCCTAGTGTTACGTCAATAACTCGCTGCTGCGTGAAGTTCTTGGTAACAGTTCTAGCTGATATTCTAATCAAAGGAAGGCATATGAAAGACAACACCGCCACTGCTGTGATATACGTTTGTCAGTTTTTCCTTCACGTGCAAATTGGATACTCTGATATGCAAAGTCAGAGTTTTTACACAAACCTCAAACGTTTTACTGATGATAGTTATTTTGCAAGACAAATGTCGCTTTGCAAAATAAATACAGAGAAAAAAGAGACACTTCCTGGAGGGCGTATGATATAAGGTACCACCAACACCTCAACCCATTACAAATCTACTCCAACCTAACCATTTCACATTAACTTAACCACACCCTCCCTTTCCCGTGCTATCTTGCCCATGCACATCTCTCTCTCTCTCTCTCTCTCTCTCTCTCTCTCTCTCTCTCTCTCTCTCTCTCTCTCTCTCTCTCTCTCTCTCTCTCTCACACACACACACACACACACACGCACACGCACACGCACGCACGCACACACACACACACACACACACACACACACACACACACACACACACACACACACACACACACACACACACACACCTCCTCGACCACACATACTTAAAACACACTAACCTCATCCCTACACAGAATTATCCACTCATTCCGACTAAAAATTTACATTCATACGGTTCTCACACCTTCCCGCCCACACTACCCACTTTCCATCCACCTTACCACCTTGCTGTCACCCTCCACACAAGGTTCTTCACGCCAATACTACCTCTCTCACCTCACGCATCCATACCATAACCTTACCTTCACTTCTACCACTATGCCTTACCTTTATGCTTCCACCTTCCCCCTACCACCACCTTCCTCACGCTCCATGCACTCTTCCTCACCCTTCCCCGCACACCACCATACCCTTCTCACCACTACATTGATTTTATGGCACTGTCGCCAATTTCCTTTAGAAATTCAACATCTTGTCAATACCGCCATCAACAACACCAATGCCTGACTCACCCCACCCAATATAACCCAATATAACCCAACACAACACAACATGTTACAGTACAATACATTATAACACAGCACAATACAGGACAATACACACAACGCGGTACAGTACGGTCCAGTATTACACAGCACAATACACACAACACGGTACAGTATAACACAGCACAATACACACACAGTAGAACAACACAACACAACATAACACACACACACACACACACACACACACACACAATGTGACTAGCACTTTAATCTTAATAATAGTATATAAATTATATAGCTAATGAACGTATCTAAGTACATTACCGGCTTCGTTACCAACATCAACACCATCACCATCACCACTATTACCACCACCACCGTCGCTATCACGGGCACATTAACATCATTAAAAGAACACACACACACACACACACACACACACACACACACACACACACACACACACACACACACACTACTCACCAGGACTAGCGACGAAGAACAGCACGAAGGCAGGAGTGAGTAGCACCGCCGTGAACAGCACACCCAGCCGCCGCCTCAGCATCCTGGCGGCGCTGTAAACACACAAGGAACAGTCACGGATCAGCCATCACGTCACTCAGAACATACTTATAAGCTACAAAGTCAATCAATGTCACGACCTCAAGGTAATAACAAGTAACATCAAGTCAAAGTTTATAAGGAAAAGCTAGAAGAAAAATAAAGGAAGGAAAATAAGGAACTCCACCTATGTTAAGTTATAACGTAAGTGTTCATCTAC
>JAXIVD010000207.1:210000-218154 GCA_036785275.1 Cancer borealis | reverse complement strand
GTGATGACTTTCCCCGTAGAGAACACACATGCAAATTCTCTACACACAGCCATGCAGACCCTTCATATTTCGTGTTGGTTGTAATGTTTTAACACAGAGGCAGAACAAGGGGCACCACCACCACTGCGTTGAAAGGGTGTGGAGTGCAGGTGCCCGCCTCGTCCCCGGGGGAGGGGAGGACACTCGCGGTTAGTAAATACAAGGCCTGACTTGCCACACTGATAGATAAGTGGTAGTCCCGGCGGACACCGTTTTGATTAATACGGGCACTTTGTTGGCCGCGGGCGAAGAGGTCGACCGTCACAGGAGCGTCCCCCATCGGTTTGTACGAGTTCTGGAAATGAGGACAATTTCGCGGTGTGACGTAAGGAGCCACAGATAAGCCTGAGGGTTGTCGCCGTGTGTGGTGGTGATGGTGGGGGTGGTGGTGGTGGTGGACAAACTGGGCACCCTTCATTTTCTGGGCGACAAGATTAAGACTCACACCTGGGGAGGTCGTAACACACGCCTGTGGTGCGACGCCATTGTCATCCCGGAACACATGGAATGGTATTCATAGCGAGGCATCAGGACAACGTGTCGTTCCTTTACTCCCGTGCGGACCCTACATTTACTTTCTCAAATACTCTCTCCACACAAGCAAACACTGAGGGCCAGAATCTCTGCAGCGACGCCTCGACGCACACGAACAGCTTGCACAATGCGGTGTTTACAGCATCCCCTACCCCTCCCTCCACAGCCCGACGCACACGGCCACGACCGCCGCCCGCGAAAAGCAAATATATTTCCAGTGGAACGAACCAAGAGTCTGGAGGCAGCGGGGCGCGCATACCATTTCACACCCACGAGGAGCGCCAGAGTGGGCCATCGCCAGCACCGCCGCTCGTTGCCCGACCTTGTCCTTCCTTCACCAAACACACCGTCGACAGCGTTGCTCCCTGCCCGTACAGCTGCTCGTTCCGCACATCTCGGGGCCATAAAGCGAGGTGTGGGTGACCCTTCAGTGAGCAATGGATGGACTGGTGCGGCCCACTCTGCCTCTGTAGGGTGGTCGGGCGGCGACATGAAAGGGCTGCTGGCTGCCACCTCCCATATGTCTGCGCGCGAGTGGCTAAATTAATACCCTGGGCCTCGGTGCTCCCGCTAGCTTTATGCGTCTCCTCCATTGCTATTCACAGCGCGTAGGATCCTGCACACTCCTGGCTGTGTTTGTTTGTTTCCCGGAACACATCACGGCGGGGAGAGCCTCCTTCACAGTGGCAGAAAACACACCACCTGCACTGCCTACCTCACAGGGGTTCCAGTTCCACTCAAAACTCCAAGCACCAACTATTACACCTATTCTTCCATGTTGAATCGAGGTGATGAAGTCAAGTCACTTTGAGGAGACAAGTGTCATATATAAGTGGCCTTGGCGACACCCACCACCATCACCATCACCGCTACTTGGCAGAGAAACATATAAGGAATCTCTCATGAGTCTTTACCTGTTTATATTTTCTCAAGTTTTTAATAATGTGTAAAGGAAGTCCAGTTCTTATTAATAATGTGTGTAGAGGGAGCCAGTTCTTCTTATGCTAGTAGGTTAAAATCACGGTGTGTGAAAAAATAATTCTCCACTGGATCTTACCTGTATCTCAGTAAGGAAGTGTGAGTGTCAGACGCTCTCCTGGTGGTCACTGCCTTTCTCATTCTAGTGTTCTCCTTTGCACTGAAAGGTGTCACTAGCTGCAAAGGTTTGTGGTGCTGTTTCTTGTCCATGCACGTTTTCTAGATAGTTTGGCTTGTCTCCCATTGACAAGACGCATAATTAAGTACACAGGCGACTGCTTGCTGTCAGTAATTTCCTTGGAGAATAAATTTATCCTCATCTCACACACACACACACACACACACACACACACACACACCCGGTGGTCTAGTGGTTAGGACGCTCGCCTCACAAGCGAGAGGTCGCGGGCTCGATCCCCGCGCCGGGTAGGAGACATATGGACCAAGTCTCTTATAAGTGTGTGGTCCCTGTTCACCAAACAGTAATGAGGTACCTGATCTCAGACGGGGTTTGTGACCCGCTTTCAGGGGGGAGAAAACAAATCTCCCATAAATAAAAATATACGGCAGTGACCCTTATCACTGTTCGGGCCGCTGTTAAAACAGCGGTTGCCGGCGCCTTACGGCAGCCAAAGGATGGCCTGTCATCCTGAGTAGCATAGAAAATGGGGGGGGAAAAATTCATGGGATACTTGTGTAAAATTTGTCTTTGTGTAAATTTGTCTGTAGATTTTCAGCCTAACTGGCTGCAACTATAAAGTAAAGTAAATTAAATTAAACCGTTTATTATTATTATTATTATTATTATTATTACACACACACACACTGTCCTCAAGTCACACCTTTCCAATGTTTACTCTCGAGTGTTCAGCGTCCGAAAACACACACGCATGAGATCCACAAAAGCGTGGGAGGGCCTGCAACAGTTATTTCCCCGCACACTCTAAGGATGCGCGAGCAAGCCTTCCCACCACGACAAGGTAGTTCCCATTGAGGGGGATAAGCTAACCTAACTTACGTGCAGGCCCTTCCGAAATTACCTGTCCTAACCTACCTAATCTGCCTATCCTAGTGTATCTAGTTTGCCTAACCTTACCTAAAGTAACTTATATGTAGCAACCTTACTTAACCTAACCTATCTTTTACGTTTGCAAGGTAGGGTTAGGCAAGCTCCTCTATGTTTCCATTAGATGATGCTGGGCAGTTGGGAGCATGGCACTTGCATAGTAAATTTATATATAATTTGGAAGATCACGAGGCGAGAATCCTCGTACCAATCACGAGGCGAGAATGTTCGCGCATGCTCAGTGTGCGAGGAAATAGCTGCGTGCAGGCCCTTCCGACATTTATCACGAACTCAACAGTGATGCCATTCAACAAAACACACTCTCCCAAAAGCCTAGTCAGTCATTTTCTTCCCCTTACATGCTGCCACTCCAGAAAATAAATGGTTAAAACAATAAACTGGAATTAGTATCAATTAAGTATTTTCTGCCATAATTTTTGTGTGGTATTACTGCTGACAAATGCCTCGCCTGCCGCCAGATGGTGTTAGTGTGGAGGTGACATACACGAGGGTTGTTTCACGCTGCTTATTCGCTACCAAGACAGACCACTTGTTTGGTCATTACACACACACACCATAGACTGTCCTTGATATACGTAGTGCGCTGGTGAGAGGAGGGTGTACACGGCGGCCTGAGTAGTGAGCAGCCTGCCAGTTCCAGCGAGTGTGTGTGTGGCTGCGAGGCGGAAGGAAAGAAGTTTGTCAAGCACCACAGGTAAGTGAGTACCTGAATACCGTGTCATTATATTGTTTACTTCCCAATCACTGGTATGTTGTGTTGTGGAATGGAAAATGTTATTTGTGCATGCATGACGAGTCACAGTCGGGTGATAGTGCTGGGGTGAGGGTGGGGGGTGAAGGAGGAAAGATTGAGAAAAGATAATTAAATGCGAAGTGGTGGTTACATAATTTGGCCATTTTCATTCATTCAGGGCATGATGAAAAGAAGTTAGATAATAGTAATGTTGCATTACACCTTCTATAGTGGCGAAAGATAACAAGCCTTAGATAGGTTGTTATATCCAGGCTTGGTCCGCGAGAGATATTTACTGACGTGTCTCACACCTCATGATCTGGCGAGACGGATCCAACATTGGTGTGGAGCCAGATAGTTGTGTTTATCCGTGTGTTTTGTTATCTGACGCATAATTAAATCAGAATGGCATTGGTTTCCTTCAATAGGTTTGTGTAACAAACGCTCCATAATTTTACATATAAATATTTTTTTTGTGGCACACACACTCAGGCTTGGATGGTTGTCCTCACCATCATGTTCATTATTGAACACACGTCTAGCAGAGGATCTATGAACAACTCTAGAGTCTTTTATGCACACAAGGGACTGAACGCATCCAAGGTGAAGATTTCTTATAAAAAGTTTACATTAAAAAACAAAATAACAGGAATAATCGTGCATCATTGTGAATAAATTCGTCGCCGTCTGCAAAAAGAAAATATATAATAATTATTAAATCATACATACATACATATATATATATATATATATATATATATATATATATATATATATATATATATATATATATATGTATATATATATATATATATATATATATATATATATATATATATATATATATGTATATATATATATATATATATATATATATATATATATATATATATATATATATATATATATATATATATTTATATATATATATATACATATATATATATATATATATATATATATATATATATATATATATATATATATATACATATATATATATATATATATATATATATATATATATATATATATATATATATACATATATATATATATATATGTATATATATATATATATATATATATATATATATATATATATATATATATATATATATATATATATATACAAAGGTATTTCCATTGGTTGCCAATGTTCAACACACTAGTGTTCCAACAAAATGTGCACTAGGTGTAATATATTACACTGAGTTCGTACGTCCATTACACATGTTAATTTCTCATGTAACAGTTTTCATGTACCGGATTAATCTGTGGTAATGACATACATTCAAGTAATTAATACATTGTATTGAGTTTGAATTGTATGCTTTCAATCAAGGAGGATGTGATACACTGTAGTTTGCTTGATGTTACCGAGCACCATAGCGGCTGTTACGTCACCTTGATGCCGTCCTTGGCCGCCTGCTTCCTGGTCTCAGCTTCATGTCTTTCCTTAGTATTCAGTTATGCATCTCCATCGCCAGGCTAAGCGGTGCACTCCATCATAACATTGCTGCTGTCGATTGTGTGGCAACTCGTGTCTCACAAATTCTAAGTTTTTACTGAAACGAGTAATGGTGAGTGGCAGACGCCTTGCCACTGCGCTCATCTGCGTCTCGTCAATCTTCATGGGTAAAGATACCAAGCGTTGAGTATGTCCTCTGGTTTAGCACATTGTAGTTACAGGTAAGATTACAAGTCTTGGCCGGCGGAGGAGGAGGAGGAGGAGAAGCCAAAGAGGTTAAGTTCATGAACATAGTGTTCTGACATCTATGATAATGATTCTGAAGCTGTATTCTACTACGTGTGGATGACAAGTTAATGACAGATCTTCCAGACGTATACATACACAACGTAAACCTTCAACGAACACTGCCACGGGATAATGTCACCTCAATAATATAATCCGAACGGCCATCTTGATTCCCCCATACATACACACATACATACATACAAACATACATAACCTCGCAATAACAAAAGTAGTCTTAGAAATAAACCATTAGTCATTTTTACCCACTTATTCCCCTCCACGACCTCGCACGATACACGAAGAAGAAATAAACCAAAGAAAATGTTAACAAGATGAGGAGAAGGTGGAGGAGGAGGAGGACGAGGACGAGGAGGAGAGACAGGAAGACAGAGGCGAGGAGATGGAGAGATAGCCTGGAAGATGTGGTCCATTAGGCTGTATCGTGTGACTCGGGACAGCGTGAGAAGGTTCCAGGAGAATGGCAGAGGAGGAGGAGGAGGAGGAGGAGGAGGAGGAGGAGGAGGAGGAGGAGGAGGAGGAGGAGGAGGAGGAGGAGGAGGAGGAGGAGGAGGAGGAGGAGGAACTGGAATTAATGTTGGAATATGTCGAAGGCGAGGACGTAAAGGAGGATAATAATACCATAATAATAAAACACACACACACACACACACACACACACACACACACACACACACACACACACACACACAGACACACAGACAGACACACAGACAGACACACACACAGACACACACACAGACACACACACAGACAGAGACACAGAGACACAGAGACACAGAGACACAGACACACAGAGACACAGACACACAGAGACACACACAGAGACACACACACACACACACACACACACACACACACACACACACACACACACACACACACACACAGACACAGACACAGACACAGACACAGACACACAGACACACAGACACACACACACACACACACACACACACACACACACACACACACACACACACACACACACACACACACACACACACACACTCTTACACTTCCTGGCCTACGAATATCCCGCTCAGATCATGACGTTGGTTTTCAATTACGGAACAATTTATGGGCAAGTCCAACACCGCCCTTTTAGCACCTGGACCGAAGAGGCGAGACGTGAGCGAAAGTGTTCCGACACCGCGCGTCCCGGAGCCTCGAACAGCGTGTCACAAAGGTTCGGACGGAGCTTCAGAAGACGTCCGTGGGCTGTCTGGCGGGGGTGAGTTACGGGTTCACAGCGTAATGAGCGGTGAACAATGATTAGTGAAGCGACGCCACTCACACGCCCCGAGGCACCCACACTGTAATGGTGGGGGGCTGTGTGTGTGTGTGTGTGTGTGTGTGTGTGTGTGTGTGTGTGTGTGTGTGTGTGTGTGTGTGTGTGTGTGTGTGTGTGTGTGTGTGTGTGTGTGTGTGTGTGTGTGTGTGTGTGTGTGTGTGTGTGTTATTATAGTGGCGTAGTGTTGTGGCGCACATACACATACACACACACACACACAGCTTTAGGATACGTTATGAATAGATCGATAAATAAATTGTCGAGTAATAAATATTAAAGAGTTCTACCTTGAATATTACCAGAAAGAAACGAAGATTTTTTCTTCGTGTAAGTAAAAAAAATCATATTAAGAATAAAGAAAAGAATAATAAACTGACAAGAGAGATTTAAAAAACTGAATTCTAGGATATGGAAGAAAAGAAGAGGAGAAGGAAAAAAGGAAAAGAGGAAGGAAAAGGGAGAAATGGAATCACTAACAGTTCAAAGCATCAGAGTTAACCAAGAACGAATTGTCCTGAAAATATATACCTCACTGATCCCATCACCCCATCACCCCATCACACCGACCAAGCCCCCATCACCCACCACTACCCCACCAGCACCACAACCACCCACCACCCTCCAACCTCCTCCAAATCACACCCCTTACCCCATCTCTGTTCCCCACCACCTCAAGAGCTCAATCCTACAAGCTTACCTCCTTCCCCTCCTCTGTCCTTCTCTCCTCTCCCATCACTGTTCCTCCTTCCTCAACGCCTCCCACCAGATAGAAATTTGCACTGAAGGAAAACTGGAATTCATAGTTTCACATAAATTTGATGATTAATGAAGGACGAAGTGTCTGATTCACGAGCTGGACATTAATTTTAACCCTTCAATCACGACTGAAAAATAAGTAAACAAAACAAAACTTGATGCAGTATAAGAAAACAACTTTGTCTTTATTTATACTTGAGACACGGAAGTAAACTCGTAAATCTAGACTGAAAAGGAGATTGATTTCTTAGACTTAAGCTTCTGATACAACTGTTTCCACAAATCAAAGCCACTGAACCTTGAAGCCACGCTGTATCCCGTGTCTGTCCTATACAAGTACGATGCTATTCTTATCCTTCTTAAATGTGTAACAAAATAGATAAATGAATTGAGGCTGGAATACGAGGCGCTACATATGCAAAAGACAGGATTATTATGTGTTCTTTTTGTGTCAGTAACGATAATAGTAATAATGATAATAATGATGATGATGTTTATGAATAATTTCAACGCGATATGCGAGTTGAAGTTACATGGAAACTTACAAAAGATTCACAGTATAGTTAGTTAGTGTGTGTGTGTGTGTGTGTGTGTGTGTGTGTGTGTGTGTGTGTGTGTGTGTCTGTGTGTGTGTGTGTGTGTGTGTGTGTGTGTGTGTGTGTGTGTGTGTGTGTGTGTGTGTGTGTGTGTGTGTGTGTGTGTGCGTGCGTGCATGCGTCTATGTGCGCGTGTGTGTGCGTACATGCTTGTGTGCCTGCTTGTGTATGTGTATGTGTGCGTCGGTTGGGTGTATACACAATATTTACGTGTGGTTCTGATGGCGGGGGTGTCGGGCGGCGGCGGGGCGAGGTCAACTTCACTTTATGACAAATATCGTCATCAGCAGCAGGATGGGTGGACGTGTTCGTGTGGGTGGGCGGTGACCGGAACTTGGGCCTCCTCCTCAGGTGTTCAGT
>JAXIVD010000207.1:195000-200000 GCA_036785275.1 Cancer borealis | reverse complement strand
TGTATACCGACGCACTAGTACTACTGTAAACAATGGAACTAGAGAGAGGAAGTGTAATGCATGTGTTGTACTCTTCATTAATCAAACCTTGCGTGGTACCTTAATATTAACATTCCCTCCGCCTCAAACACAACACAATTAAAATCAAAGTAGAATGAACAAATTTGAAATAATAGAATAAACATGCGATAAAGAAAATAGAGAGAATGGCAAGAAAGGAATTAAAAACGAAAGAAAGAAAATAAACAATGGAAGAGGAGGAGGAGCAGGAGCAGGAGGAGGAAGAAAAGGAAAAGGAGGGGGAGATGTAGGTAGGAGGAGGAAAAGGCGCAGGAAGAGGAGGAACACATAGGAACACATAGGAAGAACAAACAGCAACAGGCCTACTGGCCCTTACGAGGCTGTTTGTGATAAACTAGACTACACTATCTAATCTGGGGTGAAGGATATAGGATAGTAAGGGTGAGGGATTCTCCCACCAGCCACGACTGGCAGGAGAGGAAGGCCAACCATGCAATATAAGTAAAAATAAATAAATAAATGCGTGGAATTAGATTAGACTAGACTATTACTACTGTCACTAACACTACTTCCTGGCAAGCGATGTCAGGCCCCTAGCGACGTCCTTCCGAATCGAGATTTTGTAATTACTGTACATTAGAAGGAACTTGCTCAAAGTTTACTATGTTGACGAATAATGTTTTAGTTGCGGATTGGCTTCTAAATATTTGTCCAGTCTATTTTTGAATGTATTAATTGTTTTACTGTCGACGACATTGGCGGGCAGGGAATTCCAAACGTTAACGATCCGATTGAAAAAGAAATGTTTGGCTTCGTTTGATGTGAATCTTTTACCAGTAATCTTAAAAGTATGACGTCTTCTTGTTATATTTGATCGATCAAAAGTAATGTAATCTTCTGCATTGATATTATCAAATCCTTTAATTATCTTGAACATTTCAATTAAATCTCCTCTCATCCTTCGTTTTTCGAGGCTGAATAAGTTTAATTCTTTAAGTCTTTCTTCATAAGGTTTATTTCTCAGCCTTGGAATCATTTTCGTTATTCTACGCTGGACTCTTTCCAGTTTGTCAATGTCCTCTCTGTAATATGGGGACCAGAACTGTACGCAATATTCAAGATGAGGTCGTACTAGTGAATTATGCAGTTTTAATATGACTTTTTCTGATTTATTTTCGAAAGTACGCCCAATAAAGCCGACCAATCTGTTAGCGGTTTTAACTACCTCTGAGCAATGCTGACTGGTTTTAAATCGTTTGATATTGTGATTCCTAGATCTTTTTCCTTGTTCACTGCAGAAAGTAGTTTTCCATTCATTTGGTACTGAACGTGATCATTATTTTTTCCGATATGTAGTACCTTACATTTATTAACGTTAAATTTAATTTGCCATTTATTGGCCCAAGACGTTAGTCGATCAAGGTCTGATTGTAAGACTTCTCTGTCACTTGTCGAAGTTACTTTACTGGCAATTTTCGTATCGTCAGCGAATTTTGATATTTTGCATGAGATCCCATCATCTGTCATTAACATATATCAGGAACAAAATAGGGCCAAGTACTGAACCCTGTGGTACGCCACTTTTTACGTTTAACCATTGAGAGGAGACACCGTTTAAGACTACTCTCTGTTTACGTTCAGAGAGCCAGTCCTGAAGCCAATTGTAGATGCTACCAGAGATACCGTGAGTCTTTAGTTTGTTAAGCAATCGTTGATGGGGAACTTTATCAAAGGCCTTTTGAAAATCCAGATATATGATATCTACTGCTCTGCTTTCATCGTACGTGTCAAAAACATTGTGAAAGAAGTCTAATAAGTTAGTTAGACATGAGGAGGAGGAGGAGGAGGAGAAGGAAAAGGCGCAGGAGGAGGAGGAGGAGGAGGAGGAGGAGGAGGAGGAGGAGGAGGAGGAGGAGGAGGAGGAGGAGGAGGAGGAGGAGGAGGGTCATACAATAATTTGTTGGTGTCATTAGCATGGTTTTGGGTCATGTCAGGTCAGGGAATGATGTCTCTATCAGGCCAAAGAAGGTAAAGGGGGGAAGGGAAGGACAAAGGGAAGGAGAGGAGGGATGGAAGGAGGGAAAGGTAGAGGAAGAAAAGTGGGAGAGAGGAAGGGGAAGGGGAAGGGGAGGAATTTATTGAAGATAGTTGATAAGAGATAGTTTTTTCTTACAGTAGTTGCTATTGTAGTACTTATTCTCTCTCTCTCTCTCTCTCTCTCTCTCTCTCTCTCTCTCTCTCTCTCTCTCTCTCTCTCTCTCTCTCTCTCTCTCTCTCTCTCTCTCTCTCTCTCTCTCTCTGGTCACAACAATCAATCACTCCCCCGCCACCACCCGTGACCTCGCCTCCCCTGGGACGTCCTCACCGGGACCTTCATGCCTTGTAATGGCTCACTCAGCGTCATGCTGGGCCACACTGGGTCACTCAAGGCCACACTAGGTCACACTGGGTCACTTGAAGTCAAACCAGGTCATGTCCGGTCTCGTTGGGTCTTTTTGAGTCACTTGGAGTCATTTAAAGTCACGTTGGATCATTTTAGTTCACGAAGTTTTACTCTGGGTCACATGGATGTATTCTAGGGCAAGCTGGGTCAATCGAGGTCACACTGGGTCATTTAATGTCAAAATGTGTTACTCAGTTCCACGTTGGGTTACCTTCCCTTCCATTCCTTCCCCTCCTTTCTTGCCGTCCTCACAACCCCTTGCTTCCCTCCTCTTCCCTTGACGCCCTGCCCTCCCTCCCCATCCCTTCCCTTCCCTCCCTTCCCCTTCCTTTCTTACCATCCTCACAACCCCTTCCTCCCCTTACTTCCCTTCCCTTGCCACCCTCCCTCTGCATCCCCTTCCCCCTGCCCCCCAAACACCATTCCTCCCCCTCTTTGAAAGGTGAGGTCGGCGTCACGCGCTTGATTGGTCTCTTGGGGCTTGAGTTCTATTTCGATTTGGTCCCATCGCGTCCGTCGCTTGGGGCCAATTTGCATACAACGTGCAACAATTAGGGGACAAGGACTAGGTACTTGCCTATGACTCCCCAGGGACGAGGGAGGGACGAGGGAGGGGAGGAAAGGGGCGAGGAAAGAGGGATGGGATGATGCGAGGGACAGGGAAGTGAGGGTATGAACGATGGTATGGAGGAATAGGAAGAGGAAGAGGAGGAGGAATAAGAGGAGGAGGAGGAGGAGGAGGAGGAGGAGGAGGAGGAGGAGGAGGAGGAGGAGGAGGAGGAGGAAAATTACATAAGAAGCACAGGTAACACGAAGCCTGTTTGGCATATGGGGATGTATGAGAGAGAGAAAGAGAGAGAGAGAGAGAGAGAGAGAGAGAGAGAAGAGAGAGAGAGAGAGAGAGAGAGAGAGAGAGAGAGAGAGAGAGAGAGAGAGAGAGAGAGAGAGAGAGAGAGAGAGAGAGAGAGAGAGAGAGAGAGAGAGAGAGAGAGAGAGAGAGAGAGAGAGAGAGAGAGAGAGAGAGAGAGAGAGAGAGAAAAAAAAACGGACACAAAACACACACACACACACACACACACACACACACACACACACACACACACACACACACACACACACACACACACACACACACACACACACACACACATTGACATAAACAAAGAAACAGAGACAAAGAGACAGACAGCCGGTCAGTGGACAGGGAATGACTTAATTAAGAATAGAGAAGGCAAAGCGCATTGTATCTTGAGCTCAGTGCCTGTAAACCGTGGCTGTCTTACTTTCTAAATCGCTCCTGAGACGAGTGTGTGTGTGTGTGTGTGTGTGTGTGTGTGTGTGTGTGTGTGTGTGTGTGTGTGTGTGTGTGTGTGTGTGTGTGTGTGTGTGTGTGTGTGTGTGTGTGTGTGTCTGTGTGTGTGTCGTGTGGGGCATGGTATCCGTTTATTCCATTGCACATGACCCCCATCGCCCTACCAGACGCCATAGTTAGGGTGCGGCTGTGTGGGTTGTGGTGGTGCGAAACGACCACCGCTGCTCCGGACATCTGTCGGAGGAAATTAGTGGTCCGGCGCGGCAGTCACCAGGTGGCGGCCCAGAACACCGCCACACACCAGAACATTATAATAATCGTACCAGGTTGTAATCTAATTAGAGTCACCTTAAGCACAAAGAGGGAAATGATTGGTCGGGTTTCTCGTGTTTGTAAATGAGTTACTTGATGATACAGTAAAGTGAAGGAATACATTAATACAGGGGACGAGGCCCAGCATATCACTGCTCCAAACCGGGGACGATACCCACAATAAAACAGACGAGCCAGTGACCCGCTAATTAGTGAGACACACCCACACACAGTGCGAGGGTCTGGCCGCGACCGGTGCACATGGCGAGTGAAAAGAAATAACACGACCGCCTGGCCAGGAAAGGTTCCCTTCACCCATGTCGCTTCGTTCAGCCAGGCGGCAGCTTTGTTCCCTGTTCTCATTGAACGACGTAAACACCGATGTCATAAGACAGAAAACTCATTAAAAAAGTGTACTAAAACGATTGCCATTATAAGTTACCGAGTCACTTCACACATCTAGCTAAACAATGAGCAATCATGTTTGTTACTTCCTGGCTCCGAAAGTTGTCATACACCCGACCACGCCATATATATATATATATATATATATATATATATATATATATATATATATATATATATATATATATATATATATATATATATATATATACGTATTTTTTAATGTTAACATTCATATGCCGCAACAACAATAAAGAAAAAAGGCATGATTTCCTATCTTTGTTTGGTGAGCCGGGTAAGCAGTTGTCAGACCAGCTCACCATCACATCCGTCTTGAATTCCGCAGTGCCAACCATGATTCTCAGTGACGGCTATTGAGGATTTTAAATGAGGCTGGAGTGAGTTATAATCAAATTATGATATGCCGAAAAGGTAAAATAAGTTGCCAACAAATGAAGCGAAGCCGTGAATCAAGGCATGGGTTCAGCCGCGCGTCCCTTCCCTCAC
>JAXIVD010000207.1:105000-190000 GCA_036785275.1 Cancer borealis | reverse complement strand
AAGGTCAATGTGGAGGAGGAGGAGGACAGTTGAGTGTTACTGAAGAGGGTAGATCACAAACCAAATTATGTGTCGTATTGTCTACTTATCACAATTTTTTAGAAGTAAATTTGGTGGATCACTTTTAGACGTCACACCGCAGCCATCAAACGGGCCAATCAAAATATTTCTAAGTGTCACCTACCGCAGCGCCGCTCTGGTGGACAAAGACGGCCTTTCAGGAATCAGTTCCGCTGCTTGGTGGGTACGGGCCACCCTTCCTTCCCTCCCTCCCTCTTTATGCTGTCCTCCTTCCCTTCCATCCACATCCCTTATACCGCCACCCTCACATTGTATCTTATACTTCCACATATTCTCTCTCTCTCTCTCTCTCTCTCTCTCTCTCTCTCTCTCTCTCTCTCTCTCTCTCTCTCTCTCTCTCTCTCTCTCTCTCTCTCATTCCATATATATAGTACTAGTAATCCTTTCTTTCCTCGTAGCTACTCTCAAGAATGGCGGCAGCTCCTATTTCTTGCTTTACTAGTCGTCCTCGAGAAAATCTGATTGGAAAGGTCCGCTAACCCTCTATCCCTCTCACTTTCCATATTTCTCCCTCCCTTCTTCCCTCCTCATTTCCTCCGTTCATCCCTCACGTCCTCCCTGCTCGGTGATTCGTCTCGGTGGCCATATTTCATTTCAACGTAACTTGGAGGGTGGTAAGTGGTAAGCACTATCGAGTGTATCGCTCACCTCGTAGCTGGCCGTTCAGAAGCCTTGTGATATGTATGACGACGGAGCGCGTGGCCGTCAAGTAGGAACCATTTCTCACCCCCAACACGCGGTGGGCGAGACGGGTGGTCCATGTGTGTGTGTGTGTGTGTGTGTGTGTGTGTGTGTGTGTGTGTGTGTGTGTGTGTGTGTGTGTGTGTGTGTGTGTGTGTGTGTGTGTGTGTGTGTGTGTGTGTGTGTGTTTGCATACGTGTGTGCGTGTGCGTGTGCGTGTGAGTGTGCGTGTGTGCCTGTGTGTGTGTGTGTGTGTGTGTGTGTGTGTGTGTGTGTGTGTGTGTGTGTGTGTGTGTTTGCATACGCGTGTGCGTGTGTGTGTGTTTGCTTGTTCTTCACTCAGTTCGACCTCAGCACCAGTACGAAAAAAGATACACTAGTGATTATTAACAAGGTTAGAAAACCATAGAACAAGGTGATGGATAGAGAGAAAAACAAATAATTCAAACGCTTTCTTAATGGCTATACTGTTTCCTCACGACTTTTCGCAACTATATATGAAGAAGGGCTCCGTCTCCTATAAGCGAAAGATGCAACCGCCCCCCTCTACATAAAAAAAGGTAACGCTCCCATACGTGAGAAAGGGCACCGCCCTCTGTACGTGAGGAAGGGCACCACCCCTGTACGAGGAAGGGCACCGCTCTCTGTACGAAGGACACCGCCCCCTATGTGTGAAGAAAGGCACCGCCACTTGTACGTGAGTTAGGACCGCCCCCTGTACGTGAGTTAGGACACCGCCCCCTGTACGTGAGTTAGGACAACGCCCCCTGTACGTGAGTTAGGACACCGCCCCCTGTACGTGAGGTAGGACACCGCCCCTTGTACGTGAGTTAGGACACCGCCCCCTGTACGTGAGTTAGGACACCGCCCCCTGTACGTGAGTTAGGACACCGCCCCCTGTACGTGAGTTAGGACACCGCCCCCTGTACGTGAGTTAGGACACCGCCCCCTGTACGTGAGTTAGGACACCGCCCCCTGTACGTGAGGTAGGACACCACCCCCTGTACGTGAGTTAGGACACCACCCCCTGTACGTGAGTTAGGACACCACTCCCTGTACGTGAGTTAGGACACCACCCCCTGTACGTGAGGTAGGACACCACTCCCTGTACGTGAGTTAGGACACCACTCCCTGTACGTGAGTTAGAACAAAACATTTCTTCTTAGATACTGTTTATGGATTAAGTTGAGTGTGCCTGGCAGTGCTACGAGGAACCTCCTCTTATAGACGTATTAGCCACATAACCCGAGGAAGCCGTTGTGTCGCCCCCACGAAGCCATGTTAAAAAATAAACACTATCTCGCGCAGGTATCATGAGTGGACTTACTTGAGGAGACGATGAAAAGAAAATGTGAAAATGTGAAAGAGAAGCTGCGCGACAAGTGAAGATAAGGGAGTGTGGCGTCTGACTGGATGAGTGGGGTGGGACGAGGCGTTATCTAAGGGCTCAGCTACTCCATAGGAACACACACAGAGTTCAACGTCCAGAGTGCCCTGGAACCCTGCCCCAATTGTTCCAGCCACAGGACCACACATTTCCAGAGCCGTTATGAAACAAAAGACAGACTCGTGAGGCTGGAGGGTCGCGGGGCCAAAGGAGCAGCCAGAAGGACCCTTGGCTGTGAGAAAGGGGCGGCGCGCGGGCTATCACTGATCACGGCGTGTGTGTGTATGTGTGTGTGTGTGGCCGCGACCCCTCACACCTGCTTTCTAACCCTCCACTTATTTTTTTTTTCTCTCTCTCTCTCTCTCTCTCGATATTACAAATTATGCCCACTATTCACTTGCTTAAGACCAGTCAAGGAACACCTTTTCCCAGACCCACTAGTTATCGTACACTGAAGGTTATTAGTTAGTCATCCCTTCCCAGTCTACATATAACAGGCAAAAAGATCTTGAGCCAGAACGTAATACTGTACTTCCTTTTTGTTCTCGAAAAAATCTCAGTTAGGTGACTGAAGATCATTGAATTCCATTTGACTGGCGAGAATGTTGCCTTCCTGATCAAGTAACTACCATAATCAAGGCCTGAACCCTCGCGACCATGATTAGGTGATTGAATAATATCCCCAAACAAGGTACAGGTATAGACCTTATAGTTATGTTAGGGTTAATGAGAGAGCGCTGCCCCTCTGACCAAGAAGCTGCCATGAGTCAGGATCGAACTCGCAATCATTAGGCCACGAGCCGAGCACTGTACCACAGAGCCATGTAGTTTCCTTACAATTGTATAGCACATGAACTAACCTGACCTGACTTAACTAATTTAACTTGACTTTACCTGACCTTACCAAACCAAACTTAACCTGACCAAAAGGCTCCGCAAATGGCCCCGGAATAGTTCATAGAAGGCACTGGAAAGTATTGGAAGGCTTCTTAACCTATAGGCACCGGAAGGCTCAAAAGAAACAATATATAGGATTGAAAAAAAATACTTTGGTAGACAATATTAGAAAAGTTACCAAAGCACAGATGTGAAATATCTTAATTGAAAATGTCAGCAACATCTTTTAACCCAAAAGGCAAGAGGTGTTTCCTTACAACACAAATCTTTCCTTCCTTTTAGTTTCCTCGGGCAATCAATGTAAAAAAAAAAAAATCAAGAACACTTACTTGTGCTTTCCAATCACCTTTCTTCAAACCTGAAAGAACGATAGATATTATCATGTAAAAGAAAGTCACTTGAAATTTACATAATGTATTCACATATCACAGACAAGAACACCACTTCAAACTTGTGGGTCACATACTTTAATTCATCTGAATCAGCTCTACATGACTAAATAAATGATCCCTGAACACTTGAGTAAGAAAGGAACAACTAATCAATGATTGCACAAAGTTTCAAGAAATCAAAAAATATAATCTGTACTTCTAGCTACTAGGTCTCAATTCTGTTGCAGTATTCTGATACTATTTCGGAAAGCCTTAGGAGAAATCAGGCATTAGATTTGTTTTAAGAATATAACTATGTTATTCAAATCATCTGTTTTAAAGCATATGTACATGTGAATATCTAATAATGTGTAGAAGGGACTGCTTTTGACAAGGTTATAACTACTTCAACACATGAAACAAATAAAACTTATAACTATTAATGGATGGACAAAGCAGTTAAATCTTTGAATATTTACAGATAACATTTTCCACATATTTTTTCAGGAGGAAGGCACCACAGCCCACTGGGTCTGCTGTCACTGTTGGGATTATCCTGGAGTCTCCAGGTAAGGTGTGATAGCTCTAAAGAAGTTACAATGTCTGCCAAATAATAGTTAGGGAGAACATCTAGAATGATCATCTGAAAAGGTGGTCCATCTCCTGGATACAGTCACACCCACAACCTGTGGGACACTTAGAGTGGTCCCGAAACCAGTCCAGGATGTGGTATGCATGGCCCCCATGACCACACACAACACAAAAGTTGCTGGCACCTGTAAGACAGAAAATATCTTACTCTAGATATTTGCAAACTGTACTTCATGAGAATTTACCTTCATTTAGCAGTGAGTGTTAAAAACCTACTAATAGCTTCTGAATTACAAAATTTTTATTAGACTTTTTAATGATTTGTACTACATACATAGGTTATTTTTATTTGGTTTCTATTAGTATTACCTTTATTCTGCTTCACAGATCATCTGCTTTGAAATGTTGTTGTGGTGATGTAGGTAGATAGTGAATACTTGATAACTTAACGACTGTGTGCTACTGCTGCTGCTGCTGCTGCTGCTGCATATTTGGCGGGTATGCATCTCTTGACAATTATTTAATGTGTGAAAATAGTGTTCAGACTTTTCCTCAATGAAATACTGATAACCCAGAGATGGATCTGGTATCTTGCCTACCCTCCTAGGGGATATTAGCTGGGTATATAGATAGACAGCCCTGTGGTGGGAGCTTCAAAAATACCACTGTATTCCGTGCGGATCATAAAAGACAACAAAAGCGGACGGAGCAAGTGGTCTGGGAAGCCTTTTCTCTGTATTCTCTCCTACGAAAAGACAGTACACAGAATGGGAGGGGAGAGTAAGGTCTCCCTGAGCCTTGTATGTCTTGTCTTAGCTACCCTCTTTTAATGGAGATAGAAGTCAGGTATACTGATAAATAGATAGATAGATAGACAGATATAACCTTTTCTAGACAAATATTAGCATTTTCAGTGTAGGATGTAGCTTCATTATAAATATAAATTGGTCATAGTATATAAAATAATGGAAATAAGACAAAACATTGAAAATACCAAATTCAAATTAATTTCTTCCATAGGATGTTGCATCTATCTTTCAGTAGAGTTTAAATTTTATAAGGTTTTGGCAGTTTAAATGTGTCCAAAGATGAGAACCAACTGTACTTTGCACTTTGCAATGATATTCCTAATGATGCCTTGACATGATGATGATGAATCCTCACCTTTGACAGCCACGTGACAGATGGAACAGTTGAAGGAGAAACGACGACAATACAAACACTGTGGTCCCTTGGTGGCCTGACCACAGTGGACACAGTCAGTCTGAAAGTCAACACCCTTGTGGACTGGCGGCTGCATCTGAATGTACTTGAGGACCTGTAAAGGCATCAAAATCAAAGAAATATATCACCAGAAGACAGAGGCAAGAAAAAAGAGAGAAGAGAAAAATAGATGTGATATAAGAAACTTTTAGGAGATAAAAGCCTTATATGTAAATGAGCATAGAGAGCTAAATTTATGAAACAAGTGATCGTGAAAGATGAAAATTATAATCCTTGATTGCAGTGATATGATGCTTGGTCAGGGTATGTGGCCAGAAAAATATACAAAAATAGACTAAATGACTGACCAGTAGGAGACAAAACAAGAGGTGAAGAGATGAGACTGAAAACTTTTCAGGTAAAACTAGGCAGCGGCTGGTACAATGCCATGATCCATGAAGTATGTTGGAAAGGTTTTTGTTCTGCACCAGACTTATAATGGCTAATACTAATTATGATGATGTGAAATTGGTTATCAATCTCTGGGAGCACATCTGCTGAGTGCTCTGAGGCAGACAAACAATGGCATACCATGGCATGCTGCTCCAAGAGACACCACCGATACAGTAGGTCAGCATATGCTCTCTTCATTTCATCAAACTGTTGGTTGTGATCACAGTCCAAAAACCTGGAAGGAAAACACACCTGAGAGCACTGTAGGTCACTAGGCAATGTACAACTCATACTCCTTATTGTATAAACTTTAATCTTAGATGCTGATAACTTTATCTATGTATATTTACATTGATCTGTCTATCTTGCAAATCCTGGTCATCTCACTTCCATTATCTTTTTTCTCTAAAGTATAAAATAGACCCAGTCATAACATACGTTTTATATATAAGAGCCTATCTTCACCCTCTTTTAGTACAGTAAGAAATTATCAATCCCTAAACTTTGGGTATGAACGGGATTTTTGTTCTCCGAGTATTTAAATTCCTTTACAGTCACAAATTTATGTGTTCCTGAAACACTCTCCTCCTTTCCAAATAATGACTCACTTGATTGAGTTCTTGCTGAGTGGGTCCAAGGCCTCCCAAGTAGGATGGTCCAGCTCCTGGGATGGCCGTGGCGCCTCTGACAATGATCCTTCTGAGTTGGATCTGCAAAGTCAAGGGAAGTGCCACACAGCATCCTGCATTCACACCTCTCAATGGCTGACTGTAGTCTGTCTCATTACTTTATTTCTGTACTATCTGGTAACATCTTCACCGTCATTATCCTTCACTACAATATTTGTCAACCTACACATCCTTGTACAATCATTAGATTAAAAGTTCAAACAATTATATGTTCTTTTTAATTTCCTAATGCATTTGTTTTAAGTTAAAATATGATATAATAATACCTGCAAATAAAACAGCAAGGGATACATCATATTCACCTTCCTTAATGGCTACGTCACTCCTACCTGTTATGCCTCACCATGCAGGTGTCCCATCCTTCCATACTGAGGCAGTGAATGGTGTTGTAGGGGGATCCTCCCATCTGAAAGGCAGCAAGTGCTCTTAGACTCACTCTATATCGCATTACTAAATTTAAAACAACTTTCTGCACCTGACGAAATTCATGAAGTTGTTTCAGTGTGAGTATATTTTTGGAATCTTATGTGTATCAAATTTGTAATTGTATGCTGCATCGTTGAAACAAGCCTTGTCTTAGCTGCTGCCAAGGCAAAAGTGCATTAAAAAGTAGTACATGTGTGATTTTTTTACCAATCATCAATTATACATGATATGCCAGCATTGAACCACTCACAGTTTAGGGAAGCTGAAGATAATTCACTACACACTTTCTGTCTGTATGTTATAATTGCACAAAACTACCAATTAATTAAAATATCTACTTAAATTCCTGCTTAAAAAAAAAATTCTGACAAGGTAGAAATTAAGCATAGTACATCATGAACTCAAGCATTTAAATCTAAGAAACAGGAATTAAACCTTCAATATTTAGTTAGTATTAAAACTTCTCATGTAACATATTCTGCACATGTAACTTGGTTTTTTTATGAATAACGATCAATAATTAAACAAATTATGCAAAGGTTGACAACTTTCTAAAGAACTAAATAGAAGACTCAACCAAACATTAAAAAAACCAAGAGGCATGGCAGCTGGAGCAGAGCGTTACCCTCGTCGTGGCAGGTAGTGGACCAAACATTAAATACAGGACCGTATTGCCTTCACTTGGCTTTATATAGTGAGTAGCAACACATACAAGGTATGAACGACTATGGAATAAACTAATTAAGCACTTGTAACTATGGAATTAATGAAGTTTTCTTAAGTACCAACACAGGTAGTTGACTAGATACAACATTACTGGTATGATGGGAGAAAAACACAACTCAATATAGTAACACAAGTCAAGGAAATAATTATCTAATAATTGGATTAGGACCTGGAAAACCAATTGTTAGGTGATTAGTCATTTGTTTGTATCCTTAGAGAGACAGTGTGTGGTGTGGTGTGGTGTGGTGTGGTGTGGTGTGGTGTGGTGTGGTGTGTGTTGTGTTGTGTTGATTACAAGTTCATTGGAGGAGAACGAAGTATCACTCAATTGTTAAAATGCAAATATAATCCCAATATATAAAGAAGGAAACAAAGAAGAACCAGTGAACTATGAACTTGAGTGCCAGGGAAGTGTTGTAGCTAAATTGTGTGAGACCGCAACCAAAGATAGGTGGTTAAAATACTTGATTGAGCTAGATGTAAAACAAAAAAAGTTATTAAAAATGGATAGAATTCCTGGAAGGTAAACAACTTACATCATAAAGAGAATTTTGATTTGAAAATAGACCATCATGTTTTACTGATCCATTAAGCTTCAATTGTTATATAAGGAAAGACTGGAAAACATTAGAGGATAGAAGAAAAGGGGATGACGAAATTATCATATTTAAATCAATAAAGGTGAACGGAAAAAGTGGACAGAGAAGATCTTTGTTTTAGGAAGGATGGAAGAACAAAGAAAATCAATATAAACTAAAAACAGCGATGTTGGGTATGAAATTGATCTTCTCAAATAATACTATTGATAGTTGGAATTAATTGAGAATGGAAGTGGTGAAAGCAAAGGACATTCAAGATTTTGAAAGCAAGCTGGATAAAAGCCAATATGGAGACAGGATAACACAAGCTTAGCTCAAATCCTTTATACTACAACTAAGTAAGTAAACAGGTAAATAGACATACATGCACACACATCACACTTCATTCTGCATGAAGTGTAACAGTCTAGCACACTCAAGATCAGTCCTCACAACCTCTCACAGTTGTGGAAACAATAGTAAAAAAAACTAAACATTTGCCAACATCTCAGCACCAGAAGCAAAGACATAAAAACAAAATGGATGAAAAATAATGAAGAGAAACATGACACACCAGTAAACACATCAAAGCAGTCAAGAAACATTGCCAACAATTAGTAAATGAAAGACCAGGATTTAGTACTGGTTACTGAGTTATGAAGCGAGGCATCAGGACAGAATGCAGCAACATACCTTACGCCAAAAACGGTCCAGCAAGAGGTGCTAAAAGAGAGATTCAGAAAGATAAATACCAGTGACCGGACACAGGGTACATCATATAACCCATTACCACACCTTTGCCTCATCACAAAACTCCTCAATGAAAAATACTTTTGAGCAAAGTATGAAGTAAATGCTGAAGAAGAAAGAGGATAACACCTATAAAATGTGAGGACAAAGTGGTTAGGAGTGTATGTAGACAAAATGAACATGATTACACGCAGGTGGTTGGTCCCATGCAGTAAGAGAGAGGTGCAGGTGCTGATTCCACCTCTGTATTGTGCGTGAAAAGATGGTGCACAAAAAATCCAATAGTGTAGTGGTCTGAATAATTTTTATTTGCAATGTGTGCAAAGACAACCAAACTAGAGTAAAAAACGCAAAACAGTGATACTGGAAAGCAATCCCTGCAGTGTAGTGACAAACTCTCTTCCTGGGGTGTGGGATAAGTTAATTTTATAATGATAGGAGTATGGTGGAATAAGTACACCACCTTTAGCTAACAATGAGAAGACTTTCCCTGCACAGTAAAGGTTGACGATATACTTAATGTAAGAGAAGAGAAGTGCAGCACTTAATGACAGTGTAACTTGGGCCATTACAATGAAATTATATAAAAAAAAAAATGTGAAGTGATTTGAAAAACGGGTGAAGGTGTGGTAATGGTGATGAGCCCCACAATCCTACTTACCACAAAATTAATAGTGACATAATGTCACCACAATTGGAGTCAATCTTTAATTACACCTTTGTCTGGGAAGAGTGCAGTGGGCAGAATGGGCTCCATGCAATTAAAATACAAAGTTTAACAATAAAAGAAACTTTTATCTGTGCCCATTAGACACAAACACATAAGCTGAAACATTAACACAAATTTTATTTAAATGTTATATTACATTTAGAAAGCTAAGGCATATTTACAGTGACTTCTATACCTTCCAATAACAGACTGGTTGCAGGTTTTTTGGGTAAAATAACAAATAAAGTCTGCAACATTTTCTGTATGTACACAATTTCTCTCTTTTTCATTTTCGACAATATTTCTTTAATATTTTTTTTATGAAATCTAAGGTATATGAAAACAACCTGCCATCTTGTTTTGACATCAATGTGCACGCAGATGCCATAAATTCCTTAGTTTCTTCTATATATATATAAAATTCAAAGAATTGCCACATAAAGCTACTACTGGAGAAATTTACTTCCTAAACCCAGACAGGTATGAGTTTTCATCACTGGAGGGGGAAAGCAACATTATTTCATATTCTAACAATATGTATTTACAATAGAATCCCAAATATCGTGACAATTTTGTGGATGCACAAACTAACCCGATGCAAAACTGGTTTATCATTGAGGAGATGTAGGCGGTCTCTGCAGGCATTACTACTCACGTTTTCATGTCTCCTTAACAATAACCAAATTAGTTCATGTTGGTCTATGGCTTGTGTTATTCAAGATCTACTCACACTACTAGATCATTTCTGGTTGAATATTTTGTACCATGCATTATTCTTGAATCACACAGCTGTATTTGGTCTTGCACTCTCAGGGTCTTATTGAACCTAGTTATATGTGCAATGCTACTAATATTTTGTGATGACAGTAAATGTGCAGTGTACCACAGAGTTCTGAATATATGGAATATGTCATAGAATTTAAGAAATTACGATGGCAATGGAAATAAATTAATCTTAACTATACATCACAGGATAAAGCCAAGAGGTGTATTTTGCCTCAGTAGTCAAGCTGGGTGTGTTTCTAGTGATGTGTTAATTTTTCATTGCATATTTCTTTCATATCCAGAACACTGCATTGTATTGCATTTTAATTTCATCATATCATCGCAAAGGAAAAATAATATTTCACATCAGGTTCAAATATGAGAAAGTGCAGTGTCTCACAATGTTGCTGTTTGTTGATTTATGTATAATATCGGGCAAAGGTAATCAGAGTGAGAGGCATCACCATAACTCTCCCTGCACTGCTCAGGGTTACCTATCTTTATCATGATTAAAAAAGCTGACCTTCAACAACTACTTCATCTACAAACCTTAAATAATATTTTCTTGATAGCTGATCCTTTTCTGATTACATGTTGTGTGCTAAAAATATGTCAATCACCTTTCAAGATAAAAGTTGTAGTAAGATGGTTGTGCTGATTCTTCAGGGTTGACATCTTGTGAGGACTTTCTTTCAGACTAAAAGTAGGCTGCTGACACATCTTATGAGAAGAAATTGTATTGCTGACATGAAGAAAAACTCATAACTTGTAATACAGTAAAACTCTACATAATCAAGTCTCTCTAAGCTCAAGTAAGAATTGTGAAAAAACAAGAGTACACCAAGAACATTAACAAAATCTTAACACTCACGCTGTTAGTCTCAGGGCGGCTCTTGCGTGAGTAAGCAGCACTTTGGGGCTCCGTCTTGGTGCCAAACACACAAGCCAGCATAGTGGCTGTCTGCACATCACTGAGAGCCAGGTAATGGTCCAGTCTAGAGGTGAGGAAAATTAAAGAAATTACAAGATGGACTCAGGGTATGACTCTAGTGTGACTCATATTTCTCTCTCAAAGGCATTTATATAACATAACATGGAAAGTTAAAAGGCTGCTATCTACATTCTGTACAATTAATAAGTCTCTGTTATTAATTAATTATGGTACATGGCAAATACTTGCAACACATTCACAATTGATATGTCAAAAGTTCATCATAGCCCAGGTCTAACAGTGAAAAAGGATTAAATTGACAAATAGCTGGCAGGCCTCCAGAATTGCCACTAAAATAGTTGAGACAAATGGAATTGTTCAAACCTCTAAGCCTGACAGAATTGGAAGAAGTCAACTTACATGGAGTTAATCAGCTTGCGACCAAAGGGGTGATGGGCCCACGGGAAATCTGTGTTTGGTGTTGGACTAGGACCCATTGAAGCTGTGTGTGCTGCCAGAGACCATACCTGACAAATACATGCACACATATAAGTGATAAACATATCAAAAATAGACAAAACCTTATTATCTATGAAGAAGCAGCAGATGTATCGTACAAGTAATTGCCAGCCACTATACACCTACTGTGGTGGAAGAATGAATGGTGGAAGTAATGAAAGCATGTAAAACAAATTTGATATCTCTAGTATAAGTAAAGGGATGGCATGTGGAATGACTGAGATCAAACACAGCAACCTAAGTTGATTTGGCCACATTAAAGATGCTAGAGAGTGAAATGACAAGGAGAGTACATGAGTATGGTAGAAGCAGTGGCCGTAAGAAGACAACACCCAGTGAAATGGGAGGACAGAATGCTGGAGTGCAGCGGAGAAAGGGGAGAAAGGAGAGGATTAAAACATGCAAAGAGAAAATGTAAGGATACAAATATATGGAGATTTTTCTACCTTGGCCATCTTGTTGGGGAGAAATTTTTAGAAACAGGTATCAGATAGATAGATAGAATATTTCTTAAGAATTGAGGGGCCATAATTTGTTCACAAATACATAAAGAACATAAATATATTTCATATTGACTATATAGCAAATGTATCCATTACTTTGGCCTTCTAAGGAATCTGTTGTAAACAAAAATAAGGTAACTTATGTGCTTGATCTGGTATTACTGATTGTAAGGAGTTCTAATAATGATAAAATATAGTAAAAGTAGCATGCACATAAGCCCCACACACATGTCCCTAAACATTCCATTTGTAATCAGCTCATTTGTCACCTCATGATTCAAAGATAGATAGATAGATAAAACTAAAAAAATAAAATAAATATAGATAAAAATAAATAAATTAATAAATAATTTCCATGAATTATTGAATTATTGAAGAATGGCATCCATCCTCCTACCTGCACCAAGTCTTTGCGGCCCACAGCTGCAGCAGCATCCCTGTTGTGTGT
Source organism: Cancer borealis (assembly GCA_036785275.1). NCBI lineage: Eukaryota > Metazoa > Arthropoda > Malacostraca > Decapoda > Cancridae > Cancer > Cancer borealis. The sequence goes on along the minus strand of JAXIVD010000207.1, from coordinate 177,292 downwards.
GCAGCTGCCTACCACATCACCTTCATCCAGCCTACAACATAACAAATACACTTTCAACAAATGCTATCAATTATTGTGATTCCAAACTCTATCATCACGCATCACACTGCATCACAAGACAATACTGTCATTACCTACACACATGATGACATCACCAAACATGAAACACAACTGTATCACCACAACACTGTATTACCCTATCAAATCAAATATGTTACAACTATGTTAATATATACATAAAGAACATATATCTTCTGTTCTTTATTCTATTTTTTTCTAAATTTCTTCAGCTGTCCTTTTATTGCAAAGTAGAAATACCCAAAATAAGACTGTCATTGATTTCCCTCTGCTAGGATCCTAAAATGAATCAAGGTTACACTTTAAGTTTGTATCATGCCATTTCAGTGACATTGTTAGTTGTAACCTGTGGGGATCCAACACTTATCTGCAATCAGCTCAAATTCTCGTGGAAACCTTTCTTCTCTGATAATTTTTTTTTTTTACATTTAAGCTACAACTCTGTACAGTGTTGAAAATTGTTATATTTTTTCATTTCATGGTCTAACTTGCACCATAACTGGAAACAGTCATACCATAAGCTTCACTGCCTGATGGGCTTAGCAACACCCTCTCTTAAACTCACACATAAGAAGCACCAAGATCCTTGGAGAATGGCATCAGAGACTCAACATCATAAATAAGAACGTTGCCAGCCTTAAATGAACGGACATTTTCATCCTCACTCTTCCCTCGCTTACACTGCACCTTCTGATGAGAGATAAAGCTAAATGAGATATTTTCTTCACATTCACATTAAATAATAGTCATTTTCCTAACCTCTGGAGTATTGAGGGGCAAGAAATCTATATCTTTAAGGAAGTTAGAATTCAAAATACAAATATTCCATTTACACATATCACTTACGATGGAATATTCACAATGCTAAGCTCATGAAACAAATTATGGATGTTGATTGCTGTGAAGAACTCCAGAAAATTTTGAGTAAGTTGTGTTAGCCTTATTTCTCTTGAGAAATAAGGCTTAGTTATAGTTGTCAAACACTGATGTGAATCACATGTGGTGATGATTCTATGAACACAATAACAAACCATTTTATCATATCACACCACATCATTTCACAGCATCAACCTCATCATATCATACCACACTACCTTGACAGTATTTATTACCTCACTCAATTTGATTGTTTCATCATACTAAATCATATCATACCACCTCCACACATCCAGCATCACTTCTCACCTTATCTTGATAGTAATAATTGGAGATAGAAATGTTGTGGTCTGTTGAGGGGCTTGGGGAGGCATTGGGGTAGCTGTAGTTGTATTTAGGGGAAGTAGGCACTGCACCAGAGATCTGAGGAAGCACATTGGTGATGTATGCAGCCAGAGCAGAGAGGGAGCGTGGTGTGGAGGACTCAGTACGTGAAGAACCTTTCTTCAGGAATGTTGGCCGAGCAAAGCATACCAACATGTCTGTCAATAAGTGATAACATATATATGAGTCCCAACAAGAGCAACACTCTCTACTCAGGACCAGCCATAGCAACTCCTTTAACCATATATGTATGTATCTATCATCTTATTTTTTCTCATTCCCTTCAGGTGACACCATTTTAGGGGCTGAAGACTATCACCTCCATCACTCCACAATTAATCTTTTACTTCACAAGATATGCCAAACTTTTTCTAAAATAAAATAGATTTTCTTCATCATCCACCCTGTTCACTAGCCACTAGGCAGTGGCCTAGTGGCTAGCGGTTGGGCATACCAGCTCAGGGTTCCAAATTCAAGTCCCAGCACGTGCTGGCCACTTTTCTTTGCTAATACTGCCGAGTGGCCTAAGATCACCCACATTCTGCCATAACACTATCCTCAACAGGACTGCAAAGCTATATGCTCAAGGAGCTTCCGGCAGCATGAGCCTTTCTACATGCAACAAGGCATTACTTAAAAAATCTAACCCACGCTACTAAAAGGTAAAAGATAAGGTTGCATGAGTTTCAGTTTCGGTATCCATCAATGAAGATGCTCTCCAGAACGTCAGCCGGGCAAGCCCAATCCCCACTGTGGTGCCCGACCACAGCAGTTCCTCCCCAGTAAACAGCTTAAGCATCACAAGCCCGGGCAGGGACTCGATCTGCCAACCAAGGGAATGCAAGGCCAGCGCACTACCACTGTACTAGCCAGGAGGCCGACCATCTAAGGCCTCCATTAAGCCTATCGGCGCCACGGGTAAAGGATGAAAATTTTAAAAGATTAAAAAGTATCACTAGTACATGTTTATTTACATATCACTATACTGTTATATGGTGACTGTTTTATCACCATTTGTCTAACCCAAAATTCACATTTTACTTCTTCACATGCCTCCAGCCCTAATGCAGCCCATAGCATCTATATATGTGTATTGTACCCTTAGTCAACATGATCTTTACCTACCAGCACTTGAAAACCTAGCACCTGAGGTTCTGGGGAAGGGAACACGATGGTCCTGGTAGCTGCCATACACCTGTCCTGCTGGGTACCCGGAACTGAGCTGGGCTTCTACTGAACTGATTCTCTCATCACCCTGTGGAAACAGGTGAAGGTAAGATTGTTATTGCCCAATATCTTGTTATGAATTAATGAAAGCACTGCCTGCCTGCACAAAGTTATAGGTAGTACATACAGAGTACTGTATATCAATATAAAGGGATAAAAAAGACTTGCCTTTCATGACAAGCAGGTTCAATGTACAACAAATTACCTTGTTAGAATAACAAAATTTAATAAGATATCTTCTTCCCAAAAAAGGCTTAGAAAGATATCAAGAATAGTAATACTAGAATCTAACAATAATGAATTTATATCATTGTTGGCACAAAAACAAAAGATAACTTGCATGTCATTTGAAAATACTGTTAATTTTACAAAGAGGTGTTTGAGGCTTGCCAGCCCTTACCTACCAGCAATGCCTTAAGATGCATCACAAACACTCGTATACAGGGTTCCAGGCATGCCTTACGTTTGCGCTGGTACTGGCTTGCAGTGTTCTTTAATATCTGAGTGAAGAAAGATACAGAGCCTGAATTATCTCCTATTCCCACATGGAATAGCTGTACCTATAAACTTATCAAAAATCTATTTCTTTTCAGAATCTTTGTAGTATATCTTTTGCAACTGGACACAATTTTTGCTTTTGTAGAAATAACTACAGTACTGCGTACCTGAATAAACACAAATACTTCACAATGTTACCTTTATCCCAGTAGAAGTATCTAAACCCACCTTAAGTAGTTCAGCCTTGCAAGCATAGTCAATGGTTGTTCCATAAGAGAATCTGAACACTGGTGTGTGCTGACGAGGGTATGTGAGGGGGAAGTTGATTGTGAGGCAGACTGTGTGACCACGATGCTTTGCTGTCACCTGACACAGACGCTTCTCAATTTCTGTCTGTAAATAAGATATTGCAGCCCACACTTGAATAATTCCTATATTTTTCTATAATAGTTATCACATTTCATAATCTATTTCCCTGAATTGCATTTGCAACACTATGTATGACTATAATGTATGAACACAACCAGCATACAATGTCAATTCAGCATGTGCACCACATCAAATGACATATTTTTCATCAAAAACTTTGTAAAGCTCCCGAGATATTATTTTCAGCATTATGTTTGTTCACTTTCACCATAATTATCATCATCAGTCTCTGAGTCCACTGCAGGAGAAAGGGTTCTCCCAACTTTCTCACAAACCAATAGTAAAGTGAACCAATGTGCAAGGTTATAGTCATCTAAAGTGTAACCTTTATCTTCTAGATGATAGTATATTAATATACTCTTCATCTGGGAGGCTCCAGGTAGCAATGTACAGTGTTTGCATTACTGGCTCCAGGTTTAAAAGCTATAGCTTTATCTGTTCTGCTTTGCGGAAAAAAAGGTGATTAAATGATCCCCCTGAACTAAGTAATTAGATACCATATAGTTATACTAGGGTTAATGAGAGAGCACTACCTCTCTCACCAAGTTAAGCTGCTGTGAGCCAGAATTGAACTTGCAACATTTAGGTCACGAGCCAAGCACTGTACCACAGACGCACCTGGCCCCCTTCTGTTTTGGAAAGCATGGCATTGATGTACAAACATAGGTTACCATACACAGTCATCCACCTTCTCATATCCAAATAGGAATGATGCTAATAGATACACACGTGGCCTTTCCATTTACACCAGATGCAAGAAAATTAGCACAGTATGTACACAGAAGTGATAATGTCAAATACAAGACTTGCTACCTTGGCTACCAAGTAAGACGGTTGTAGTCCCACCTAGACATACGAACACCAAACCACTCCAACTTAAGTTATACTATTTTCTTATCTCTGCACTTCAATATGCCAAACCCCAGCTACCTTAGAACATTTGCATTGCCAAAGCAAGGATTGAAGAATTTTATTTGAATTCTAGGTCAGGAAGAGACAATTTAGGCTTGTCTCCTTTTATGCTGCAAAGCCCTGTTCACCTAGCAGAAAATAGGTATGGGATGTAAACCAAGGAGTTGTGACCTTACAGTCCCAGCACGAGTGGAAGGCTGGGACTCCTACCCTCCTGTAAGTGCAAGTATGTGTGTTTGTTTTTGGAGATAGTGCTTCCTCTAAGAGACCAGAAATGGTGTACATCACACTCCAAAAGGTAAACAGGCAGAAGGAAATATATAGAAATTAATTACTAAGGCGAAAATGGGTGATTCTTTGAGAAAAATTATGGAGTCTTAGGGTCAAAAGATTAAAATGTTGGAGGGCAGTCATACATGCCAGTACACCATTCAGGATCCTTCATCTTGTGACTAAACAGTGAAAGGATCTCATCATATGGGTTCTCCATCTCAAATAAACACAATTCTTGGAGGAAATTCCAAGTGACTAGAGATATGAAAATTCTTACAAAGCCATCTTACAGTGCACTAGATAACATTGTGTCTAATTACCACACAAGCTAAAGAATGAGATAGATACCTATCAAATATAAAAAATAGTTGTGTGGAAATGTCAGAAATCTTTTTACCTTTTTTTTTTAAAGTACAACCCATTCCAATCCTGGGTAATTTTTTTGTTATTATTTCTTATATATATATATATATATATATATATATATATATATATATATATATATATATATATATATATATATATATATATATATATATTCACATAATCGTCATTTAACCACAGAGGGGCTGAGGATGGCAGAGTCTGTTTGAACACTCCTGTGGTTTACATTGCTTTACAATCACCTTCACTGCTGCTGCCTCAAAATAAGGGTTACTATTAAGTATATAAAGACAGAAAAAAATTCAAATCTTAACGCCCGTTCTGTCATGACAAGCCGATCAAAACCTTCACTACTGACTGTCATCAGTGCCACTGGCTATGGAACTTAATTATTATCATTAAAAAATCTAATGCATTACTTTTAGTGCACTGTTAAGCTCCATCAATAACAAATAAAGAGGATATGATAGGGATCAGTAACCCAGGTAGTACTTACATACAAACAAACAACATAAAGGCACCAAAGGAAGACAGCCATACGTATTAAAGCTTTTAAAACCACTTCACAGTAAATGAACTCGGGCATCTAGTGGGGAAAAATAGTTGTAAACAAAATGTAGTATTTATCCATCAAACTGCAAAATAACATTCACATTTATGAATAACATATTTAGTTAATTAATCTGAATCTAATCTAATCTGAATGCAGGTAGAGATGTCACCCTATAATAACTTCTATTTATTAATGTTCCAAGTATTTAGAGTACAATTATCAATACTTACATTTACTGTTACTTGTATAAAATATGATTAACTGGTTCCTAAGATATATTTTCCATAAGGTGAGACCATAGCTGAGAAAGACCAAAACACTCGATGAGAAAGTAATGAAAGGCAAGATGATCTCACCGCTAAAATACCTTCATGCATATTTCCCATAAAAAAAATTTATTTGTTTGTAAAAGCAAGTTAATGTGAAAAAAGCAAGCTCCAGACATGAGGTTGTATGGCACTGCAGAATACACCTAGTCTACAAACATGTCAATGTTTCATAACTTTAAACACTGATCCCTTTCCTTATTCCAGAAGGAGAGGCAATGTATATTGAACATGAAAACTTCATCAAATCATGTATGCTATACAGCATTCATAGCTTCATTTATATATCATTATTTGCTTTTCACACAAAATCTGAATCTTCTTTCAAGGAGTGCTTGAAAAAAAAATTTTGCCAATTTCTGCTATGCCTAAATCAAACTATTTCAAAGTTCTCGACTATTCAAATTGCTATTTCCACCTCCTTCCTCATTTGCAAATGACTTGTTACACATTACTCATTACGTTTCCCTAAACTCCCAACATCACTTCATCTATCTAAACACCAGGCTGTTATTCCTCTACAGGGGACAGATAAGGTGAACATACACACACCCATACATCCATAAACACAGTTCTTTCACTTAGTCCCAAAGTCCTATATTAGGAAAGATAGGGTAAAGCAGTACATGCATGGAAGAGGTGCTGATACAAGAGGAAGGCTTGAACAACCAAGGAGAGCGTGTGTGAATAGGGAGAGGTGGAGGCTCTTCTTTCGTGGCCATCACCTTGGGGAACATTTTCGGAGGGAATGAGGCATCAGAAACTATAGATAGATAGATATCTTTCTTCTGTTATACACTTCATATTCAAACTCCAAGATATAAAAGGGTGATTGTTGGAAAGGGTTTATATAAAACTAACAACTTTCACTCTAAAAATTTAATATGTACCAAATTTATAGATAACAGTTAATTAAAGAATAATTTCTAATAATGTGCAGCACAGAGTATGAAAATTCTTGAGTACCAAGTCTCCAGTTTACAATATGTTTAATAAGTAATACCTTTTTCTTACTTAACAAAAGTCCTTCATACTCCAAGAAAACTATATTTGTCTAAAACCATGATGCAGGCTTAGAGCGGCCCAGAGAGACTTTTTCTGGACTCCCCTTTAACCTTGCATCATAGTTTCCTTATCATCCCTGGGTGATGAGCTTTCCACAGCGAGAGCAAGAAGACTCTCAGTATTAGTGATCAAAACGCATATGGAAGCTCATTTCTGATCTGGTTTTGAAAGACATGGAGCATTCTGGACACTGGATTTTCTTAGGCACCACCATCTTGGATTGCCCCACTTCTTTCCCAGCTGCCTCTTGCTGCTCCACCATCTTGCGCTGTCCTTTGGAATGCTGTCCTCTTCTCTTGAAACCCGAGCCTCCTCCTTTGGTTTTAGAAGCACTTTGAGATGGCAAGGATTTCTTGGGCAAAGATTTCTTGGGCAAAGATTTCTTAGGTAAAGATTTCTTGGGCAAAGATTTCTTGGGTATAGACTTCTTGGGGATAGATTTCTTGGGGATAGATTTCTTGGGTAAGGATGGTTTGGAAGGGGATGGGGAAGGTAAAGATGGTGGGGATGATGGGGATGACGGAGATGATGGAGGTGGGGTTGAGGGCTGGGAAGTTGGTAATGCTTTCTTGCTAGATTTCTTATCTTCTTCACCCCCTGAGTAGCTAGTATCCTCTATCTTAACCACAGGTGGGCCAGAGGCACTCGAGGTAAGGGTGAGCACCTTGACATCATCCTCCCCATCACTAACCTCCTCCTTCAAGGAGGTTACCTGGATGTCTCCCTCCACGTTAACAAATTCACTTTTTACCAGTTGTGATTTATTTTTCTTTGATGCCCCAAGTACTGGCACCTTCTCTGAGGATCCAGAGTTCCTGGTTTTTGGAGTCTCCTGTGAGTCAGAGTGCATGTGGGTGGCAGTATGCTGCCGGTACTGTGCCTTGCTACTGCAGGATATACCACATGTTCTGCAACGGTACAACATCTTCTTCACGTCTACCACTGAATCAATGTCCTCTAACTTCATGTTGCCCTTAAGAGACTGGCTCACTCCAGAAGGCAGCCTGGGACTGAGTGGATACTCACTCTTAATCTTCACTTCTCCCTCTTCCTCATCATCATCATCATCATCATCATCATCATCATCATCATCATCATCATTATCATCATCATCTTCATCATCATCATCATCATCATCATCATCTTCCTCTTCTTCTTCATCTAGCTCATCCTCTACCTCTAATTCATCCTCCTCATCCTCTATCAGTTCTACTCCCTCTTGGTCCTCTTCATCATCAAAATCATCCATTTCTTCATCTTCTAAGCTCTCTTCATCCTCTATCATCTCTGACTTTGTCCTCTTCCTGCCCTTCCACCAATGCCTTCTGTTTTGCTTAGTCCCAAAGGGCCGTGTCTCACCAGGATACATAACCACTGCATTCTTTGGAAGTCGGCCACGCCTTACACCCTCCACCACTGTACGCTCTTTCACATGAGACAGGGCCGCTTCACCACTCACCTCATGTGCATGCAGTAAGTGTTCTAGACATAGCTCAAACTCATCAAAAGTGCGGCCACATTCAGGCTCAAAGGTGCAATCAAAAAACAATAGTTTGCGTCTCTTGGGGGATGGGGTTGGTAAGGGACCTGGGGGACGGTCTGGCAAGTGGTCCCACTCTTGATCTGGGTGCCAACGGCGGTAATGGGCAACCAGTGGCCTCTTACAGCGATAAGCCATAGGGCAGTGGAGGCAGCGGAACCTGTAAGCACTGCGCAAACTAGGTGTGGCATGACGTAGTTGCTCTTCCACCGCCTGAGCTCGCTTTCTCATGGCCTTCTCATTACGGTAAGGATCCCGACCTCCACTGTCCCGATACTTGTGGTACTTGCGGTTGTGATTCTTGGATTCAGTGTTGGACCTGAAGAATACATTGCAGCGGAGACATTTGTAGGCACGTTGACCAGGGTGAGCCCGCAGGACGTGACGTGTCATGGCATTTTTCACAGGAAACTTGGCCTCACAATAGAAACATTTGAACTTAACCCGCTCTTTAAAAGCCATGTCATTCCTTAGAGCCTCAGGGAGAAAATATTCAATGGCCCCATCCACTACACTAACTTCTACCTGTGACATATCAACAGCACCTTTGTCCTCTGCCCCAGCTCCAGATAATGCCCTCCAGGTATCTTTTGGTGGTGGGGCTAAATCTGCCATCTTTTCTGGGTGCTGTCGTTTCTGGTGATAGCGCAGGCGTCCAGGATCCCTGTAACTGTTAGAGCAGAAATCACAGTGGTAGGGTGCTGCATCTTCAGGGTGATACCGTGCAACATGCCGAAACACTCGATGCCGTACTTCTGTGGTGAAGCCACAATTGTGAGGGCATGAGTAGTTTCCTCTTACACTGCGGCAACTGTGGCTGTTCATCTTGCGACATGTGTCAAAAATACGATCACAATGTTGGCAAAACCACTGGGGACGGCCAGGGTGTAGTTCACGCACGTGTCGTGCCAAGAGAAAGCGGAAAGTGTAAGCATTGGGGCAATAACGGCAACGGAACCGCTCAGCAGCTGCATGCACCTGCAGGTGTGTTAGCATCTGAGGCCGGGTGTGACAAGTCATTTGGCAGAGGCCACATCTGTGGATATAGTCAGATAGACGTCCTACACCTCCAGGTCCACTCTGTGCCTTATCCTTTGCCCTCTGACCACCTGTTGATTTGTTTGGGCTTTTCAAGTCACCCTCAGTTTCAGTACAGATTTTGAGCTTTTTGGGGGAGGAAGCATAAGAAGAGGCAGAATCAGAGGATCCAGGAGGGACTGCTTGATGCATCCTTTGCCGGTGCCTCTTGAGTGAGGTGTGGTCTCTAAAGCCCCGATTGCAATCTGGACATACAATTGGTCGCTCCCCTGAGTGTTGCCGCTGGTGACAACGCAAGTTAGTCATGGATTTGAAGGAGGCATGGCAAGTCTGGCAATGGTATGGTCGTTCATCACTGTGGGTGCGTTTGTGGATCATAAGTGGAGTACTATAGTGGAAGGCACGGTCACATTCATCACACTTATACATCTTCTCTGTATTGTGAGTCACCCGATGGCTGTTGAGGGATGACCGCACACTGTAGGTCTTGTCACACTTGTCACACCGAAATGGACCCGGAGTATCACTGCGAGGTGCATTCTGCCCATGTGGTTTCTCCTTCAATGCACTCTCTGAGATACACCCTTGACATGGGGGGCAACGGACTGTTGCTGCGGCAGACTCAGAATTCTTTGTTACCAGGATGAAATTGACACCACGCTGGTGATAAGCTTCCACAGATTCAGCTAAAGGGGAAATGGTTATCTGAGTTTGGGCCTCCCCTTCCACCTCCACTGACTCTACCACAGTAACCAGTGACAGCGCTCCCAGCACAAGGTTTTCCCCATTCACAATGACACCTCCCTCAAGCAGTTGGGGGGCTAGGGAGCCCCACACCTCTTCTGGAGTATGGCCACCGTTGGTCAATGCCTCTGGCAAATGTACCACACTGGCATCAACCTGCATTAAACTGGAGGCAGCACCTTTGATGACAAAAGAGCCTGAAGTCACCACTTGGCAAACTGCTGGTTCCTCATTCATCTCTCCTGACCCTTCTGCCATTTCCAGCTCAGCATCACACTCCACATGAATAATTTCCTCTTCTTTCAGGTAGTCTTCCCCTACCCCTTGAGATAGGCTAACTGATGGGGTGTCCAACACATTTGGGATAGAGGCAGTGTGTGCTTTGGGAGGCTCTTCACTGTTTCTGAAGCTTTCCTTAGGGGGGCTATCTGCTTCCTCTAGTGATACACTGTCACCATTCTCATCATCAGTACACTGGATCTTAATAATGCATGTTGAATTTAACTCCGTACACTCACTGCCACTATGATTATCTTTTTTGAATGCTTGATCTTTCTGCTGTTGGTTGCTTTCAGGGGACTGCATTCTGTTTCCCTGGCGGTGTGAGTCTTTGGTAACATTTAACACTTTTCCACCACCTCCTTCATCCCCATTTCCATCACCTGCAGCAGATGCAGCAGAAGCAGAACTTTCTCTTTGTTTCGATGGCAGGTGCGCTACCCTTGCTGAGCCATCCACAGGACCTTCACTTTTCTTTTTAGGACTCCAAAACTTTTTCCTTGATTCTGGTTTACTGTTGGCATCAACCTGCAAGGTGTCTACCGCTTGTTTGACATTTCTTCCTTGCACTGTGCCTTTCTTCCCTGTTGTAGTACCTCCCTCCTGCACAGTGTCTTCCTTCTGCACAATGCCTTTCTTCCCTTTTGTAGTACTTTGCTCCTGCACAATGCCTTTCCTCCCCTCTGTAGTACTTCCCTTTTGAACAGTGTCTCCCTTTTGCACAGGGTCTCCTTTTTTCACATTATCTCCCTTTGGTGTAGTGTCTCCCTTTTGCAAAGTGCCTCCCTTTTCTTCAGTACTTTCCTTTTGCACACTGTCTCCCTTTTGTACAGTGTCTTCTTTTTGCATATTGTCTTTTTGCACAGTGTCTCCCTTGTCTTCAGTACTTCCCTTTTGCACACTGTCTCCCTTTTTCACAGTATCTCCCTTTTCCACAGTGTCTCCCTTTTTTACAGTATCTCCCTTTTTTACAGTATCTCCCTTCTCTTCAGTACTTCCCTTTTGCACATAGTCTCCCTTTTTCACAGTATCTCCCTTTTCCACAGTGTCTCCCTTTTTTACAGTATCTCCCTTTTCTTCAGTACTTCCCTTTTGCACACTGTCTCCCTTTTTCACAGTATCTCCCTTTTCCACAGTGTCTCCCTTTTTTACAGTATCTCCCTTTTCTTCAGTACTTCCCTTTTGCACACTGTCTCCCTTTTTCACAGTATCTCCCTTTTCAACAGTGTCTCCCTTTTTTACAGTATCTCCCTTTTCTTCAGTACTTCCCTTTTCCACAGTGTCTCCCTTTTTTACAGTGTCTCCCTTCTCTTCAGTACTTCCCTTCTGCACACAGTCTTCTTTTTGTACAGTGTTTTCCTTTTGCATGGTGTCTCCCTTCTTTTTAGTACTTCCCTGTTGTACAATGTCTTCCTTCCCCTCTGTTGTACTTCCCTCTTGCACTGTGTCTACCCTCTGCTCAATATCTTTCTTCCCTGTTGTACTTCTCTCCTGCACAGAGTCTTCCTTCGTCTCTATCTGTGTTGTGTCTCTCTTCTCTGCAGTTTCTTCTTCTTCTAAAGTGCTTTTGACCTTCACAATGCCCTCTTCTATTACAATGTATCCTTTTGGAACAGGATCTAATTCTATAACGTCTCTATCTTGTACTGCAATTCCCTTGTGTAAAGTACTTTCTCCCATTGTGTCTTTCTCTAGAGTGACTCCTGCAGTGTCTCTTTCCTTCTGTGCATTGCCTTTTTCCCTTTTGTCTCCATGCTTAGCAGTTATATTTTCTTGCACCGTGCCTTCTTTCATGCTATCTCCCTCCAGTACATGGCTCTCTTTTGAGGTGTGTCCTTCGTGTATGGTTACTTCTTCCTCTAGTTGCTTGCTTCCTTCATGCAATGTACTATCCTTTACAATTTTTCCCTTTAGTACATTTCCTTTTCCCTCAATAGTAACTTCTTTGTCCAGAGTGTCTTGCGTATTCCCAGAGACATTTATGCTAACTCCCTTCTTAATGGTAATTTCCTTCTCTGTAGTGACCCTCTTCTTTGTTAAGTGTTTTTCCCTCACATCTTTCTGCTCCATCGACACTACTTCATCCTCATCATTTTCTTGTTTCACAGTGACCTGACACTCCACAATTACTCCCTCATCCAAGGTGAAGTGGTCATCCTCCATTTCCTCTTCATCGATGACTTCCTCCTTCACAGTTAGTATCTCTTCTTCTTGCTCCACTACATCAATTGGCTGACCCTTTCTCCCTGTGGCCTGCAACATTACAGTAGACTCTGGTTAGTCTCAACATTCACACACTACTGTGAGGGAGTCCGAGGAAGGGGCACTGAGCCTGTCAAAGGCCATAACAACATTTCATTGACTGCACTAACCAGAGTCTACTGTAAACAGGGCAAGTTCTGTAGCAGTCACCATAATGTTGAGACTCATCCTGGTATTATTTTTGTAATAATTTACAATCAACATGTACACAGGTGGCACAGAGGTTATCTACACTGACAGTAACTAGTATGCCACTTGCCACTCAGTAAGGTGATGCACTTCAACATATGACTACAGCACATGAAAAGGCAACACTGAAACAAATTTGTGTAATGCAGTAGTGCAGCCATTGTTGCACCCAGTACTCCCCTTCCAAAGACTCCTCCTTAATGAATAAACTATGAATAAACTAACAAGTTACATGTCAAAATGTTGTGTGCAAGCAAGTTGCCACAGTTACCAAACAAAAACAACTTCCTCTCTCTCTCTCTCTCTCTCTCTCTCTCTCTCTCTCTCTCTCTCTCTCTCTCTCTCTCTCTCTCCCCCCCCCCCCCAACATATTATACATAGCCCTACAATACACATTTTCACTTACAAGATATACTAACACTAACATACACCACACTACACATGAACAAATACTACATACAAAAGTTCACTTACCACTAACTTTATATTCCCCTTTTCTTTACATGCATGATATGCACCAACCCATATCAAGATATCAAGGAAGTAAGGATGTATTGACTGTATAGGCGTGGGATTGTATAGGTATGTGTCATGAGAGCAGGTCATCTTGAGGACCTCCAAGCTGAGGCAAACTGTGGGCTGCTATTTTGTGATGTGGTCAGCCAACACTCACATGACTGAATTTTGTTAACAAATAAGGAAATATTTACAAATAGGTTAGTCACATAAGTGTGAGTTCACATATAACAAGGTGTTTGTGTTTATGCTTAGCAAACTTGATACAAGTCTGATCTCACCACACAGCAGTAGCACAAGTTGTGAAAATAATGTTGCTTGGCTATGCATATAATTTTGAAGCTGCACTATATGGTGAGGACAGTAGATAAGGGAACAAATTTCTTCACATAGACCATAGCCACCCACTCAAGAAATATTCAGTTTCCTCATGCTGTATTTACACCAGTACAATGACATAGGGATCAGAGATTTGGACATGGCATAGGGCACATCAGTCAAGAGTGCGTGCTGTGAAAGTCAGTGAAAGGGTCGTGGAGTGACATGATACCAGGATGAGACCAATTGAAGTATGTATGAAAGGCGTGGCATGGGAATGGGTGAAACAAAATACATTTAGGTGGTTTAGTCATACTGAGTGAGTGCAGTTTGGGAAAATAATATGGATAGAGTAATGGTGCCGATAGAGGGAAGGACTTGAAAATTGAAAGATGTATTTGAATAAGGAGAGGTAGAAGCTCTTCTGCCATGACCGCAAAGTGAGCTTGAGTTTCAGTATAAAAGGAGACGCACGCATGTGACTTGCTAACCAACTCTCTCAAATGTGCACTGAACAGGCTAACCAACACCACCAGGCCATCAAAATATAAATGAATAAATAAATCAAAGAAAATACAAATACAAACAGCTACTTACCACCACCTCCACAGAGTTGACCTGACTACTGTCCAGTGAGGTATTGAGCACTGAAAACTCCTGTTGAAGACTCATGGGTTGGCCTGAGGGCAGAATGGAACCTTGGCCTGGTGACGGCTTAGCTGAGGGAAGAGAACAGAACTGGATATAATATGTATAGCCAAAATAAAACTAAGAAAGGAACCACGTATCCTTACAAATCAACTGTGGTTCATCAAAAACTGTACTTCAAAGAAAGCAACACTACTAGTCTTCTGCTCCTGCTGGGTTGCAATATCACACCTTGACTTAGCATCCATACCTATTTTCTAGGTGAACATAACTAAAATATGAAAGGAGAAGCTTTAATTGTCTCATCCTTTCCAGGATTTCATTGAGTCAAATGTTTTAACTACCACACCACTAATATCACTAATATCTATACATCTTAGATTCACCTACCAATGGCAAGGCTACGCAAGGATTGTGGACTAGAGACTGAGCTGGCAGCTGACACATCTCCACCTGCATTGTTGTCTGCTGTACCAAGGGCTGCTACAGCACTACTGGCCTCTGTGGTGCCCCTGCTCTCCAGTGGTGTCCTGTGCTGGGCCTTCTCGACATTCTTTGAAGGATTAGTATCACCCTCTGTGGGACAGGACAAATAATTTACTTTAGTACATAGTAAAATAAACATAAATAACACGTTTCTTGCTCATAATGCTGAAAAATATAAATTACATCAAACACATTTCTGGTGTTATTTCCTATTTTAGAAGGATACATCCCAAAATCAAACATTTCTACCACAAGAAAAAATTACAAGCTAGGGTCAAGTAAATACCTTGTCTAGCTGAGTCAGATCCAGCATCATCTTCATTCTCTCCAGACAGATTTGAAGTGTCCTGATCCTCTCCTAGAAGACCCAACTCTCTTTCAGCTTCACCTTCACATTCAGACTCAACTGGAAGAAAGGACATTTTCATATCACAAACTACACCATGGGATACTATTCTAAATAAATGAATAAATGAATAACCAGTGACTATTACATTGATCAAGAGAAAGGACCAACACACTCACCTGGTCCAAGGGTGGCTGCATCAGAGGGGAATTCACTGTCAGCACTCTCGCCTAACCCAACCTCCTCCCCACACAACTGTGACACAGATGGAGAGAGGATACTGTCACTGCCATCATCACTGAAGACTCATCAAAATAAAATAATGCAACACAAATGGAGAGAGGATACTGTCACTGCCATCATCACTGAAGACTCATTAAAATAAAATAATGCAACACAGATGGAGAAAGGATACTGTCACTGCCATCATCACTGAAGGCTTATTAAAATAAAATAAAAAGTATGCCAACATGGCATACATCTGAACTACATAATTCATACTTTATATTGTAGTTTATAAATTTTTCATATACCCACTTTGGAAATATTAGAAGTGGATAAACAGAGTATTGCATGGAGGGAGATGACAGGCGGTGCTTTGATCATGTAGTGAAGGAATATCAGAACACAGAAGGAAGGGGACTTTCCTGCCATGGTTACCCCCTTGAGGGAAGTATCAGATGTATAAATAGATGGATACTGAAATACTTGCATCCCAAAATGAGACACATACAATCATGAACTAGCATTCTGCCTTCCAACTGTCACACTTACTGTTCCTCTGAAATAAAGTAAAAAAGAGGAATGCTAATAATATTCATACAAATCACTAAGCTGCTCACCCTCTGCAGGTGTTGGTCCACTCTCCAGATCCGCAGGCTGTGGTCCCTGGCCCATGTTACCAGCTGATGCTCCCCTGGTTCAGTGAGCCGCCACTCAAACTCTAGTACCATGTCTGAGTGGCCTACAAAGGTATGCACAGGAGCAGCCACATCCCGCACCGCCCACAACAGAAGTGGATTCTCCCCACGCCGCAGCTGAGGCGCCACCACTGTTACAACACCTTCACCAAATGGCTGTAGAAAGTATAAGTTATGTGAAAATACAATAAACAATAATCCCCATGTAAGTTCACAAATTAATAAAATAATATAACACAAGCTTTTGACATTGGTTGTGTATTTGTTAGTACATCATGTATGGCAACACTGTACTCACCGTGTATCTAGCACGCCATACAGGGGACAAAGTGTTGATGAAGTTCTCAGCCTTGCGGGGATTGGTGATGTCAAAGAACTTTACGGTGCAGTCCTATGGGAAAAAAAAGAAGTACTAATGAGAACTCTGAGGGTAATAAAAGAAAACATACCAGTACTGTTGCAGTGACACTACTCACATTAGATGAGGTAACCAAGTGGCTCTCATGGTTAGGAGACCAATCAAGGCCCTGGATCTTGGAGAGGTGGGCAGAAATGAACTGTATGGGCTGGGATGTCTTGCGGTTGTCCCACACACGTATGTCACAGTCATGACCTGATGCTAACAAATTCTGGTTCAGCTTGTTCCACTTGACTTGTGATGCCCCAGCTAATTGGGAAGAAATAACGGAGTCAGTAAACTACTAGAGCAATGTCAGTCCAATATATACACAAACAGACACACAATGACCCAACAATTCAGATATCTATAGTAACTGTGGAAAAAAAACCAAGACAGATAGATACAGATACAAAGATAGACTCATATATGATTAAATCAGCAAATGAAGTGGACATTAGTTGAAGGCTACTACCTATTGTATTATTAGTGAGTATGCAGTTGACACATCCTAAGAAATATTCCCATGCAGCAGCTTTAGCACCTGGATACACCAGCTACCTATCTCTCATCTTAATGTATTTATTCAAATCATCCTCCAGTCACTGCACACACACAATAAAAAATCAATAAATAAGTAGGGATAGTAGTAGTCCTGTTTAGCTCACCAATAGATGAAAGTGAGGACACAGGCTTGCGTGGCTCTCTTGTGTCCCATATGTGAACAAAGGTATCAATGGAGCATGTGGCTAATACATGGGGGTCCATGCGGTGCCAGTTGAGGTCAGTGATGGTGCGGGTGTGGGCACGCAACGAGCTGGTGCCATTCAAGCTGCTGTCACTCCACTGACAGATCTCAGCACGCTCCCCAAACTGTCAAGAACAAAATTATGTACTACAGTTTCACATAGCAATTTATATTTCTATCAATCCATCTATATACCTGGTTTACATCCCTATTAAAAGTGAGTAGCCAAGACAAGATATTTAGAGTTGAGGGAGACTTTACTCTGCCCTCCCCCTCTGCACCCTGTCTTTTCATCAGAGTACAGGGGGTTTCTCAGATGCCTACCTCAGTACATTTTGGATGCCTTTTTCAAGCCACAAGGAATACAGTGCTGGTATTTTTACAGCCTCAACCATATCTATTATTATTCTTCAAGGAAAAAGAAAATAGAACAAATATTTATCCAGATCCCAGAAAACTGGAATTAACATAAAACACCTTTTTTATTAGTTAGTTTTGAATCTGGCTTTGTTTTGAGACTTGTTATATATTCATCGGTGGCGCAAGAAATAAGTTTCAGCAAGACAGTTACGGTGGATGGTTATTTGTCACAATTTAATATAATTTTCATTTAACTAAATGTATAAAGTTTTAGGGAAGTATCTGGTGGAGGTATGGAGGTGTTGGGCATAAAATACAGCTCTGAAAAATTTTTTTGAATGGGAGGAGAGGTTCATATGCATCTTGCAGTATATTTATACATACAGGATGAAAATAATCTAAGATGTGCCTATAATTGTACACTTGTGCTAGTCAATGAGCTACACAACTCACAGCCAAAACAAAAGTGTGTCCCTGGCTCTGGGTTGGGTTCCATTCTGCAGCTGTGACATCATACTTCTGCTGTGTACGGCTGACCTTCTTCACCACCTCTGAGGGATTGTCCAGACGGATGAGAGCAAGAGCACGGCGCCTATGGGACAAGGAATTCATAGAGAATTATAATCCTTATTATGTTTCCTTCTATCTTCTCTATCCTCTATATCGATCAAGATCTCGTTGTTGTGTTTACCTTCAGCATCACCAGCCTCTGATTCCACGCAGGATAAAGGCCATAACGGGGAAGTAGTTATGTGGTATTGCCAACTTCCAACATTGGAAACAAGAGTTACACTAACCTAACTTGTAAAACTCAGCACACTTACCCGGCAAGCAGTGTGTATTCTCCCCGCCAGTCCAGAGCCATGGCATTGGCCTGAAAAACAATTTTTAATAAGGAAAATTAGAAGAAAACCTGATATTATAGGATATAATTCTCTTGAAATTTTAATTTTCTGGAAAATCTCCAATGAAAAAGTACTGATTTTCAAGGGAAACACACGGCTGATTAATTAATGCACATCAAATAAAACCTGTAAGAAAACGGTTAAACTGGAGAATAGGTCCGTGTCACGTACAAACACGAAACGCACATATCAGTTAGAAGACTCGGTAGTGGTTCCAGAAACGTAAAAAAAAATGAGGTGCTCACTTCTAGTTTGGCCGTATATAGCACTCGAAAGTGTGGCGCCACTCCACAGTTTCTAAGTCCAGCGAGCTCCCTCCCTCTGTAAAGTAAACACTGAACTGATTTTCTTTTGTTTTACTGTGATTTGTGGGTAATGGCATATAAGAATTTCATGATATCTATAGAATTCAACTGACCAATCGTGGTGCCGCCCGTCAGTGCTATTCGTGCCGCTACCAATCACAGCCTTCCACACTCGGTTGAGTTACGCTTTTGTTTTATTTTAGGGACAAGTCAGGTGTATCGATACAGGTTCATGTCAGTTGTTGATATGGCGTCCAGTGGATTACATCTTCCAGAAAATCTTCCAGTGTCTTGTGAAGGATGTTATTTGTCCTATGGCGATTTTTGTGGGACATATTTCAACGACTGTGAAGGGTTACTAAAACTGTTAGTCAGACATGGTTTAATGCCTGAAAAAAAACTTTGTGAAAACTGTGGGAAGGTGCCGGCTGGATATACGTAGGAAGGCACCCACCTCCATCGCCTGAACAATAACCACACCACACCGGTAAGTCATAACGGTTTCATTTTGGAGGTCCTTTGTTATGTTAGGTTAGTGTCCTACGGGGATTCCAGGGTGGGCGCAGCTCCTGCTAGGTTAGGTTAGGTTAATGTCTGAGCAGTGGGGTCCAGGGGGGGCGCAGCCCCCCCTGGTTAGGTTCAGGTTATGTTATGGTTATGGTTAGGTTAGGTTAGAAAATTTCGATTTTTTTTTTTTTTTTTCCCGAATTTTTTCAATTTTGAACGGCCATATTTCGCTTGATTTTCATCCCCCCCCAAAACCCACGATTTCCCAGGCTCCCCCAAGCTTGTTGGAAGGGACAGGGGGGGAGGGGGCGAATCGGGGTGACGGACTTATTCTCCAGAATTACCAAGAAAACAGTTGTCTACTTGTATGTCAATAAAAAAAAAAGAATTATCAGAACATGCCCCAAGCTTTATCAAAGATGCAACTGGACTCTTTCCTTGCCAGCCAAGGAACATTCATGACACTTGTAACTCCTCCACAGACACCTTCATGAGGAAGCTGAACCTGCCTCTGCAACGGATCATGACAGCCATCCTATACACACGATCACTTCAGTAGGTGCACAGAGCAACTCAATCAATCCTATGACTACTAAACCACGTCAGGAGTGAAGTACCAAGTAGGGGGAGACGTGGAGTAGAGTAAAATGTAGGAGCGATGGAGTACAACGTAGAGGCGGCGGAGTACCATGTTGACCGCGAACATGACACCAACGCGAGACAAGTAATCAGACACAACTACCATTAACAAAACAAACGAATATAATGAACAAAGGAAACTATTAACCCATTACAAAGGCAAATCATCCATTATCTAGTCTACAAAATGGGGATAGAAGTGGAGCGTGCCAGGGTTGGGGAGTTACCCGCGCAAAGCTACACCATCGTCCGTCACCCATTTTCATTCCCGTCGCGAATCTCCCTTAATAAAGCCTTGCCGCCCTTCAATTCTTCCCTGCACCTACCTGGAGCTCCCTGTGTTCTGCCACCACACTCTCGCTGCTCCATCTTGCCGCCATGGTACGCTGTGACCTTTTAAAGTGCCAAGCAGCCCAGATGTGCCTTTGTAACGGCTCTCCTTTGCTATTCTGAACTAAAAATGGCAGAATAAAGGCCACTAAGGAGTTCCTGATCCCTTATCAGTGTACAACCTAGAAGAAAAGCATCGTTAGAGTACTGCAAGACTCCTTTTATACACAATGCAAAGTCAGATTAAGGTATTCAATACTCTTTATATATAGCTGATTCCTTATGACATGATTATTTACTCGCTATCTCACGGGATTTCAAATAGCTGGCATTACTTACTAATATCTAATATAAACCTTCTTTTGAGGCATTGCTAGGGTGTTGTAAATGATGGTGGTAAAATATAAATGATTGTGGTGCATTGATTAGAAGTTTAAGTGGCCTATATTCGCTACATAACTACAGATAGTATGGAGGCGTAGTTAGGCTGCCCTTAATTAACGCTGTATTACATGGGGTATTTATTAGATAGGGTTAGGAAAAGGGAGAATAACCTAAATACAGTCAAGGAAAGAAATATCAATAAATACAAAGTTGTTTTATACCTAATCTTTACAACACCAGCTCAAATGGTTAATTATCCTTATCTACGGGTACTTCTGATGTTTCACTGGTGTTTTATTTAATCAATCCACATTTTATATAGTATGTGTAGGTAGTTTTTTTAAGTTCATTTAGTACATAGGTGGTGAGTAGGTGAAGGAGTGCCGTTGTAAAGGTATTGTTCCCTTAATACATCATCTGCTGTGTGTTTGTGCATTGTGCAGGTGTCTGTATGTGTGTGTGTGTGTTTGTGTGTGACTGTGTGTGTGTGTGTCATCAAGTTCCTGATGTGGACACTCCTAGAATATAAGTACTCCTGTGTAGACCAAAGGAAGTTAGTAGTTACCTGGCTGTCACGTTACCTGTCAGATTACCTGTCATTCATCTCCAGGTGATTCCAGCCTCCCTCTACCTGGTGAGACATTGTTACCTCTGCCTGCTTATTAGTTCTGAGATATCCTTAGATAACCTGACCTACCTTGACTTAAAGGAAGACATGGTTATAATAGTGATAATGATAATAATAATGATAATCACGTACTTGTTATTCTAGACCTAAAGTTCCACGTATGTACATTACTGAAATACAATACATTATTAAATAAGACTCATTTCACATGATAAACCATAATGACAGGAATGGTTTGGCCCAGCAGCTCACCAAATAGATTGTGTAGTGAGTTTTATTGATATTAACTGGTATCAAATGTATATAGAAATGAGTAGCCAGGTGGTGCCCGGCATGCATTGGTTGACACTGTGAGGTAGACTCTTATACAAGCTGTGCTGAGGTGGCATCAAGGATTATAATCATTATATACAGTATGTTATAATTGGGTGGCATCCATGACTGGCCTGTGTACTACTTTTTATTTTAGTTTGGGGCTGTCTTGAAATATTTGACACTGGATTCCACTATAGATGTTGTATTAATATGGTGTTAAACAAATATGAATGATATGACAAGTTTAAGATAATCGAAAGAGATAGAGAAAGTTAGTTCTTATTTACTAGCTTATATGTGAACTTTATAGTTAAATAAACTGTAATCTACTTTTACAAGACTGAAACTTGCCATTTTCTTTAGCTTTGGTTGCATCCATCTTTTACACGTCAGAAAGCTTGGCTACATCACCACTACTTTCATGAAATATCATACATACTCTTATCACTTCCTCTTTCATACCTTTCTGTCTCCTCATTCTCTAGTAATGACACCCTCATGTGCTTACCCATTGTCTATTATACTGACATATCACACATTTACACTTACTATATTTAGAATTTCATAGTTCACCTATACACTCAGGTACATATATTTTTATCCTTAGTTCCTCTCCCACACCCTTTCCTTCTACCTCACATTCTCTCTCACCACAGCTGATATACACCCAGGATGAGGCTGCGACGCAACCTGCTATGGTGGCTCAAGATTGGCATAGGGGTGTTAATGCTCCTGGCAGTGATGTACGTGATGGCACACCACTCCCTTCCTGATGACCATCCCACCAAGCGCAATGCACAAGAGGCACCATTCTTGCAGGAACACCCACCAGTAACTCTCCTTGCTGCCAACAGAAATGATGACCTCGAAAAACATATTGCTCACAACTTGATGAACAATGGTATTTAGTGGTTTAGGTGTATAATTTCTGCTTCTAAAAAAGTTATTTTTTTCTGTAAAGAATAACCTAATTGCATTAAAAGAATGTGAAAACAGACTGAAAAAATGTTAATGAAATTAGTATATTTTAACCATCAAATAGATGAAGAGATAGAAAGTAGAGAAAGATGGTGACAAATCAGCAAGGGAGGGAAACTGCATGTACATGGACTGAGCAAAACACATTTATTGACTGATAAGTAACTGAGGATGTAGATGAGATAGAGTACAGGGCTGGGAGGATCTGAAAGTTCGGCCACTTTGGACAGCCTCGGATTAAAAATGTGATGGAGAGGATAAAGAGGATATGTGATTCTCATATCAGAAAGAATATAAAAGAGTATGACTGCATGGGTGGGAGATGAATTTATAGTGTAGTCGAAGTGTAAATTTGAATGATTGATGTCCATAAATGTAAATACAGAAAGAAAACAATGAGTTGAAATGGCAACATATTTGTTCTCTTTCAGTCATCTTGTACTTATAACTTTCCCATTTTGAAAGCAAACTGACATATTACCTTATCAAATGCTAGCTAAAGATTCAAAATGTAAAATTTACAATCTCATTATACACTTTAAACATTTTTCTTGATTTTCCATGTGTTCACTTAATATTGCTAATATATGATACACTATTTGATGGAATCATGATGTTTTGTATTCAGGAATCTAAATGCTTTTCTTCTTCCCCAGTGCCTCTGCATGTCCCAGAGGGTAGCATAGACTGGAATGACCATGCACTTATGGCAGCAGAGGCAAGGCAGGCTGGTCCTGGAGAGCAGGGACAGGCCTATGTACTCCCATCACACCTAGCAGCTGAGAAGGATCAGCTATACAGGGTCAATGGATTCAATGCTCGTGCTTCAGATGACATTGCTCTGAATCGTTCCCTGCAAGACCTGCGTCACTTAAAGTGAGTTGGTGGGAGGAATATATATATATATATATATATATATATATATATATATATATATATATATATATATATATATATATGTGTGTGTGTGTGTGTGTGTGTGTGTGTGTGAGTGGTTGAAGGAGCCTAGCGAAGAGATTTTTTTAACAATGTGCTGAAGAGTTGTAGTTAAAGAAAAAGTAAAAAAATGTTTGGTGTTGTCTCCAAAGCAGTGAAAAATATGAGTAGGTTACAATAGGTTATGGACAATAACTAAGTTGAAGGCTTGTTCACCAGGTTGGTTAGTGAAAAATCATAATCAGAGCTGGTGGTGAACATTGAAATCCACAAAAATGATAATCTGCAAAAGGAAAATGAGTCAAGATATGTCCCACTTTGGAAGTCAATTAGACAAAGTCAAAGAATTTAACATAGTTGGAAGAATTAGGTATTATTCCACCTTCATGAATTCTGGTCCTCCCCTGCAGGTGCCAGGACAAACTGTACCTGGCAAAGCTACCTCGGGCCTCAGTTGTTGTGCCTTTCCACAATGAACACTGGTCCACTCTCCTGCGCACTGCTGTCTCTGCCATCAACCGTTCTCCTGATAGCCTACTGCATGAGGTGATCCTGGTGGATGATGCCAGCACTAAAGGTAAAGATCTGGTGGGAAACAGCAATCCGATCTAAAATTAGCACCCTCATGTTCTCCTTTTCCAAGTGTGAATATGATAATTAAGTATGTAGTTTTAATCTGAGTCATTACTTCAGCCCTGATCTGCCATGAATATAATGTATAGTAGTACTGATGGACATGTTTAAAGTAGCCTCATTCACTACAGCCTTTTATCCACCATTCAGCCCCACTCACAAACCATTAGTCTTTCTCTCCATCAGGGTTCCTGAAGACCAAACTTGATGACTATGTGCGTGCCAACCTCCCTAAGGTACGGGTGCTGCACCTGCCCCAGCGCTCAGGGTTGATTCGGGCACGGCTAGCAGGGGCAAGAGCAGCACAGGGTGAAGTGCTCATTTTCCTTGATTCACACACGGAGTGTACCACCAACTGGCTTCCACCACTGCTGGGTGAGGTGGACAAGAGTCAAACAGACTTGTTTTGGGATTGCTCAGTGGTGTGAATGGGAAGGTATTCTGGTATTGTCAAGGAAAGGTTAGGGGGCAGGAATATCATACATTTTCATTTCCTGAAAAAAAGACCATGGTCTTGGTACAAAACTTCAAGCCTCTGGAATTTTAAAGTCAAAGCATGGGTGGATGTGTGGAATGGAAGAGTGTATGAAGACATTTGTTACATCAACTATTATATGATTTTGATAAACCTCTTTTTAACATTCCATATAACTATTTTCATTTGGCCAATCCTGGACATTCTAGAGTATTTAGTCTTATGTAATGATATGCTGGGATTATGTGAATCTAAACTGAGACTGAAAAATGAGATGAGGAAGTAGTATGTGAAATTTGGGGAGAATGAGCATTCTATGGGATAGGAGAGTGGGTTCTATGAATAAAGTAGATAGAGTATGAAGGATTATCAATGCATGAAAGCTAGTGTTATGGTAGGAGCTTTCTCCTATTTCATTTCCTCCTCCTGCTCCTCCTCCTCGGCCTCTCTCTCACTGTATTTTAGCCCATCCTTGTAACATTCAGTCACTCATCTCTCTCCTTCACCTCCTATCCCACAGAGCCCATTGCAAAGGACTACCGTACTTGTGTTTGCCCTTTCATTGATGTCATTGACTATGAGACATTTGCATATCGGGCACAGGATGAGGGTGCACGTGGTGCATTTGATTGGGAACTCTTCTACAAGCGTCTGCCTCTACTGCCAGAGGACAAGAAGAACATGCCTGAACCCTTCAGGTGTGCCTGCTGTCTTTCCTTAGATCCTTGTCATTGTTTACCATCAAGTCTCAATTCCCTCCGCAAATATTTTTTTTTTTTTTTTTTTTTTTTTTTTTTTTTTCACTCTTCTTAGACTGAATTTACCCAAATGGATTAGTGCATGGTTCTTTTCTGTTTCTAATTCAGGATGTAAAATCTTCTTTTCTTATTTTCTGAGCAGCAAATGCCACACACAAGACTCACACTATTTAATGTCCACAGGAGTCCCGTGATGGCTGGAGGACTATTTGCCATAAACAGCAAATTTTTCTGGGAATTGGGTGGCTATGACCCTGGGCTTGACATCTGGGGTGGAGAGCAGTATGAGCTGTCCTTCAAGGTGAGGCACAAGACTGTTTGCACCAAGTTTCGTTGGCCAGCCTTGAGTGTTTGTCACTGAGATAGGTTTGTCTCAGGTGGCAGTGAAAAGAAAGTGGCTAATATGGGGCCTGGTATTAGAATACACTTCACTAAACAACAATTGAATCATTATTGAAGGGACTCATTGGAAAATAAGGCTGAGGTGATTCAAGCAATGGTGTTGTTTGCATGTGGATTCACTTTGTGAGATAATACAAGAACATAAAATTATAAACTGACCAATTATGATATTGAATTAGGATAGGAGATTGACCTCTAACAATATATTAGTATATAGAGAACGCTGCAGACAAACTCCTTTTAACCAACAATTTAATTCTTCTTGAAGGTTACATTGTCTAAAAGTGCACTAAATGCATATCCATAAACATATATATATATATATATATATATATATATATATATATATATATATATATATATATATATATATATGTATATATATATATATATATATATATATATATCAATTACAAAAACAAGCATCTCTAGTTGTGCTTGATATGTTTTAATATTTTCACCTGATTCTGAGTAAGTGCATCACAGCTAATGATGTTGCTTGTTAATAACACTATTTACTGCTGCATAATCAATTTACACATGAGTACTGCCAGGATCAGACTCTCATGGCTTTGAGGCTACTGTTTTACCAATTTGGACACTAATAACAGCTTTGCAGGAATGTTGAAGCTGTGGACTGTATCTCCATGTTTGGCCTTCCCAGATATGGCAGTGTGGTGGCACCATGGTGGACTCTCCGTGCTCCCGCATTGGACATATCTACCGAAAGTTTGCTCCCTTCCCTAACCCGGGTGTTGGGAACTTTGTGGGCAGGGTGAGGCTAGTAGATGTGATATACTAAAAAGGAGGAAGGAATAATGGAAAAGAGGTGAAGAGGGAGGAATTGGATTAGAGGTGTGGGTAGGGAAGGAGAAAATATGACAATGGAATGCTGGAGAAAGAGCTGAAGAGGAGGGAAAGGGAGCAGTGAACTTGAAATAGGAAGGGAGGTATGGTTCTTGAGACTGGTGTACAACTGTGGCATGAAGATAATATGGTAATTTCATAAATTTAACTAACCATCTCTAGTCACTGTACAGTACTCATTAAACGTCCTGGCTGGGCGGCATGTGTCAGCTAGGATATCCTTCACCTGTGGTGGGGACTAGAAGAATTCTACCACTGTAATCCACAAGCTTCGTAAAAGGCAACAAGTGGACGGAGCGAGGGGTCTGGGAAGCCTCTCCTCTGTATACTCTCCTACAAAAAGACAAGACACAGAAGGGGAGGGGAGAGTAATGTCTCCATGAACCCTGGCATGCCTTGTTTTGGCTACTCCTTTCAGGGGGATGATAGCCTAGTATATAGACAGATAGAATAAACAAGGGAAAATCATAACTTAAATACTTTGGAAACCAACCAACCACAAAAGTTATGTTTCCTCACAGGTATCTGATGGCAGTTTTGAGTTTGGAGAAGATTTTAAATCCCATTTAATCATAGACCACAACTTTTCAATTGACTTTGACATCGCCCAGCTAGAAGTTCTTGTGAGTAGTATTGTATTCTGAAAATTAAACCCACTGTAAATCTAACATTGAAAAAGATAATTCTTTCATAATTGTGCACAACGTAAAAAAACTATAAATCAATTTATAATTTGTTGATTCACCATATTACACACTAATTTGTTTGAAGAATTTCTTTGCTAGAATAATACCTTTATACATATTCACTGCCTTGATTCAACAGACTTGTTTGCGACAGTAATCATTTAGTATTGGGGAAAAAAAAAACATCTACCTGTTTATGTATCTATAATGATGTTTGTTCTTTGAGATTCCCTCAAGGACATGGCAATAGCAGAAGAGTCTCCACCTTCTATCGATATGCTTCATCCTTAAATGTTAAATCCCCTAATTTTGTAGGGAATGGTTTTCTTACACCTACAACATCTTCCCTATCCTATTCCCTATATATATCCTCACCATCTCATTCTCTCATATTTTCTACAGTCGACTAAGCTAACTTAGGATACTGCATTTTACAATCACCACTCAACAATGCATTCTTTCTTTAACTTAGTACTATATGACCTCTGATGTCTGGTGCTTAATTTATTTGCATTAATTCACTCACTTTTTCTCTGACTCGGCATCTCAAACTTTCCATATGTATTTTCAATGCTCTTTCCATCAGAGTATTGGATAAATATACATTGTAGAAGTATTTGGTTTAAAGTTATGTATGCGCAAGAGAAGAAAGATGCTTAGAGATGAGTTGATTAAATTACAGTAGGTATTCTTGAACTCGGTTGTCAACTAGAATAGATAAAAACAAGTTGGTTTCATTAAGTATAAAATGAGGTAGCTTAAGAGTGCAAGGACAGCAGAATAAGTAAATCTAACCACAGATAACCTGGCTATGTAGTGAACAACACCTCATGTAGTATTTCAGGCTACGTTTCCACTTGTCTCCAGCATGCCATTGATGATTTTTCTAGTTGAAAAGGTTTCTTTTAAACCAGTTAATCTCAAATTCCATGCAAGAAAGCATTTCTGTGAGAAAGCATCAACGCTAAAATATTGTAGAAGCAGCAAAGGACTTGGGTTATTTATTTGTGTTCCTTCACACAGAATTATCGTCGTGTGGCTGAGGTGTGGATGGATGAATATGCAGAATTCCTTTACAAACACCGACCATCCTACAATAGTATTGACCCCGGGGACCTGACAGAGCAGCGGGCCATCCGCAAGAAGCTGAACTGCCGACCCTTCAGCTGGTTCATGAAGGAAGTGGCCTTTGACCTTACCAAGGTGTATCCTCCCATTGAACCCCCAGATTATGCTACTGGCAAGGTGTGTGTGTATATTTACCTAGTTGTGTGTGTGTGTGTCATTCACTATGGTCTTGAGGATTATACTATGGACTCGTGATCCTAAGCCTCCTGGAGAGCTTAGAGCTCATTATAGCCTGATCAATGGGTGAGGCTTTGACCTTTCACACACCATACATCCCATCCTCTTGCTCAAGGAGGACAGTAACTGCTTGGTCATCAGTGAAAACTTTGCACCTTGAGCAAGGCATGAAGTCAAGCCTGTCGAGTGACAGTCCGAAACATTACCACTGAGCAGTGCAGTGCAGAGCAGTGCACTGATTTTTTTTTTTTTTTTTTTTTTTTTCCCTCTCCTTTTGTGTGTGCGTGTGTGTGTGTGTGTGTGTTTACATTAAATTAATGGGAATTAAAAAAGGTGGAGAAAAAGTGGTTGAAAATTTTCATTAAAAGGGCAGAAATTGCAAAGGTGGAAATCTTAAGTGTAGGAAAGCACATGAATAAAATAACGTAATGGCTGAAATTTTGAAATGCAAAGGAGAAACTGTAACTTATTACATGTGATTCATAAGTAACTTACCCAAGAAGTTAGTGAAAATATCTGCAGAAAGGCAACTATCAATTAACTTTAGTTCTTTAGTGGATTCTTGCACTGTTTTTTCTTGGTGCCTCCCATTCTATGAAAAAAACTATTACCCTATTATTTAGCCCTGCCTGGTATTTGTACTCATCCTGTAAATTCCTCCCCTCCCCCACCAAATCTTTCCTCTTAGTTTGTTTCTTCTATGCACAGCAGCACAGTATCCCCCTTCTGCTTTAGAGTAAACCACTCCCTTCATAGATTCAAAGTGTGGCCAGTCCTGAGCTGTGTATAGACACCCGCTACAAGCGCCATGGGGACCGCTTTAGCCTGGAGGAATGTGGCAGGGGAGGGGAGCAGGTGATGCATCTCACCTGGCACCGTGACATCAGGGCAGGGCGACGCTCGGTGTGCTGGGACGTGTCTAGTGGTGACCCCCGCGCTCCAGTACTACTCTATAACTGTCATGGCATGGGTGGCAACCAGCTCTGGAAATATGACCTAGTAAGTGGTTGACATATCCAAGACTTGGGGAAGGGGGTTAATGCATTTTCTCAGTTTCTTGCATAAGTTTATCACATAGAGTGAGGCTTCATCCATTGTGTCCACTTGTGTAAGAATGAACAACTGAGAAAGACCAGATAGTCCTTTCATAATCTCACTTCTATCCTCAACTTCACTACCACAGTGTAAGTACATAATTATAAACACTTGGCCTCTTCCTCTCGTGCTGATATTCATTGTAATTTTACCATTCTGCATTCATAAATCATTATATTTGATAAGTTTTCTTTTCTCATTGTCATTGTTTCATAACCATACACAAGTACAAATAAAGTTTATCTGATGCTTCTTAATACCATTGCAAATTGATTTGTTCACAAATTCATTTATTTTCTTATCATGAAAAAAAGCTGAAGAAAGCACTTCAGTGTATCATCTTGTGTCACAGTAAAGCTTATGAAAATGACAATATGCTGGTTCATATTGGGTGATTAAATGCGGACTAAAATTTTTTTTTTGCAGACACAACAGTGGCTTGTGCATGGTGGTAATCCCAGGTGTCTTGACAGCAATCCAGGCAACAAGGAGGTGTTTGTGTCTGCCTGTGACCCAACCAAAGACACCCAGCGGTGGAAATTTGAAAAGTTTGATAGCAAACGTTTGAAAGAGTGGGACAAAAATGGACCAGACATTTAATGGTATGGATTTAGTAGGGGATATTTTTGTAATTGCTTTTCAATCGTTCAACATCTTATATTTTATGGAGTACATTTATGATTGCAAGTTTTGATCATGCCAATCAGTTATAATCAGAAACATCTCTCTTTGGTTCCTCAGAGGAAATGTATGCTTCATATTGAAATACTAATGTTATAGATTTAGACAAAATTCTGCTTTCCAACAAGCAGTTTTCTCAAGTGTTGCATTTGCCTCATACCTCACACATTCTTCATTCCTTGCATGTTAATTCATGAAGTTGACATCTGTAGAATTTAATATAGTAATATCAAGTCACTACACCAAATACAAAGACTCACTGTCTAGTTGGCCTAGTGTAGCTTTAAGGGGGCTGTGAGAGTTGACACTTCACCCTAGAGGAAAGGCTCAGTGTCTTACTTATGACTGTAGGTAGTTTTCTGATTACTGTAGAACATTGTGAAAGGAGACAATAAAATAGAGAGGTTTGGTAAGTTCAAATGAGTTCCTTGTAGAACTCTACAGGGAGGCGAGTGAGAGCGATGGATCATTTGACTTGGTTTTGTAGATGCTTGACAACCATAGGTTTCTGTATTGTATCAGGAGAATTATGGATTTAATGCAAATAAAGTAAATGCCAGACATCAGAAGTCATATGGTGCTCTATATCAAGAGAGGTGAGGGCTGGAAGGTAAACTGGGAGCTTACTCAGATCAATCGGTAAAATATCTGACAAATAGTGGCTAAGTGAGTATTAATTTGCTCTGCAGCTTTCTATGAAAAGATTTAGTGAAAGGAAAGATAGGAGAATTGAGTTTTATCCAGCCTGTCAACTGTTTTAGCTAATTATTCTGTTGGTTGAAGTTAGCATAGCTAGACAAATGCGAGTGAGTTAATACAAATAAAGCGCCAGACATAAGAGTTCATATGGCGTTACGGCTAGACTAACCTACACTGCTTACAAGCCTTATAAGCACTGGAAATGAGGCAAGTATCCTTCCCCTTTCAATGACATTATGTGACTGAGTAACTAGATGAAGCTTTTACAGTATTGCACAGGATTGGCTGTGCTGCCAAACATGTGTACTTGATCCACTGATGTAAATCTTAAAATACAAACACATGATGGATGTCACGGTCACGTGAATGTTGGTTGATTGGGAAAACAGATTATTTTCTGCCTACATACTATAGGATGATGGCCATGTAGTGTTATATTGCTGATGTCTGACTTAGCAGATTCAATTAAGTTTTGCTTGAGACAAAGATGCATACATTTGTTTATTCATCAGGAAGCTCTCTTAGTGTCCATTACTTGTAATTACTTTTTTCTACTAGTGTTGATAGTAGTTTGCTTCCTTGATGAGGCAGCCATTTCCTTTGGTAACTTTGCTCAACAATGCAGAGAGGTAAAAATTTTTGTTTTTAATTGATTGTTTGTGGAATTGAACTAGGTACAATTTCTTATTAAAACTATGATGATTAACCCAATTTAGGATGCAAATTGGAAAAATAAATAAAATAAGTCATAATTTTGTTTTTTTGTTTTCCCAAAATGACAGGAAAGTGTGAGTGGAGCTGCAGGAAACATTTCCCTTTGACATTAAGGCTGAAAAATATGATAACAATTTATTAATCAATTACAGATCTGCATTCTTATACATACTTCAATCTATCTATACACATTTCCATGCCAGGCCTGAGGAATCACTCTTATAATATGATAAAATTGTTGACTAGATGTAAATATTGGTAAATCGGCTACACGTTTTGAATTCTAAGAAACCAATTGCATAAAAAATCATCTTAGAGAAGTTAGATTCTTGTTTTTATTCTACTCATTTAAGATTCACAACTTGACCACACTTTATTTACAAATTATACTGATATAAATGATGGAGTGTAAAAAATGAATGTGGATGAACACAATGATCACAACTAACAGTTCAAACTAGATAGCAAATAAAACTGAACCCTAGCTTGCAGGACCAAGGTCAAGTTTCTATACCAAACTATTTGTAAGACTGTTAATAAAACTTAACACACTGACCTTCTTCCTAAGTAATGAACCTCTGAATGTTTCTGAAGTAATAATAAACAATAAATTAAACTCAGTATTAATTTTCAATAATGGCAGGGAATTTTTTTCAAACTTAATCCATGATAGAGATATGATGAGATATTCATCAAACAATTGACCGACATACAATGGGATCACACCTAGCCAATATGTATGGTCAGCTGGTGCACGGTCAACATGGGACGTTAGTGGGTAACAAGACACAATTGCAGTTTATATGTGATCAACACATAAGTATGGGTGGTGCTCATTCTACTCACATCATGGGTGACAGATAAAAAATATGTTCTCAAAGACTAAGCTACTGGAATTTTCCTGGATAAATCTAAAGATTTTATTCTGTAAAATATTTCTTATTATAACCACCACCTCATTTAATCAATTCACTAACCACATTATTGCACATTACTGAAAATTATCAGCAATAAATAAAAATAATTCAACAATTTTGTAATAAATCAAGTGAACTTAAGCATTTTAGGATTGTGATTGAAATATACTCAAGATACAATAGATTATGATAATTAATTACCATCACATCTGGAGGCCTTAAAGTACCTATGTATACCGGCATAGAGATCTCTCAAAAGCTTTCTATGAGCCACCATAAGACTTTATGCTACAATGATCATGGTAGTATTGTGTCAAAAATACATCACACTATAAAGGAAAAATCACAAGTAATAATATTTCTACACATGTTGCAATTAGATAAGTTACTTAACTATTAGAGAAGATGAAGCTACATAGTAAATAACAACAGATATAGTACATTTTTATATGAACTAGAAATTTCTTGGAAGTTCAGACTACACACTATTAACTTGTTTCGCGCATATTATTTAACAGATACTTAATGGCAACAAAATTCCACACCAAATGGTGGGAAGCAAATCACCTCAACAGTGAGTTCACACTTCTCAGAATTCAAGATGATTCTGACAGTATCATAATAGATGAAATCATGAGAAGGATGTAACTGAAAGGATCTGGGAGATCTGATATTGATGTTCAATACAGATATCTCAGCCACTGCCAAACTTACTCTCTTTCAGACAATTTGTTAGGTTGTGCTTGCAACAACAAGGTTTACCAAGTAAATATGCTTGATAATTGCCTTGATAGAAAAATATTACCTTGGCAATGGTGAGAAGTTTCACTAGAGAGATTCAGGGTTGTAGGCGAATGGTACAGGGCATTAAGGTTTGCCTCACAAAAATACAGCTCATGCTTTAACAAAAATACTAATGGGATCTATTTCTATGTTAAAACTTCGCCAGTACTGCTTGACTAACATTACGGCTGGTACATTAATATCAATGGCATCCTTTTCATGCTAAATCTTTGATAGTAATGCTAGACCAACACAATGTTTGGTGCATCTGACTTGCTTCTAAGGAGTCTGCCACTGAGGATGGTATGGCTTTGTGGCAATGGCAGAAAGCTCCACCTGAGAGCTGAGGGTCGGGGTTAGACATAAAGTTGTCATTGCATTAAATTTCTTGCAATTCCAACATGGAGTCAGTTGTATCGTGCATCTGCCAATGGACTTGCATGTAGTATCCCCGTGTATTTTAGGAAGTGTCACGAGTATTGTAATTATGAGAAGAGTGAACTCACTGTACAAGAAACAGACTGGAATCAAGTGTGTTTGTCTCTCTATTCATATAGCACATGTTCCTACATTGGTGATTCAATAAACAACATGTGAGAAAACTAATCTGCACAGCTCCTAAACAAGCTGGTTCACAGCCTCAGTTCAAGGGACCTGTCAGTGAAAAAAGATACATATAGGATTAATAAGGTAGATACATAAATAAACAAATAAAATTATAATGATTATTGATGATAATGATGATAATAATAACTTGATATGCCATTTAAACTTCACTTTTCACTATGTTGTATAGTAAAAATAAAGTATAAGAAAAAGTATATAATATGATGATTTAAATAATTTCAATATCTTATTGTACTTTTAGCTACAATAGGTTCTCTATTTATGGGAGGGACGCATTCCAAGTAGGAGTAAGAATGGCCATTTTGAATTTCACATAATTAAAAAAAACAATCAAAAGTTCAAAACAAAATAAATCAACAAAACTCATTTCAAATTTCTTGTGAATTATAAGTATCTTGTTGAATTTGACGTTAGACAAGCTTTATTAAAAATTTACGTATTACAAACATGGTGAATGTCAGGAATGAGTGTAGGTACACATAGTTTTTGACAATCAACTAGTGTTTGCACTAGTGCACTATTGATTACAAACAATACATCATAAATGTATATACAAAGTGCCTTCTTTTCGATCCTCATCCATCACTCACCATCACTCCATCCTGCTGCTGGGACAGTACAGTAGCTAGGTGCGGATCCTAGGAAGCTTGTGGTACCCATTCCTGGATTTGTCTGATTTGTGCTTCATCAAGCGAGAGTCAAAGTGAATCTCCACATCACTGTTGCTCTCAGAGGCTGAGTCCAGGAGACTGCCTGAGGGGCGAGGCTGAACTAGTGGGAGGACAGGCCAAAACAAACATGTTGGTTGCTCACATAGACAGAAGGAAGAACATTAGGAATGGGCAGAAAAAAGGATGAATAAATGGAGTCTTGAAATAATATACATGTAAACTAGAGGGCTTCAAAACATAGCTATGCTAAGATGAGTCCTAATGAAAAAAAACTAATTTCATCAGAAAAAATATTTACAGTATGCCCTCCCTATTTTGGCAATCAATAGAGAAGTTAGAGAATTTGACGATCATTTTCAGAAAAAAATATTTCATAAACTCAAATCTCAAACATGGCAATTCTCTAGCTAAGTAAAAACTATTAGGATGTGTAAAATAAACATGAATGAATGAGTACACCTAAAAAGGCAGCACATTACATAAAAATACATATATATTCACATGCTGTGCATATACTGCACATCTATTATATGTAAGTACTGCTCACACAGCATGCTATCAGAGAGGTTACTGCCTCACACACTCGAGACTGTTAACATTTCATTCATCATCACAAAAATGCTCATTCTTGTTAAAATGTCTTTAAGCAAAAAAAAAAATAAATAAATAAATAAAAATAAAAAACACTTTGTTCTGAAAGCAGATTCGATAATAAGATATTGAAGCTGAAAGGGAAACACATCTTTACCACACACTCACATTATACATTTTGGATTCAAAAGTAATGATGGGTGTAAACTGACATCATCGGGTGCCTGAAATAGGATGAATACTTACATATGATTCATATCATGAGTCACATTTAGTAATACACATTTAACCAAATTTACAAGACATTTTCCGATGTCATTCAGTAGTACAGTACAAGTCATGCCTTCTGACCAAAAGCTTGAATGTTCACTCCTTTGGCGACATTACTTAATAGAAAAAATGTCATTATTATAAGCCTAGCAGACCCATGAGAGTGTCACTGTTTTAGCTAGGTTGGAGCCTCCTTAGCGTGCTGTCACTCATTTCATTTTGAGAGTGTCACTGTTTTAGCTAGGTTGGAGCCTCCTTAACGTGCTGTCCCTCATTTCATTTACAGAGTGTCTTTAATAAATAAATAAATAAATAAATAAAACAAAGTTCATGGTGTCTTGTCTCCTATCTCATCATCATATTCAGTCTGTATGATTGCATGGCTTCTCTACTAGTTGTCCATCTACCATCTATTCCAGGCCAACTCAGCAAAACTTTCTAACTCATCTCTCTACCTAGTTCTCTGTTTGTTCTGCTTTCTCTTCCCTTCCCTAAGTTGCTATTCTGTTACTCTAATTGTCCATCTATTATCTGTTTGGTGTTTGACGTGTCCTGCCGAAGTACACTTTTTCTTTTAATTGTCTTTAATTTGGTCTGTCCCCTAATCCATGATGCAATGTTCTTACCACTCCCCTTTGAGAACACTGAAGTCTTTGTTCCAGGATTCCTGTAAGACTCCAGCCTTCTGGTCCATATGTTGGAGCATGATATTATTCTGATGAGTGAATTTACAGATGAACTACTGGAGATGAACAGAGGACATAAAAAAGGATAATGTTCAACAATTACATACAAAATCATGAAATCAGAGAAGAAGATCAAGTAATAATACTGGAACAAAATAATTTAAGACAAAAAATCTGTGCAATTTCAATCATAAAAAATAAATCAAACAAAGAATGAGGATGAGATGGAGTGCTTTTGGTTGTGAAACAAACGTTCTGTCAACAATTGTGAGATATTTCTTGTCACATTATAAAGTTTAAGAGAGATCTTCACAAAGTCCACCATTTGTGTTTCCCCTTGACTAGTAAAGTATAGGGAAGATCACTAAGCCTAGGCATATTACAGTCAAGGTGAACCTTCAGTATATGATCCTAAGTAAAAGAGAAGCAAAGTACTTACACTTCAAGTTTTCTTCGTGGGTGCTGAGTAGGGAGTAGCGGGGAGGCTTGCGTCGTGTTCGACTGTGGCTCACCAACTTGCGGCCAACCAAAATAGCCATTCCCCAAGCCACCAGCCCAAACACCAATACCATCATGCAGATGATCACAAACACATAAACCACACTCCAATCTGAGGAAGGAAAGGGAAGGCTTTGTCTTTTAAAGGAAAAATCGCTTCTTATCCAGAAAACTAAGGAAACAACTTGATGTGTTGATATTTGCTAGTGGCAGCACTAAAACTGACCTACAGGAATGCTCGATGCAAACCAACCACTATTTTATCCTTCTTGTATTGCCACTTTAGCATCACAATGCCAACAAACACACACTCACAGCCAAACCCACACCCACACACCCACATCCGCACACTCACACACCAGCTCATCACCACCCTCCACCCTGCTTGGCACTGTCCTCAGTGAACACGGTAGCTTACCACCACCCTGCCTACCACTTCCCAGCCCAACACACCACAATTCTGCATGCCATCCCCTATGTGGCGCCGGAAAAAGGACTCCATCCACCAGGAGTGGCAGTGGCACTCCCTGCTTGCCTCCACACACTCCCCATGGCCTGTGAGAAGGAAATAAGTGGATGAGATGCTAATGAGGAGGGTATACACCTGATCATTATCAAGAAGCAATGTTCTACATAACTCATTAAAAGGTATTATGTTCAGTCACGGGTCATCTGCTCCTTATAGAAATGAAAGACATTATGTTCTATCAGAACCCATTAATTCTTTATAGAAGGCAATTTTTTCTTCTTGCAAAATTACTTGCCAATAGCTAAAAATATAGGGGGAATATGTACGGGGAATAATCCCACCTTACTCCTCACTGAAAAATATAGACAGTAGTAGAAACCAGTCAAAGAAAGTAAGGACAGTTTGGATGAGGATTTTGATAAGATGTTATCAATGCAATGCCAAGAAAATTTAAAGCTTTATTGGAAAGAAGTTAAAAATTACAGGGGAGGAAAGAGTGGTACTAAGAGAATGAGGAGGGAGGATGGAATTCTTTTTGGAGGAAATGAGCACTTGAAGAAACTCTGGAAGAGGAACTTTGAGTGTTTGATGAAATGGTAAGGATGGCAGACCACGTCTGCAAGGTGAAATGAAGAGCAATAAGACGAGAAAGCACAGGAGAAGCTGATAGTAGGAAAAGTCTCCAGATATTGAATACAACATGAGGGATACATAAATATAGGGAGAGATGAGTACCTGAGCAGTTATTTTGACAAACTACAGTGTCTACTGAAAGAAGTGGCAAGTCCAGAAGATCTGATGAATCCAGCAGCACTTGATGATGCAACGTTGCCACCACCTCCACTCCAGGCATCACTTCCTTTCCAGCTTGTGCCACAAAGGTCACACTCACCTTACCTAGAAGTACAAATATTCATTGCAAGTAAGCCACTGTCACGGTCTTTCTCTACCTTGTCAGCCAAACAACATTAATGATCTATATATGTATACACCAAGCCAACAGACCATATTTTTTACAAAGAAAAACAAAATTACTTGGACAATACTCTCAAGGAAGAAAACATATTTCTTTTAAGCTGTCCAGAGTTTTGTGCATTCCTATCCATCCTGTTTTGTACAGGTGACCCAACACTGTGAAGGAACAGGCTGACTCACCTGAGTGTGGTAATCCAGTAAGGGAGATGAGGTGGATGGTGACCACCCTTTCAGCCGTGTGCAAAAACAATTCCATCTTCTGAAGTAATGTTGTAAGCTGAAGCGTGCTGAGGGAACCCATATCGGCTCCCACTACTACTGTCACCTCATCCAGGTGGTGGGGCCCTAGCAACGAAGAATACTCTTAGTGGCAACTATTTTATTCAACTTGATTCATCTATCACTATTTTATTCAACTTGATTCATCTATCACTATTTTATTCAACTTGATTCATCTATCACTATTTTATTCAACTTGATTCATCTATCACTACCCACACCTCTCCACTTTTCATACCCTTCCACACCCCACAGAGGAAGCACACAACCATAGGAATGATAAATATCTGGTTACAGGAAGGACTACACCATGTTCACCAACTTGCCTTCATTTATAATGATGGAGACAGTGTCTGAGGACGAAGCTCCCTGGTCATCCCACACGGTGAGGCACCACACATAACGCCCTGCCACCACCCCTGTGAACTGTGGCCCAATGGTCAGTGTGTTACCTGTACAAACTATAACACAACATTGTGGCACCAAGGGGAATGTTGTATACATATTAGTGTGGCACCCAGGGGAAGGTAATGTTAAGAGTGTAACTCTTTTCATTCCACAGGTCATCACATCATCTTACATTCCGTAGTGGTTATAGTATTACCAACACTCACCATGAGGATTGGTGAGTGGTCAGAGCCATTGATGATCTGTCCAGCAGCCAAGGACGTGGCATCACGTTCCCACAACCACCTAGTGACTGCAACATCATCAGTAGACTTGGATCCATCCACCACCACTGCACTCACTGGCAGTGTCACACTGAAGTCACCGCCGCCATTAGCCTTGGGTGCTACATTATGATCTGGTAGAGAAGGACATTGCTCTCAATCCATACTAAAACAAGAGCTACATTTCACTCATTCACAAAGCAAATGTGTTCACAAGCAATTTTTGAGCTTTCTTAATTTGTAACATTCATGTAAGTATTTCATGGTCTTTCTATGACATTTTCCACTTATTTATATGGTAATTGAAGAATGAAAAATTGAAAGCTGATACAGATGTGATATTAATCAAATAATATTATATTTAACTAACTCAACTCCCTCTGAGCAAACCTCATCAGTCATACCCCGCGACTCACCTTGCCTCACAGTCACAGCTACAAAGTCACTGGTGTTCTTGCTGGGGTCATCACCACCCCACACTGTTAACAGGAACTGGTATTCCCCTTTTGTGAGTCCCGAGGCATTGGTCTGGGGCTGGTCTGGAGTAACCAGATGGACCACATTGGGGCCACTGCAATGACAACACAGTCACTACCTGCTCATGAATAACTTATAACAATACAAGGACATGGGTGGAGGAAATGAAATACCTCCCCCAACTCGAACTCTGAAGAAACATTTGTTATTTGTCATCATTCCAAAACTATCCGATATTGAGGCAGAAAATCATCAATTACAGTATACACTAATATTCCTAGCCATTGCCTCACCTGACTTGTGTCCATACCCAGTGTGTGCTGAGGGAGGTGTCAGTGCTGCCTGTGCCATCCAATAGTACAGTGGTGTTAGGCAGCACTATCTGCATGTCTGGCCCTGCACTGGCTGTGGTAGTGAAGGTCCATGTCATTTACGCATCATTATACATACTATCAGACACAGTGCCAGTAATAGTGGCCACAAGACACACTGTTTTATATATTTAATCTAGCACTACGCCAGATTGGTTCATGCAGCTGATTCTTCCTTTACACGCTGGATAACAGTAGATATAGAGACGGGACAGTACAAGTATAACTCTTTACCTGTATGCTACAACTAGACAGACAAACACACACCTTTGGGAGATGCCAGGTTGGGCTGCTGGACATACACGTAGACAGAAGTGTTGGAGGATTGATGAAGGCTGTCAGTGACTCGAAGGATGAACTGATAGTGTCCCTCCTCTAGATTGCTGAGGTGCAGGAAGGGCTTGCGTGTGTCCTGATGGTATAGGGATGACTCAGGCAACAATATGAGACTGACACTTACCTCTCAACACACGCATACACAGGTGAATGAACAGAAAACAGAAAGAGGTAGAAGCAAATTGACAGATGTACACATCCTCTTACATACAAGCAAAAAAACACACACACACACAAATATATAAATAGTTAGATAGATAGATATACATAAAGATAAATTGTAGATGAGAGTATAGCAGGAATAATGGCAAGGGGAAGGTAAGTAAGGTGTTAACTAGTGGAAGGTTGGTTAAGAAAGATGTTACAGAGGGGTATATGAGGAAGCTATGTGAGAGGAGAGACTGAGGGAAGCTTGGACGACAGTTTGAGGAGAAACAAATGTTAATCTGTTTATGGTGTTGAAAGGTGTAGTGAATGTAAAACAGCAGAAGTGATTAGGTATAGATTCATTAGGAGCCAGAGAAAAGGATGGTGGACAGATGAGATAAAGGAGGCTATAGAAGGGAAGAGAAGAGTATATAAGAAAATGCTGCAAACGAATATAGCAAAGAAATAAGAGTGAGGAGAAGAGCTGAATACAAGTCTTGGAAAATGAAAGTAAAGGAGTTAGTGAGAGACTTAAAGAAAAAAAGGATGAAGGGTTTGTTTTAGAGCTGTATGAAAAGTTTGATGAGAATCTATCTATCTATCTACACAACCAGGCTGACATCCCCCTGAAGGACTGTAGCCAAGACAATGCACACATACACACATGCATACATACACATGCACTACGCTCATTTAGCCCTTGGGACCCTAGAAATGAAGAGATTAATCTCCCCGCCCACACCACATGGGACCAGTCACGCAGTGGGCTGAGGGCGGGGATCATTTCCATGTGAGGGCCTGACAACAATAGCTGGTTTACCCCTTCCACTTCATACACAGATCACCTCCTTCCCTGCACCTGATCTGATCACACTAGATGTATGGAAATCTTCTCCAGAGGTTGTCAAGGCCGTGTCATTGCTCATGCATTCACCACTGCTCTCCATTCACCTCTTTCATGTACAATCATATTTCCTTG
The DNA here is from genome assembly GCA_036785275.1 of Cancer borealis. Taxonomy (NCBI): domain Eukaryota; kingdom Metazoa; phylum Arthropoda; class Malacostraca; order Decapoda; family Cancridae; genus Cancer; species Cancer borealis. The sequence continues at coordinate 135,507 of JAXIVD010000207.1, read as the reverse complement.
TTCCACAGGTATTCCTCTCACCACAACTTCACATCACATTACCACCATCATCACCACCACCATCCAACCTGCATGTCCACTGCCTTCCCTGAATCCTTAGGACCCTTCGTCCACTCCCACTCTTCAATGCCATGGTCATCTGTGCTCAGGTTGCCATACAGGATTGTCTCCGTCTGGAAAACCAATGAAACCATTATTAAGATTTTTTTTTTTTAAACTAAATCATTCCATAACCTGCATATTTAGAACAAAATTAATCTTAGAATAATACTGGAAATGAACACTACAACTGGACTCACCTGAGGTAGGTAGATGATCACGTCCCCTCCAGCATTGGCAGTGGGTGGGTAGTCTGTCTCCTTAATGACAGTGAGGAAGGTTGTGGCATTGCCTTCCAATCCCTCCTTATCTTTAACACACAGCCTGTACGAGAACACTTAGTCTTGATACCACAATACAAGCAGGCCAATGTGAGGTGTAAGGGTTATACACATGCATTATAACCAGAAACAAAAACTAGCACAGATACAGAATGCTCAGTGTTCACTCAGCATACTATGACTCACACAATACAAGCATCTATACTAATATGCGTAACTGCACCCATCAGAAAAGTTTGGAGAGCAGTGATATATCAATGAACCAGTGTTAGGATGAATGCCATGCTCTGAGTTGCACACACATGATGGTATAGTTGCCAGCAATAAGGTCGGTGAGCTGCAGCGTGGAGCCAGCCTGCTCAGAGTTCTTCAGCTTATAGCCAAGAGGTGCTGTCACCACTTCCCAAGCATAGGACTCAATCTCATCATCATCTATGCTGCCTGAGCCATCAATAACAACACCTGAAGTAGGCAGCTTAATGGCTTGTGAGGGGGAGACAATGATGGCCTTTGGTGGTTGATTGGTGTGTCGAGCTAGAAGACAATGAATAGTGAGCTACTAGTAAAAAAAAAAATCAAGAATTAGCTCAAGAAACAAAGTAAAGACACTGGCTAACTATGAACACATACAGGTTTATAATAAAATTTATCATTACTCATAATTTTTTTTTAAATCGCTGTAGGTAAAGAAAGAGTGAAAGAGTGTGGAATCGAAAATGGGTATGGAAAAGAAGATTCTTGGAGTTAGTTCTGTAGTTGCATAATGGACAAAGACTATCCGGAGATGGCTTCCATCTATGTCTATACCATCTCATATATGACTGCAAAACAAACAATAAGGAAAATTTGCACTTCACAATGAATTGCATATGACACAGTTTTGTTTTCCATGTTCCAGGGGTAGAAAGACACGGGAGGTTAAAGAAGTAAGTGTTCAAGAACATTTCAGGAAGATACAAATAAGTAACCTCACCTGGTTTGACTGTAACATTGCCCACAGCCTCGCCATGTGCACCCTCTGCTGTCACCTCCACCTTGAAGATGTACACGCCCTGAGTGAGGTGCATCAGAGTAATGGTTTGGCTCCGCAAGTCACTCACTGAGCCTGTGTCATCGCTTTTGGGCCCCTGCAGCAGCACCCACTCATACTTACGATTTGAGTCACCTGCAGGAAAAGTAAAGCTGAACACCTACTTCTTGGTTACTTTTGTAATCATGTATACCATATACAACTGTATAAATCAGCTGTGTTTAGCTTATGCTGGCAAGAGTAAGTTACAATGATGTAACCTTACCTCTTATATAACTCACCTCCTCCAATGGCATAGGCTGAAAGGGTCACCTTGCCTTCATAGATGCTACTTCCCTCAAGAAGTTCTACTGTTTTGTTGTTGATATTCACCAGCAGCTTCTCTACCTGTGGTTTGGATGTTGTCTCCTTCCCCGGAGAGGGTGTCACAGGTGCAATGGAGGTATTCTGAACTTTAAATGTACTGGGGAGAGAGGAAGTGGTAGTCTGGACCACTTCTGCACTGGAGATTCCTGTGGGGTTTGGCACACAGCCTGGCATTGCTACCTCCCACTGATACCCAGCTTCACAGCCACACTGGCCATTTCTTCGGCGGTCCCCTAGTAGTTCACATACACCATGCGGCCCACACTCATGTAAGCCAAACTCACACCGCCTGTCTATTGCACTTGCTGCTCCATCTGTCTTCATACCCTCTTTGGATTCTATGTGGGTTGCATTGTTGCTGAAATAGATAGGTCATAAGGTAAGTTTGTATGTTCATGTTTTACATAATTTGTTACAATACTGTCACTGCACAGGTATTAGACAAAGAAAATCAATAATTCTTATTGAATAAAAGGATTCTGAAAATTTGTAGCTCATCAAAAGTACAGATGAAAATATTTGTACAGTATGAGAAGGCTTTTGTGGACATAAACAAAAAAATAAAAAAATAAAAACAGCAACAGAAATACAATACACATACCTGGGCGGCAGCACCCACTCAGCATCAGCAGTTGGCTTCACCACCACAGCCAGTGAACTATTGACAGACACTAGGTGGCAAGCATCAATGTTGTGACACTCAAGGGCCAAACACACCTCTTCTTGCATCAGTGCCACCCCACACTTGGCTCTACTGCAGCACTCACTCACACAGGCATTCAAATCCCGTGCACTGCCCACCACCTCTCTCTTCACTGTAAGTGACACACAAGGTATTTAAATAGAATAATGTACAATAAATTATGTGTGTATGGTGTGTAATAAGTGTCTGCTGGTGGAGGGGGTATGTGTGCAGTGTGTATGTGTAATTACCTAGCTGTAGTGTACTGAAATTTGGATTAATATCATGTTATTCTGTCTCCATATCTACTTTTATTCAATTCATAACAAGACTCACTTTCCCACAGTCAACAAGGCAAACATTAGTGGAAGGTGGGTACGAGCCTACATACCTGCCACACCCTTAGCCACTCCCAGCCCATGATGCACCTCAGGATCTAGCTCTGGACAGGAAGAGTGCAGTGCCTTCACCAGGAGGGAGTCCAGTGTATGGCTAAAGCATGGTAACGCTACCAGCACCAGGATCAGTAAAGCAACAGCAGTGGTAATGAAGTTGGGTTTGACACTTTGGCTCCTACTCATGGTATGGCCTCTGTCTCAGCCACTGGTACCGCGCTGCTGCAGCTGTAGGGAAATAAGGATACATAAGAATATAAGGAGGCTGCAAAAGGCCAGTTGACCTGCAAAAGGCAGCTCCATGTTTCTTAAAGTTGAAATGGTGACACCAATTCTAATCTTGACTGATTTTCTTTCTTTTTCTTTCAGATTATTGGATAATTGGACTGTTATTTACATTTTCAATAAATAACAGTCAGCATGTTCACAATCAACTATAAGAACTTACGTAATTAATATACGATGGCCTCCTTCTTTCACGTCAAACCAACCATGTATTTAATGTGGGAAAGAGTTATACAGACTAAAACTTAATAATGATATGTGTCAGTACTACGATAGAACATTTGCATCATAACCCATTCCACCTATACAACGACATACGGACATATTTATTATTAACACGCGAAGTGATAGTGATAAACATTTATCATATTATGATAGTACTCACGCCTAACTTGTGATCTTGCAAATAATAGTTTAGTGACACCAAGGTTCATTCAAAGGATTAAATAAAAACTTATTCCACACAACACCTTGACACAACACCACCAGAAGGAGTAGAGTGTTCTTGTTATTGTTATCTTGACGTTGATAGTAGTTTTGACGATTTGCCTTCAGAACGGCACCTTCTCTTTTTTATGCCATTGATGTTATATATGACTTATGATTTATTTAACGGACAGTTTGATAAGAAAGTTTAGTATTATTTTACATCTTCACCATAATGGTCTAGAAAATTCAGGGTTATATTTTTGCATTACCTGATGCATTTTGAGCTTTTCGCAATTACATTTATGTCGCAAATTGTTAGTTAGTGAGATATTCAATGTTTTCTATGAGACCTTCTCTTCGAAAAATAAAGTTTAGTTTGGTTTAAACAAGGTTCTGCTATTTGTCAATGTAGGTAAGGTTAAAGTTTGGTTAGTTTAGGATGATTACAGCCTGACGGCCTCAGCTAGATAGCTACACGTTGTCCACTGTTTTCCTGTTTTCCAGTTTGTTGTAGTGAGGCCAGGTGAAGTACGTAGTCAGCGGTGGTGTGTCATCAATCTTCTGCAGGTAGATGTCTATATTTTTCTTGAAGGCATCAACACTGCAGGCTGACATATTCCTCAGATATACCGGGAGTGTGTTGAACAGTTTTAGCCCTATTCTTGTGAAGCTATTCATACGCAGGGTTCTCAGTCTGGCTTTGTTGGATTTGGGGCCGGGCCATCTATATAGCATGACTTTCCTCTGCTACTGCGGCTTGTCTTGATGCCAATATTGGGCACATATCCCTCCAGCATCCTTCACAGACTTAATGAACCTAGATGTAACTCTGAAATAGGGGCTAGGGCATTCATGTACTCAGCTCCTAGGCTATTTAATGCACTCCCAATTCACGTTAAAACTAGTGAAAATATTACCATCTTTAAGAAAAGACTAAAAACACAGTTATTCACAGAATGTTACGATCTAGAAGATATGGTCATTACTGAGGTATATATTTTATGATTTGTTTTGTTAATTTTAAGTTATTTATTTTAATCATAATACTGTACATATATTTTCTTAAATTGTAAGTGTATCCTTTTTTATATTTTTTTTTATTTACTCTAATATTAAGGTAAATTAGTATATAATTCAACTCCATTTAGACCATGTTTTAAACAAATTGTATTTTTTGTATAATTTTTCTTGTAGGCTCTGTAGAGCGCCAGATCCTGGCGGAGTGGAGCCAGATAAAAATGTCATAAAATAAAATAAAATAAATAAAATATAGCGTTCCCGGCGTCTTTGTTGTGAGTGTGATCTGAATTCCGAAGAGTTTCAGTAGTTGTGACCTTTTACTGAGTTTATTTTGCTAGTGAATCTCCTTTGTACTGCCTCAAGCTCTTCTATTTCTCAATGCTCACTGGACTCCAGAGTTGGCAGCAGTACTCCAATTTGGGGAGGACGAGACTTTTCCACAGTACTAGCATAGTAGTTTCATCTCTGGTAGTGAATGTTCTTAGGATCCTTACTTTTGTAACTTTTGTATAATTTCATCCTATCATGGACGCAGCTGAGGTGGGCATCCGCTGTGGCCAGGCAGTTCAGCCTTGCTGTCAATCCTCCATGTAATGAGTGAGTTGCCAGTTGAACTGGGGTATCCTGGTATTGGGGGCTCGTCTGGTATTGTGGACAACCATCTGTCCAGTCTGTGCTTGAAGAGGTCAGGTGTGACCCCTGTTAGGTTCCTGATGGTGTCCGGCACAGCATTGAAGAGACGAGCCCCATTGTGTGAGAAGCAGTTATGCATGCAAGTCTTTATTTTCTGAGACGTTGCTTCTGCCCTCTTCACAGCATAACCGCCCTCTTCTTGGGTGTGGGTTAATTTCTATGTCCACATTCGGTACAAGGCCCTCCAGGATCTTCCACACATAAATCACTAGGTATAGCTCTCTTCTTCTTTGCAAGGAGTAGAGTCTAAGTTCCTTGAGTCGCTCCCAGTAGTTGAGGTGGTGGACGTTTTGAATCTTGTTTGTGAAAGATCTCTGCAGGGCCTCTATTTTCATGGTGTCTCCTACTTTGTGAGGGGACCAGAGCTGGCAGCAATATTCCATTTGGGGCAGCACCAGGGACTTCCAAAGGGACAGCATACAGGTACTGTCTCTTGTCTTAAAGGTTCTCAGGATCCATCCGACCAGCTTCCTTCCTGTATGCACGATGTTGGTGATGTGGTTTGTGAAAGTGGCATCGTCACTCATGAGGACTCCCAAGTCTCGCACTGAACTGGTTGGCAGAATGCTTTGCTGGTTTGCCTTGTAGTTGGTGTTGAGCTTGATATGCTGCTGCGTCCCATACCTGATCAACTCAAATTTCTCCTCGTTTAGCTTCAAATTGTTTTGCCTTGACCAGTCCAGTACTGAGTCTAAGTCCTCTTGAAGTAGTGCCACATCTTCCTCTGTGTCAACCTGGCGATGGATCCTGGTGTCGTCAGCGAAGGAGCTTGCAGTGGAGTGCCGCAGTCCCTTGTCAATGTCTGCCACCATTGTAATGTACAATAATGGATCCAACACTGAACCCTGCGGCACTCCACTCTTCACTTCGCTGGGTTCTGAGAGATGGCCTGCGACAGAAACCATCTGCTTTCTCCCCATCAGGAAGCTGCGCAACCATTTGTCGACGTTTCCGACAACACCTAGATTCCGCAGCTTATGAAGAAGAATGTTGTGGTCGACCTTATCAAAGGCCTTTGCATAATCTAGGTAGACCACGTCCACATTTCCACCCTTGCTGAGCTTTTCTATGATGGATTCTTGGTGCATCAGCAGCTGTGACAGGCAGGAGCGACCTCTTCGGAAACCATGCTGCCCCTCATTGAAACCATCAACTTCTTCTAGGTGTTTTATGAGCCTTTCTCTAACTCCTCTCTCAATGATTTTGACCAGTTGGGATGTCAGCGCTACTGGTCTGTAGTTTTTGGCCAGACCTTTGCTCCCACCCTTGTGCAGCGGTGTTACTGTCGCAAGTTTCCACTCTGCTTGTAGTTGTCCATTGGCTAGGGATGTGTTTCCCATCAACATCAAAGGGAGGGATAGCTTATCTTTACAGACTTTTAGGAGTTTTGCTGGAAAACCATCAGGCCCTGCTGCCAAGTTTATTTTCAGTTTGTTGATGGCTATGGAGATGTCTTCAATGTCTAGTTTGATGTCTACAAGCAACTGGGTGTCTGCCGGTGCACTATCAGCTTGAAAGAAGGTGTTTGGATCTTGGATGACGGTGTGTGTCATCAGTGCACTGAAAACACTGTCGTACTGTTTCCTAAGCAGCTGCGCCATTTTGTGTGGATCTCCCTCCAGTTTTCCTTTCTCATCCATCAGTGGCCCCACCTGTGTTTTTGTTGCACATTTCTTTTTGGCGTAGGAAAAGAAAGCATCCGTGCTTGTTGAGCGATATTTTCTATGTGTGTCTTAAAGCTGGCGTCATTACTAATTGTCACTCCCAGATCTCTAGTGTGATAGTGAGCACTATTTCACCACTGTTTGTATTGTAGTGCGAGCCTGTCATGAGGTGTGTGTTACTGCCATACCTTAGTAGTTCAAACTTGTTTTCATTGAACTTCATGTTATTGTTGTTGGCCCAGCAGAGGATGACATTCAAGTCTTACTGTAGTAGGGCAGCATCCTCTATGCTATTTATTGGGCCAGTTACTCTTGTGTCGTCTGCAAAGGTTGTAACTAGGAAGTGTTTAACTTTTCCATCTATCCAAACTGGAGTACCTTTGCCAACTTTGGTCTCCATACAAGCTGGAGGAAATAAAAGAGCTGGAACAGGTACAGAGGGTATTCACCAGAAAGCTCCACTCCCCAGGAAACTACTGGGAAAGATTGAAGACTCGAACTGTATTCCCTTCAAAGGCGACAGGAAAGGTACATGATAATATATGTGTGGAAGATTCTGGAGGGTCAGGTCCCAAATTCCATGTACCAAACCGAGGGGGGAATTACTAGCCAGAGACACCCAAGATTTGGCCGAATATGCTACAGGAGGACAGTTGAGGCAACGGGCCAACGAATGAAGACCATCGTGACACCAGCTTCATGTACGAGAGCCCAAGACTATTCAACTGTCTTCCAAGGGACATCAGGGACACCACACTCTGCACCACCAACACCTTTAAGAAAAGGTTAGATAAGTACCTGCAGGGCATCCCGGATGAACCTCCCATCCTGCACACAGCCACTCCCAGGGGGGCAACCAGCAACTCCCTGCCTGACCAGATAAAATATCTAAGGAGTGGAGGATAGTGCAGAGGCGACGGACTCTCAAGTTGGCCGTGGTGATCTTCACCTCAAGAAGAAGAAGAAGATATCATTTATCAGGATGAGGAATAGAAAAGGTCCCAGGACTGATCCTTGGGGCACTCCACTCATTACCAGTGACTCTTCTGATTTAGTTCCGTTTACAACAACTTGTTGAGTCCTACCAGTAAGATGTAAAATTTTGCCGAAAGTTTTCGCTACATTAATTGTGTAGTTAATAAGTCTTGCAGCATCCCTGTAGCACACAATAGATGGATGTAACCAAAGATATATACAGATTCTATAGAATCCTTGGATGTAACTTATTTATGATAGGAGTAGGTAGTAGACACTCGCTAATATTATATACTTTAATACTACTATTATTATACTAATACTATTTACTATAATACTATATGCATGCTATATGTGTACTTGCATACCAGTACGATATGTTGGGCCACCCAGCCGGTGTAATTATTTTTGTATATCATTAAAAGTTTGAATGTATGGTCAGAGTTACCATGCTCATATGTGTGTTTGTATATTACAGGTGTGAACTTTGCTGCCTACCAATGAACAAAATGGATGACGATGATCTCTTGCCAGATATTGCCAATCTGGATATGATAGAAGAAGGTCTTTACTTAGGTATGTAATATAGTGTTGTTATGCAGTAGTCATTGTTGATTTTGTGTTAGGTATTTTAATATATATAGTACAGCCACCAGTAGACATGTTACAACATACTTTGACTTATATCCCAGGGCAGATGATATTTGTCACATCCATTTTCATGTGAGCTGTCATTGGCTAGAGTTATCTCCTCCCCTTCCTTCTTCATTGCTCCTGTATTGTCCTCTATCACCACCTCTCTCCCCATCATCTTTACCTGAACGACACGAAAAATACAGCTTTCCTCAGTATATTATAGATAGTGTACAATACTTTGAATGACTGAAAAAAATATGATAATGGTAAGGAATATACAACTAAAGAAATGACTGGACTTATATAGATATGGAGATAAGACCACACGAGTGTAGCTCAGGCCCTGTATACTACAACTAGGTAGATACAACTAGATGAATACACGCACCAGTATGTATATGCACTCTTTCTCACAGGGAACCTAACGGCAGCTATTGACATCAACACACTAAGTAGTCGAAGAGTGTCACACATCTTGACAGTGGACTCCAAGCCACTCCCCACCTCTATCACTTCCCTTCCAGGCATGACCTTCATGTATATTAAAGGTAAGTTCCAATTTATCAGTTTCATTGTGTGTTGATATGTATTTATTGAATATGTGATTTCCGAGAGAGGTTTTATGATATGGTTTAACTACTTTAACTTTAGATTGCACCTTCCTTCTACTTTTCTTATTGCCTATATATATATATATATATATATATATATATATATATATATATATATATATATATATATATATATATATATATATATATACAAAAGTTTGTGTTTAAAAGAGTGATAAAGGTAATTTTTAAAAAGGTTAGCATGTTATAATGAACTGTCAATGTGCCTACATCACATGCATTACTCTGGGTACACGAGCAAGAAAGTTACTGTTCAGTGACTGCAGTTGTAAATCCAAGCATGTTCTCCATTCCTCATCAAATGATTACATTTTTTATACATGAGAAAACAACAAATGTTTAAATTTTTTTTTAGAAGTGCATGTCTTCCACGTTGATGTTTACTTACTTACTTAGTTTACCTAGTGGAATCAAGAGGGTGTTCCTCATAGCTGTGGTGGTCCACCGCTACTGCCATCCCGAAGGTCTTGGTGTCTGAACCTTAACTAGTCTGGCACTGAGTTTGAGGCCATACAGATACTGATATTACATTAAATCATTAAAAAAAAACTTGGGTGAGATATATTTGAAATCAGAAATTTTTTTGCACAAAACCATGCAGTATGTTCATCCCATTGAATCGCTGAATATTCAAAAACAATTATAAACGTACTTTTGTAACTATGCTCGTAAAATTAAATTCATATAGTGAGAGGACTTATGTGTGACAATTGTGGAAGATCGAAGTTTACAGAGATTAAATCAGATTTCAAAGGACAGTATATTCAAATAAGCTCAACAATTACTCGAGTTTACTTATGGTCATTTATTTTTACAGTTGATGATATGCATGATGAAGATCTACTAAGTAATTTTGAAGATGCAGCCAAATTTATAAAAGATGGACAAGATAAAGGAAATGTTCTGGTACACTGGTTTGTGTTCTAATTGTTTTGTGTGAATTGACCATGATGCATCGGCATTTGACAACAATATTGAAGGATCACATAGATACTAATGATATTCAACATTTTATTAGTAGCATTTAATGCCAAAATTTGTGCCTGTCACTAAAAGCATTAATTTTCTTTTCATAAAGCTATTTTGGAATGTCAAGAAGTGCTACACTTGTCACCTGTTTCCTGATGAAAAAGTACAAACTGTCTGTAGAAGAAGCTCTACAAAGGTATGTGAGAGTAATTGCCAAAGTCTAATCTTTATTTAGTATATTAGTACTTCTCTATTGTTTTCCCATTCATAATGATATGGCCATGTTCATGCCAATAGCCAGTGTTATTTGTATTCTTTTATGCATTATGCCATTAGTTTGTCTTCTTGCATTACAGAGTCAAGTTCAAAAGACGTTGTGTGGGTCCCAACTCAGGATTCCTTGACCAGTTAGCCACATATGAAACAATGGAATGGCACATAGATGGTAATAATGGACAATATCGCCTTTATAAGCTTCAAGTTGCTGCCAGATCTGTGATGAAAGGCATGTATTACCACAGTAGCCTGATCTGAGGTTTCTTTAGGTTTAACTTCTTGTTCTATGTTAAAAGTTCAAATAATGTTTTGATTTATCAGGCTTAAGGCAGTCCATCTATATCCTCTCTGGTCCTTTGTGATGGCTTTGGAATCTTCTTGAATGTCATGGATAAATTTGTTTATAGCTTGTGTATCCTGCAATTTATTTGATTCCTTGTTGTGGGTGCCAGTATTCACGGCTTCCTGTAAATATTTAGCGGGTGCCAACTCTACTTTGGAGCCACTTATGACAAGCATTACTCTTCTTAACATATGCTTACCTGTAATTCTCTGTGGTGTTTACCTATTGATGGGCACCTAGAAAAAACACTAGTACTTATAATGTGTTTCACCAATAAAAAAAAAAATTTTGAATCCTTATATAGAAAACAGAAAAGCACTTCTGTAATTTGTACTAAACTTGAAATGTGTTCTGTTGACAGGTGCCACCCTGACAGACTCCAAGCATCAGAATGTTGTACACCCCAGCCCTGGTACTGATGCAAATTATGGTCCTGTTGCATATAAATGTAGGAGTTGCAGGTATGTCATGAAATGTAAAATATCTTCATTAATCCTTTAGTGGAGGGAGTGGATGAGATGGGGAGTATTGTGGTGTTCCTCCAACCACAAGCTTTCAACTGCAATATGTTATCCATCCAATTCGTGCTGAGTACAGTGTGCCTTTTGTTGGTATTCTGGTTTTTGTTTCCTAGGATTTTGAACTTTTTAAAATCCATATAATTGTAGTAGTTAAAAAGATTGATTTTGAATCCCCTATATCAGTAGTAAGGAAGAATTATTGAAAATTGTCTTAATTTGTTATTAAACCAAATTTAAAATCATGATTGATATTAGTTAGCAATCTGATTTGAATACATTTTCTTTTAAGACCAACACCTGGTGTGTTAGAAGTTTTATTTTTATTTCTTTTTCTTTTTTTTTAGATTTTCATTGATTAGTCTTCATTCTGTTGTGCTTCACTGCTCAGGTGAAACTCCATCGTGGACTGACTCCAAATGGTCAGACAGAGTGACTAAGACTACGTTCTGTGACAAGGGAATATTTACCTTCCCATTTACTTGGATGGGTAACTCAACAGAATCTTTGCAAGGAAAACTCCACTGCCCAAATTGCCATGCTAAGCTTGGTTCATTCAGTTGGCATGAAGGTTTGTTACTACTTATTTTTCTAATCTTCATCAACAATAGTCTTTGACCCTAAATATTTGAAACATTCCACCTCTCATAGTGCATTTCATTATTATACTCTATATCATTCATCATCAATTTCCAAATCCAAACTAGAAAATATCAGAAACTTCGTGAAGGGGTGAATGAATTGAAGAGTTTAAGAATAAATTAACATCATTAATAATGCCAGAGAAACAATATTTATCACAGGTTTACTTGAACCACACCACCAGGCATCCACCCTAACACTATTGCTCATACCATCACTTCTCAGTGTGTGGCTGGCTTCTTAACGTTTATGCTATCACAATATATTTTATAGCTCAGTATCGTTTAGAACAAATTAACATCATAGAGAAGGCTATAGCAACAGCACATGTTTATCACTGTGTCACTTGACATAGCGCTGCAGTACCAACTTAAACACCACCGCTCACACCATGATCTCTCATCATGTGACAGGCTTTTTTTTGCCTTTTCACCAAGTTGATCTCAGCACACTGTACTATATCATAGTACTCAATATAATGTAGAACAAAATGACATCATGAAAAAGGCCACTCAGTAAATCTGAGTAACCCAATCTGCCTCAATACATTTAATACTTCTGTATGTATTGTGCATTTATAACGTTACAAATAAGCAACAAACTTTGAAAATTGAATCCAACAAGAGTTGGAGGAATAATGTATTACTTGTGATCTATGTTGAATGAGTCCAAGTTAAAAAATTACTGTGTTGTTGCATAGCAAAGGCCAGATAAATGGTGGCCTCTAGTTGCACCTTTCTCAGGGAACCAAACTAATCAACGCTGATGATTTTCTCAAATAATGCTGCCAGTAATAAAAAGGAATATAAAGGCTTTTCTCAGCCCTTAAAAACACAGAGCAAAAGAGGACTGATGTGTATTGGGACCATATGAACATGGAACGTACGTACATGGAAAATGTAAGGCTGTTTTTTAGTTTAATTCCATCACATTTTGGCATCAGATGAACATGGTATGTACATGGAAAAGATAAGGCTGTTGTTAGTTTAATCCCATCACATCCCTACTCATCCCAGCAATTTGGGTATTCATTGGGTAATCCTGAGTTCATCCATATAGGAAATCATGAAGAAAAATATTGCTAGACAGTTCTTATAAGGAGGTTCAGAAAATTACACACTTGCCGGTATCAGCTGAGTATTAGTTAGTGTACGTGAAAAGATATTGTGCAAAACAATAGATAAATTAATTCTGAAAGCCAAATGTAAGTCTTTAACATAAGCTGTGTAATGGTTTTTGTCATTATTGTGCATGTGTGTGCAAGCGAGCGAACAAAAGAGAGAGAGAGAGAGACTATTTTAATAATTTAGATTATTTCTTTTATACTAATTTAGATTACTTTCAGGTTGTCGGTGTTCGTGTGAAGCAAGGATAACTCCAGCATTTTATTTCATTCCATCAAAACTAGATAAGTGTTTTTGAAAAGTTCAAGTATACTTTCTATACCAAGTCCTAACCTTATCTATTAAAGTTTTCTTTAACTTCTAGTCATGAATGTTATAATCTACACTGCACTGCCAACAAATTGAGAACAAACATTAGTCTCTGTAAATAACTGGAATATTCTAATTAATTGGTGTGCTTTAATGTTGGTTTAAAGAAGGCTTACAAAGTTTTATCATCACTGAAAATTAAAGAGAACTTTACTTAAGCATTTCAATTAGAGTTCACAAAGCAGTTCTCCAAAGTCAACTACAGTGTGATGGAAGAGAAACTGCTGCACTTCTATACCAACTAAGGTTGCAAATGGCATACTGTTTTAATCATGAAAACATAATTGACAACTTGTTTTTATTATGGAGCCTGGGATGTATTATGTGTTCAGTAATGAATGGTTATTTTAATATTACAGATAGTCAATACAGTATAATATTATGTTATCCTTTAATGACAGCTATAGGTCGTAACTTGATGCACTTCTTACTAATACCAGCTGCATGACATGTGTCAACTACATCAGTAACATTCTTATATGACTCTGGAGCCTCTTCCATTACCAGCTTTGGGGAGGCAACCCTAATGCTGATTCCCTGCTCTTGCAGCTTCACCAAAACTTCACCGTAATCTAGATTACGTCGAGATTTAGCTCGTGACAGTGCTCGCCCCTGAAAAATAAAGAAATACAACATATCACTATAACAGAATGTATTCCCCATTACTGAGTCTTGTATATTGTTACTTGGTAAGTGTACAGCATTTGTATTTGTCTATGTGAATCTGCTGTACAAACCATTTTCATCCACAAACAATCAAACACTAAGAAATGCAGGACTAACACCATATACCATGTATCAAGTTAATTAGTACTGCATCATACTGCTTTACACATAGCAAATTTTATTACCATACATCTTGTTCACTAACTGGCCCACCTATATTTCTTCCATATCTTCAAACAATAATAACGATAAAGACATGGAATTGTAAACATATGGCATTATTCTATTAGCACTTGATATCTTAACTTGCCTAAGCTTATGAAGTTTGTTTCATTCATGTATAGATGAATGCAGTATATGAACAAAGCAGATTAAAGAATGAAAACTATTTTGCGGAATACTAATACTCACAGCTCCATGGCAAGTGGATCCAAAGGTCTCTGTCATGCCTTGCTCAGTTCCTGTCAACACATAGGAGCAAGTACCCATTGTGCCACCAATTAGAACAGGTTGTCCAGTCAGCTGGTAATCAACAGGTATGAGTGGATGGTGTGGGGGGAAGGCCCTAGTCGAACCCTGTAATGAAAATTTTGAAATAAATGGTTATAAACATGAGCATTACAATTATAATTGCATTGTTTCCTAAAAAGCAAACTAGATTGTACTACAGAAAAAGATAAATATAACTTGAAAGGCTAAATTATGAATGTAAGGGATGTATGCTGTAAGGAAAGCTACATCTGATAAATCTTTTAAGAATGACAAATTTAACTACATGAATTAGGGCCACTAACGTTGTTCTTCTATCAGTTCATGATGAGTACTTTTTGTATCATCTTTCTGGAGATAATGTGCACTAACGAGAAAAAAAATTATTTGCTCATTTATATGGAAACCAATAATTATTGCTGTTGTAAACTAGTATTATAAAATATAAAAAGGAACTTGAGCACATGTCATTATTTAGGCGTGTACATTCTTGGTAGAGGAATCCATGCCTCAGAAGCCATGTTACATTCTTAGTAAACAGGCCTCTCCAGCAGTAGCAGATTTTAAAAAAACTTGTACTCCTTGTCCAGAAGTCTATACCATCATCGTCCTATGACATATGCACACTTTAAGATCATTAACTTGGATAAAACAAAATAAAGATGGCATTCACACAGGATGGCATATTGTGAAGTAATTGATCACTTGTTCGCTCAAATTGATTTACTATGAATGTGGCAATAAACAATGGTATTAAACTTTTAAATTTTCAAAATCCTCTATCATGTTGCAAGATTAGATTAACATGGGAATGTTTTGATGGATTTCAGTAGTAAAGGGACTAATAGTGCATTTATTCTACCTCACATTCCATACCTATTATCTGCTAAATGAATAAGAGATACAGTTTGAAAGGAAATATGACCAAATTGTCTCCACCCAGCTGAGGATTCGAAACTTGGACCCATGGTAAGGAACTAAGATAAAGCAGCATGAGACTGCTATATATATTCTTTCCTTTATAACTTAATCATTAACAATATTTTGAAAGGCTCCATACATGCATTACTTATATTTCAATGAACTAAAAGCTCTTCTTACTTTTCGATGAACTAGCAGAGTGCGGAGTTTTCCTTCAACCCAATGCTGCTCAATTTTGGCAATGTTGTGGGAGACATCATAGATCACATGCATGTCCAAATCATCTGGGCTCATTTGGAACTGTTTAGCAAAGGCCTGAAAGAAAATTTTAACATTGTTACTGGTAGAAAGAGGTTCATCACAACTGCATTTGTATTGTCTGAAGATGCATGGACAGGGTAAAGGATTATATTCATGAAAAAGTTTCTGATAGAGTCAGAGGGCTTGAAGAAGCAAGGAGGAAAGTATATAGATAGGGAGAAGTGGAAGCTCTTCTGCCAAGACCAGCTCCTTGTGGGATGTTCCCAGAGGAACAATACATCAGAAATTATAGATAGATAGAATAGAAGATGCAAACAATGAGGGTCTAGTGTATTTTACAAGTAACTAATGAAGTTGAAAATTAATTTTGGAATAACTAGTGATTTAACTATCCATGCAAAAAAACAAAATTCCTTTAATACCCTACCTGTCTACTGAGGAAGGTCATAGAAGACCGGTTAACCCAAGCAAAATTAGCTGCTGCTGCCATGGATTTGAGATAATTTTGACCTTCTTCAGACTTGATCCTGGCACAGGCAAGCTGCCGGTCATTAGTATCAATTTGATCTCTCTTCATGGCCTTCTCCATTGCAACAAGGGCATCTGAAATTACATTTTGTCCATCATATATAACAGATTAAGATATATGGTCAAGTAGTTTCTTTGGAACTGCATGAATGAATTGTTCAAACAAACAAACAAACTGTACTGCTTACTATATTGTGAAGAAAGAAAAAATAGGGATCATTAGTTAGGTGTTGTTGCTGTTCATGAATAACTTGGTTGTAACACATTTCATATTATAGAGAAACCCTTACCTGTAGCTACCTGGTGACCAAATCCACGAGATCCTGAATGGATCATCACACACACTTGTCCTTTTTCTTCTATGCCCATCTTGCTGGCTGCCCATTTATCAAATATTTCATCCACCACTTGAATCTCTGCATAGTGGTTTCCAGCTCCCAATGTTCCTAACTAAAAGCAAATTTAAACAAATTATATGACTAGACAAAGTACACAAATTCTAACACTGCAATGGTATTACAGTATATGCATTTCTCTGAGAAAATTACTATGAATAAATTTTGGAACTCTCTCAAGAGGGTGGTCATGACAGATGAGTCTACATTTGTTCTTGTCAATTGATTTTGTTTTTAATAATTAATGGAGAAGAAAAAAACTTTCCACTGTATAGTGTTAGACAAAGAATGGCAACCAGGGAGGGAAAGTGGAGGCAACACAGGCAGTACAAGATCATTTCATGCAGGTGGTGAATACCCTTAAACGCCTTGTCTTAGCAACCACAAAGCATGAATAAACAAACACCAGAGAAAGTCATGAGAAGCTTTTGTTCTGCAGTGAACTTGCAGTGACTGAAGAACAATAATTATGATGGTATGCTTGACTTGCCTGAGGAAGACCCCTTTTTTTAGCTCTCATGGACACCTTGGCTGGATCAGCCTGGGCCATGCGTCCATATTCTTCACAATGCTCCTTATCTTCAGCCCAGATGTATCCTGCCAAGAAAAAATATTCTTATACACATCTTCACTTTCATGATTTGTGTGACTAGATTTTCCCTCGTAAATGATATGATTGATGACTAGTACAAAATTACAAGCTAAGCAAACAGGCACACACACACACACACACACACACACACACACACACACACACACACAAAAAAAAAAAAAAAAAAAAAAAAAAAAAAGTACAGCACAAACTTTTACCTTTCTGTCTGATCATTCTCCCTCCCGTACATTGTGTAAAGAACTTAAAATAAACTTTTATATACACATATATATATATATATATATATATATATATATATATATATATATGTATATATATATATATATATATATATATATATATATATATATATATATATATATATATATATATGTATATATATATATATATATATATATATATGTATATATATATATATATATATATATATATATATATACATATATATATATATATATATATATATATATATATATATATATATATATATATATATATGCATATATATATATATATATATATATATATATATATATATATATATATATATATATATATATATATATATATATGTGTATATATATATATATATATATATATATATGTATATATATATATATATATATATATATATATATATATATATATATATATATATATATATATATATATATTTATCACCTTACATTATTTACAAATGTAATCCATCTATCTATATACCAAGCTGTTATCCCCCTAAAGGGAGATAGCAAAGATAAGGCACACCAAGATTCATGGAGACATTTCACTTCCCTCCCTGTCTGCACCTTGTCTTTTTGTAGGAAAGTATACAATAAGGGGCTTCCCAGACCCCTCACTCTCTCCATTTTGTCACCTTTTACGAACCACAAGGATTACAGCGGTAGAATTCTTGTAGCTCACCCCTCCCCCCAAACAGTCATTCTTTTTTGTTTTGGGAAGATACATATGGGACCACATTAAACTATTCCTCTCATATCTATAGCTAATGTATACTACTATAGTATACCACACTAGGTGATTGTAGTGGTAGTCTTCTGGTAAAAGGTTACACATATCAGGAAATACAATATGTAAAAGATAAACTTTCCAGTGAAAACTTACCTTCCCTTAGAGACCAGTCCATACCCATCTCCAATGCCTCCTCCAGGTCCCTGGAAGTCATGGGGATGATGCCCTTGGAACCAACACCAACAGGAATATGATCAAACATAGACTGAGCCAATCGTTCCTGGAAATACATAAACAAATACATTAATTAATTAATCAAATTTAAAAAAATATATAATATTTCATTAAATGCACTCAGATGGTTCTGGCAACAGTTTTCAAACATCTAATGAAATGTTATCCAGCACACTTGATTATTTCTATCGGACACAAAATTTTTTAATCTGCATGATTATGGATTCTTCCACATCCAGCAGATATTATGGAGAACGTGGAAAAAATACTAGGGTGTAAAATAAGTAGCATAAGAATGTGTATAAATTAATGTTGAGTGTAAGAATGTGTATAAATTAATGTTGAGTGTAAGAATGTGTATAAATTAATGTTGAGTGTAAGAATGTGTATAAATTAATGTTGAGTGTAAGAATGTGTATAAATTAATGTTGAGTGTAAGTGTCATTAGTGTACCAATGATCAGTGTTCAGAGAACATTTGGGGGGAAATCAGTGATTATCCAGTAGCATACTGTGACCTGTGTGAGTATCTAGAAGTTTCAAAACAATAAAAATAGCAGACATTCAAAGGCTCAGATCACATAATAAGTGACTTGCATTATTTCAGTACTACAAAAATTATATACCTTAATGGGGGTGACATCAGCCTCAGTCAGGTTGGTTCTCAGCAGACGCACTCCACAGTTAATATCAAAACCGACTCCACCCGGAGAGACAACAGCTTTGGGGTCATCCATATCAAAAGCTGCCATATTACCTGTGAAAAGAATATCAGGGGAAGTTATAGCAATCTAATACTGTCATCCCTTAACATTCACATATTTGATTATTCCCAGGAGGCTTATCGTAATGATTTTGAGTATTAGCAGGTTTTCTTGTGACATCACAGGATTGGTCAACGTGTATTCCACCTGTGTGCTAGTTCTAAACTCTTTTACAGTTTTTGTGCCAATTGTAATGTTTCTAAAGATACATAAAAATGTTTTTCTTTAGTTACATAGGGAAACAGGGATCTAGGAATGTTATTTAGGTGGCAGCACATATTTGCAGATTCTTAATATTCATAGATATCTCTGTTATGTAAGTCCCGCAAATGTTAAGATATGATTGTATATGACAAAGCTCAATCTATGCAATTACACACATCCAATGACATTCATGTGGCGTTAGGGGAATACATCGGTGGAAAATTTGAAAATCATGAATAATCAATTTCAGCCGTCACAGCAAAAAATTTACAAAAAGTTATGAAATCTCAAAACACACTTTTGCAAATTTGGAATAATGCATACCTCAAATTCAATAAAACTACTTATAACACACAAGGAATTTGAAATAACATGCATTGCCAACCTGAGTTTTATGAATTCTTTCTATTCATGAACTATCAAGTTGATGTTTGAATTAGGAAATATTCATATAATCATGATTTGAACCACAAAAGTAGAACCCACAAACGTTGGGAATGAATGTACATACATTAATATTTTCTCACTTTGTATCTTCATTCATTACAGCAACAAAAAGTAGCACTAGACTCACCAATTGCAAATCCATAGCCTGAGTGTACATCAGGCAGACCAACAGACTTGCCAACAATGCCTGGAAGTGCTGCAACATTAGCTATCTGTTTCATGCCTGGCAAGAAGCCCCCAATTGACCCTGGCCGGCAAGAGTTCCTCAACTCCTCAAACATCAGCTTCTCCAGACGTTCATTGACGTAGAATATGCCTTCCACCTAACATTGAAATAGAAAATCATCATAATACATCATTCACCAACTTTCCAAGAGTATTGCATCATAAATATGCCTACCATAAAAAATGCATTCCTATGACTTTCCTATGCAAGAAATATGTCAAAAGCCAGCCTGTTTTTCTATTTTCTCCTAGTTGTTTTACTTGATGTCATCAAATACAACATATAATTCTATCCACCATAAAATAGGATGGTCGTGAAAATACAATTGACAAAGTTAATCCTACAAAATATGATGCTTATTCTTAATATCATTAAAATAAATATGACTTGCATTGCAAAATATCATCATGTCTAAGATTTCAAGCTGAATATTACCAACTAATTAACAAATGAAGCCAGCACTTACATTCATGTTGGGTTGGAAGCCCTTCTTGATGCGCCAGCAGCTGGAGGACAGCCTCTCCAGGTACTTAAGCTCATCATTGTACTGCCGCACCACCATCCTTTATGCCTTGGCTCTATAAGGTGGAACAATGAATTTCAAATTATTCTATAGATTAAGAAAAGCTGTAGTTATGTTTTCAAAATATAAATGTGAGAACTAATACTTAACATTTCATAATAAAAATGATGTTCTTGAATGTATTTTCAAATATATTTCGCAAATAGCATTTAGTTAGCTTTGGCAATTTTTTTTTTTTTCTTGGCCAAAATGCACTGAATTGGCTTTGCCCCTCCCCATGATTGGCCAAAATGGAACATGTCCCAACAAAAAATTACTTGTAGTATTAAATAAACATTATCTTAATAATTTTTAAGTGATGTGAATATCTTATAGCATTAATGGTCAAAGGATGTATCTTCGTCACCATCTATCTATATAGCTGCCTTACATCATCCTTAAAGGGAGATATCTAAGACAATGCAATTGCAATTTTCCTTTCCTCCTCAGTGCCTTATCTTTTTGCAGGTGAGAATACACTTACAGTAAGGCAGATACATTAGCAATATCATGCTCGTCTGCAATCACTTCAAAGAGGTTAGAAGAACACTCAGGCCAACTGACGCCCACTGGGCAGATTTCATGGGGAAAGTGTTTACTGAGTAGGGAGCATGATTTGTTCCATCAGCAAGGATGAAACAGGCTGGATAAAGGAAGGTGATAGTGGTAATGGATGGGCGTGGGCGAGGGTGAGAGGAGGGAACAATCTGGTTTATAAAAGAGGGGGAGGTCAGAGCAGGAGGTTTTTAGATGTATATATGGTTCTAAAGTGGTTATAATAGAGGAAGATACATATGTAGAAGAGGGTTTTGGTGTTAGAGAAACAGGTACAAGAGGAGGTGGAAGAGGCGAAGGAGTTGACAGATGGGCAGTTAGGGGGGTTTTTAGAGCCGAGGTCAGAGGGGTTTCCTTGTCAAGGCCAAGGAAGTCTGGGGGATGAATTTTTCGAGGTGCACTCCCCAATGCACCTGTTAATTTGAATTCTCATTATTGGCCAAGGTGAGCCGAATTAAGTGGGGGATATAACTGGTTTGCCTGGCCACAGCGGTGGTCCACCTTAGCAGCACTCTGGGAGGCGAAATTCTACAAAAAAAAGTGCAAAGTGAAGTGCTACCCACAACCCTCATGATGTGTGTCATGCACCAAAACTGGTGCCCTACGAATTATTTAATAAAAAAAAAGTAAGGACAATGAAAAAGGGAGGGTGTACCGTGTCCATGCCTCAGGCCACTCATGACTAAGCTCATACTGCATATAATACTTGATAACATCATACTACAATCTCTGGTTCCGAAGCTTCTCCACAACAGCAATGGACTTAGAAATGGAGGGGTACTATGATGGTCTACTACATGTATACATAATGCAGACATCATGACATTTCACATACGTCACTCAAGTTGGCCCAAGGATTACACCATCCCTGTTTTGATTCAACCATGGCACACTTACCAGCTTCCCCGTGCACAGATGCTGCCTTATATTTGTTCTGTTGACAGTGAGCACGATTGTGGAAGGTATGCGAGTTGTGTTTGCAGTGTGATTGTCTGCCGCTGCCAGCTGCCTGCCAGCGTGGTGTCACTGGTGTGGTGTGTTGGTGGTCAGTGGTGTCGTGAAAACAGTCCGCCCACGATAGTTTCCTGATGCACTAATAATAGAAAACGAAATATTTATTAGCATTAACTTCGCAAAAATGCAAACTGTGCCATGTATGGTGATGAATGAGACACGACGTATCACATACTGTCTATTTACATGCCGGATTTATATCCACCATTATGTATATCATACTGTTACGAATGTGTGTGTGCGTGCTTTGTATTGTTACGAATGTGTGTGCGTGCTTTGTATAAACTAGTAGTTGAGGTAGATTAACCAGCGCCGGCAGGTGTAACTAGGGCCGGCAGCTGTAAGTGGTTGTTGGTGGTTACCACTGCCCCTACTCCCCTCCCACCATCCTGCCTGGGAGGAGGTGTCGACGAGGGTCCAGGCGCCACTCACGTCAGAACGCCTTTCGCCGCCTTAGACTGACCACGCACCTCTTGGATACCTACACTCTATATCGTGGATTACCGCCCCGCCTTGTGTTTAGTGAGCGTTGCTTAATAAAGGGATGCAAAAGTGAAGACTGTGTTTGGTGTTAACGCTGTCACAGACCTTATCTCCCCGGCAGTGGACACGTCGAACCCCGCTGTGGCGGAGCTGCCCCTGAAACCCAAAGTTAACAAGGGGCTTCGCAGCACTGGTGTCAAAAGTGGGATAGTGTTAAGTGGAAAATCGTGTCAGGTGTCGTGGCGGATTTGTCTACAGCGGAATGGCTGGTAGTGACGGTGACAAGGAAATGGCGGCAGCTGGCGGTAAGGTAGAAAATCAGCCAAACTGGGTAGAACTTATTGCCATGATGAGACAGACCATGCAAAGCGAACTCAGGGAGGCCCAAGCATGTAGCACGCAGGAACTGAAAGAAGTCGTACAGCTCGGTTTGAGTGCAGTGAATGAGGAAGCGAAACGGTTTACAAAAGTGACTTGTGCGCAAGTAAAGGAGGAAATAATGGAAGAGGTGATTAAAGGCATGAGGGAAGTGAAGGAGGAAGTGAAGGATGAGGTGACGGCATACCACATGGAGGTATCTGCCATGACTGTTGCCATGGATTCTCTGGCTAGGCGACTGAGAATGTTAGAAGAATGTTAGAGGCGGGCAATAACCTCGGGGAGGAGTCGTGTGCAGACCCTTCGGCTGGGAGACGGAGGCGCCTAAGCACTCACTCCGCACCTGCTACAACAGGGGTCAATCAGGAGCCTCCCACACCTTGTCCGGCCTCACTTTCCAACCAGGCAGCGCTCGGAGTTGCCGGGGCCACCACCTCTCCTAGCTTCCCTGCACCATCTGCATTCCTCACCCCTCCTGTGTCACTTCCTAGTTACCAGACCTACACGGTGCGGCGGAAGCCACAGGATTTCGATGGCAGCGTGTAATTGGAGGCGTACTTGGCACAATTTGAGATGTTGGCCATTGTTCAGAGGTGGGACGAGCTGGAGAAGGCTGTGCAGCTTGTGTCCTGCCTCAGGGGCCCTGCCATTGAAGTCCTTGGGCATCTCTCCATTGCACAGCGCGTGTCCTATTCCTGTGTCACTGCAGCCTTGGAAAGGAGATTCGGGCACCAACATCAAGCTGAAGTGTTTTGTGCCAGATTCAGGACTCGGGTCAGGGCGCACGGAGAATCACTGCAGCAGCTGGCTCATGACCTGGAGTCCCTGGCACGTAAGGCTTACCCTGGGGCTACAGAGGACTTGACGATGGTCCTGCTAAGGGACCAGTTCGTTGATGCACTAGGGGATCCTCAGCTGAAAATCTACATCAAACAAGCGCACCCCAGCGACCTACAGGAGTCCTTGGCGCGGGCACTTGAGTTTGAGTCATTCGTGAGGACCAGCGGAAGTAGGCCTGTAATCATGGGCGTTGGCCGAAACTTCCAGGCTCGGTGCAGTCAGGCCACGGATCCAACAGGTCAGGTAAGCCCTAATGCCTTCCGTAGAAAGTGCTGGGGCTGTGACCAGAAGGGACACCGGCAAAGTGAGTGTAAACAGACTCGCCGAACAGGTCTGGAGGGGAGGGTTCGACAGCATCAGCCTTGTTGCTGGGAGTGCGGCCAGTTTGGCCATATCTCGAGCACATGCCCTCAGCCTGAACCTCTCACAACCACCCAGGCAGAAAACTACAGCAGGCTGGGACAAGGGGCCCATCATCAGCCAGAGCCACCACGGCCCCACTCACGCTAAGGTGCCGCGCCACCACTGCCGCAGCCATCCAGGTGGACGGTACGATTGACGGGAGACAGTGTCGCCTGACTATTGACACTGGAGCGGAGAGGACGTTCGTCAGAGCGGACATTGTGGCAGCCCACAACGCTCCCCTGGCGCCACAGAGGCTCTGTGGTGTCACAGGAAACTGCGTTCAGCTCAAGGGTCCAGTGGAGGTGAGTATAGGAGTCGGCAGTTGGGAAGTAGTGTTGCCTGTGTATGTGGCAAACATAGGAGAGTCCTGTCTCCTAGGCTTAGACTATCTCACCTATAGCCAGGCGTGTGTTGACCTCGGAAGGAGGAAGGTGCGTGTGCGAGGCACCGAGGTGCCTTTGCTCCCAACGGACATCTGTGCAGAGGTAATGGTAGCGGAGACAGTTCGTGTTGCTCCGAGAACAGAGGCCATAGTGAGATGTCGGCTATCACGGGAGATGAGCGGCGATGGTAGCTTGGTGGAACCCTCCATGGAACAACGACTGGTGGAGGGTGTAGCGGTGGGCAGGACCCTTGTGAGACCGGAGAAGGACAAGGTGATGGTGCTAGTGGCGAACTTCTCCCGTGAAGAGCAGGAAATACCAGCGGGAACGATCCTTGGAACCTGCGAGGAGGTTGAACATCAACGGACGGCAGTTGCTAGGCAGAACGATGAGTTTACCAATGGCCAAGTTCCAGAACACCTACAGGAATTGATGCAGAGGAGCGCAGAGTGTCTGAGACCCGAGCAGACTGCGAGACTGCGGTAGTTACTGTCAGCATACGCCGACGTCTTTGCAAAAGGTGACTTGGATCTAAGCTGTACCAATCTCGTCCAGCACCGCATCATTACTGGTAACAGCCCTCCTATTATGCATGCACCATGGAGAATAGCACCAACAAAGCGTCAAGAGATGAAAACTGCAGTCAGCGAGTTAGTGGCGCAGAAAGTGGTGGAGAAATCCAGCAGCCCGTGGTCTTCAGCAGTGGTGCTGGTAAAAAAGAAGGATGGTTCATATCGGTGCTGCGTCGACTACCGGGCCCTGAACGATGTGACCATCAAGGACTCCTACCCACTGCCCAGGATCGACGACACTCTCGATGCACTGGTAGGTGCTCAATGGTTCTCCACCCTAGATTTAAAATCCGGTTACCATCAGGTGGAGATGGCGGAGGAGGACAAAGTGAAGACCACTTTTCCTACGGCCGAGGGCCATGGCAGTTCAGGGTCATGCCCTTCGGATTGTGCAACGCTCCTGCTACCTTCGAACGTCTTATGGAGCGAGTTCTGGACGGCTTGCAGTGGAGGACCGCCCTCGTCTACTTGGACGACGTGATTGTGTATGGGGGCACCTTTGAAGAGGAACTGGGGAGACTGGAAGAGGTGTTCCAACGGCTACGTAAGGCCCATCTTAAACTTAGCCCAAAGAAATGCCTACTGTTTCAGAAGGTGGTGCCTTTCCTCGGACACATCGTCGGCCAGGACGGAGTAAGGACGGATCCTCAAAAGGTAGCAGCCGTGAAGGAATGGCCGGTGCCGAAGAGTGTGGCTGAGGTGCGGAGCTTCCTCGGGCTATGCACTTACTATCGTCGCTTTGTGAAAGATTTCGCCACCATCGCATCACCCCTCCACCACCTGACCAGAAAGGGTGCAAGATTTTGCTGGGACGCAGAGTGTCAGAGCGCCTTTGATGACTTTAAGATAGCGCTAGTGGACACTCCAGTATTGCCATATCCTGATCCCAGCTGTCCCTACTTTGTTGACTGTGACGCTAGTGCTGATGGGATTGGAGCAGTACTCTCGCAAGTGAAGGACGACCGAGAACATGTGGTGGCCTATTACAGCTACAAGCTCAGCAAGCCCGAAAAGAACTACTGCGTCACCAGAAAGGAGCTCCTCGCCGTGTTTGGTGTTAATGCTGTCACAGACCTTATCTCCCCGGCAGTGGACACGTCGAATCCCGCTGTGGCGGAGCTGCCCCAGAAATCCAAAGTTAACAAGGGGCTTCGCAGCAATACTATTTCAAAATATAAGATGTCTATTTTACGGGTTTATACTCTCCTATTATGTATCTCATTGTTTCGTTTTCAAATATGTTGTCTATCTATACACCAGGTTTATATCCTTCTAGATGTATCTAATGCTAGGTAGCAGACTAAGACTTACTTTTGATCCACTAAGGCAGTGGTTCACAAATTGGGGTAATTTACCCCCTGGGGGTAATATAACAGTTTTTCGGGGGTAATGGAGGGGTGACAAAAAAGAAAATATATGTAGTGTTTTAATAGCCATATACTACATCAGTATTGACAACATTTTGTGAATGGGATAGCACGCCTAATGTGGCATGTTAATTTAATTGGGTAACAAGCTGACAAAGTTTGGGAACCATTGCACTAGGATAAAACTGACATACTTATCCTCATATCCTTCTCCCCTTAAGCAAAGATGTATAATTCTGTTTATGATAGTGCCTTATAGAATTATTAAATTCCCAAAAATCTAAATGGCTGCTATAGATGACGAATGATCATACCTGTCAACTCTCCCGATCTCATCGGGAGACTCCCGATTTGGAGAGTTGTTTCCCGATCTCCCGATTGCAACAGAAAATCTCCCGATATGAACTTTTCAGAGTAAAAAATAAAGCATTAAAGCCACTTGCAGACTTCAATGTAGCATTTTTCCAGGCTGAGGGAGTAATGCTTCACAATTTACATGGGGCAATGGGAAGGGTCATCAAAAAGTTCATGGGCTACTTCATTCCTGTCAAATCAATTGTAAACCAAGACCTGAAACAACTGTGATGAGGAACTCAACATTGGCAGTGAGACAAGAGCCTTCATCATACAGGAGAAACATCTCATGTCTCCTGATGCAGTGAAGAAAATATTTTCTTCCATTAGAAACTTTTTTGAGTGTTCTGGATAAAATGCTCAAAGTTTTTCCACTCTGACCAGGTTTTGAAGGATTTGGTGGTCCTTGATCCTGGTAAATGGCATGATGTATCTCCTGATGCTGTATGTAGACTATGTGAAGTGTTTCTACAACTTCAACTCAACAGTGAAGAAATTAAGGAAGAGCTTCTGGACTTTCAAAAACTCTTGGATGATGATGAGTTGCCAAGGAAAAAAGAAGTGGATAAGTTTTGGGGTTCACTGGGAAAAAAAGCTCTTGGCAAACTTTCTTTTCAAAATGTGTGCAAACTCATGAAGGCAATTCTTTGCATCTTACACTCCAATGCTTCCAGTGAAAGAACATTTTCAATGGTCAGAAAAATTGTTACAGAAAACAGGACTGACATTGGGAACGATACAGTCTGTGCTCTCTTAAGATGTATATTGAACTGTGATAAAAGGGCATGTGAATACAAACCAACCAAAGATGAACTGAAGGCTGCCAAAAGTGCAACTTATCTGTACAATCAAGTACATAGCAAGAAATAAAAAGCATCTCATGACACACGCTCGCTTCTTCGGAAAATTCTCCCTCTCTGGGGTTTTCAAAAGTTGACAGGTATGTGAATGCCTTCGTGTCATTCAACTTTTGGAGAGTGATAATGATGTTGATATACACGTAGATTATAACCTAACAGCAGCATTTACCTCCCTTACCACAACAACTATATAAATATTGAAGAGCCATGGTGACAGCACACATCTCTGTTGTAGCCTCACTAGAACAGAAAACCACTAATACCCTTGAAACTAGTACACTAACACCTATGATAATTGCACCTTTATAGTCAAATGATACCATACTGATCACAAAACACAGCAATCTGACTTAACTACTTAATCACACTTGCACTGTCCCTTTTCAGATGTTACATAGCACAGCCATCCAACCTTGCAGCTTTTCCTGTATTAATATCCTTTACCAATCCTTTTTAATCTGTGAATTATTCAACCCTCATTACATAATTACTCTATTTTCCTTTTAAAATGTGGTAAATATGATAGAAATTAATAACTCACAGACCACGGAAAATGTATATACATTTATATTTCAATGTGGGGACTCCTTTGGGGTATATTCCTAACCATCACACAATAAGCATAACATTGTAATGAACTACAGCTAACCAAAATGCCTCATCAAAATGTACCATAACACACCTTAACGGAGGTGTAAATTAGGAGTGTCCCACATCAAAATTTAAAGAAATATGTTATTTCAATCATGATTTAACTGTAATGGTAAAGGATCAAATCTGCTGATGCCGCAAATGTATGCTCTTGCAAAAACAAAGCAATTATACTGGAGCTGATCATAAATAGGAGACAGCAGAGTGAATTTGTAGGTACAGTAATTGGCTTAGTGTTCATCACTGGGTTACTGGTTTGCATTTTACCCTTAGTATATAAGACAAGTCCTAGTTTTGAGAGATTTTCACTAAGCTGAAAAATTCATCTTATAAGCAGCGATACACAGTAAGGTGTTTGGGGGGCACGAGTGATAATTTTGAATGTTTCAAATGGATAATATAATTCATGAGAAATTGGTGCACGTGTCATGAACGGGGATATCTTAGGTTCATTGCAAAACTAATGAATCATGTATGTGGAATTTGAATAACCATTGTTTACTTGTGAACCCAAATTCTATTCATGACTTATGCTGATTGCATATTTGAAATCACACTATTGTCTGTTTGACAAGAAAATAAAATTTTTTGACACTAAACATTACACAACATCAGGTCATTAAAGATACACTTTTAAAACACTCAATTTTACACAATAAATGAACATCAATAATAAATAGTTATTCGTAATGTTAAAATATACAAATGTGCCAACATTAACAATTATTAATGGAACTTGATCAGTGCGCTGCATCAGCTGTCACCAATTCAAACCACTGCCTAAGGGCTGTGGCCAAAGCATCAGGAAGAGTGTCTATGTCCCGCACCACTAAGAAAAATGGGAAGGGGAAGGACTCCACTATAGACTTCATCACTCCATCCTCATATACTAATGTATCATAGAAGGAATACTTATTATCCTTGGCATCCAGGACCAGAAAGACAATAAATATTCTGGATGCTCGAGCAGCTCTTACAGCTGCCTTGACTGTCTCCATTCTTGTTTGAGTTTGACCATCACTTAGGATAAGCAATAGCTGGGCTGTGTCAGGATGACCATGGCTTCCAGTATTACTGAAACCATTGAGGATGGCCACACTGTCTTCCAACATGCGACCAAAGTTAGTTACTTTCTGGTCAAATTTCAGGTTTGTGAGAATTCTATTCCCTGAAGCTTCACTAAATGGCTGGTCAAGAGGATGTAAAATCTTTGTGGTGGCCCCAAAACTAATAACTCCAAGCTGACCCACCTCTAATAAGGTAAGGGCACGAGTCACTAGGGCTACACTTTCCACTGCCAGGTTACCTGCTCTAGCTTCCATCATGGACTCTGAATCATCCACAGCCACCAGGATTTGGTAAGTCCTTTTACTAGGTTGTGTCCTTCTGAGCCAGATCTTATCTTTGCGAAACTGTGATGCAATGTATGGAATCACTTTTCTCATGTTGAGCCGCTTCCCTGTCCTATAGTCCCCTCTCAGCCTGGCAGCTTGAGTGGGCTCCAGAATGAGACGAAGCTGCTCACACAATTGCACTGCCACTGAGGCTACTTGAGCCTCCTGTCTTGCCCACGATAACCCTTCACATTCATCGTGGGTGCTCACCACCTCTATTTGACGTCTGGTCTTCTCAACATCTTCATCAAATATGGCAATTGCTTTATCCTTTTCTTCATCTGAAATGCAAATTACAATAGTTGATAAAATAAAATTAATGCTGGGAAAGGGATAATAATACTGCCCAGCACTTCCGCCATACCAACAACCTTGAGAGTATTATTATACAGGAAATATTAGAGGATGAGTTTTTAATTACCCTTGACTTTTTCTGCAACAAGATGGGAGGGAACTCATACTGGTTCTCACTTACACAGTAGGAGATAATCTTTTTGCTCTGATGAAATTTACATGAAACAAGCTATTTCACTTGTGTTCAGACA